>CM064877.1:36584470-36665680 GCA_003313485.2 Penstemon barbatus | reverse complement strand
AATCCATAGGAAAAATTCCCAACCTATCAAGTCGGGCCAATGGATCCTTTTCGATGATATGAACCAGCATACGAGTCCCTCTATACCTAACATGAGTCCACAGAGACTTTATGGTAATCTCCAGTCGGTTGGGACTCACATCTAAGTATAGATCCTATCACCTCAAGTATTTGGGGTATTCAGTGCACTTGCCATCCCAGCAAGTCACCCACTTATGTGTATCGACTATCCGAGTCACGCTCGTGGACCCCAGCGTTCTCCAGTTCATCGGAGTATACACAATAATGAGAGTCTAGCCGAATCCAATGATGTCCTATCTCGATTGGATTCTACGACTCTTGAATATGTTCAAGATCACGGCCTTGGAAATCAGTCAACGGGCTGTCCCATAGCTCTGGGATCTAAGGACGGACTTCTATCCTTTTGCGTAGATAATTATTACATAAGATAAAGTTGACCATATAATAAAGTGCATTTATTAATGGAAATTGAATAGTTCCTTCATTTATTACATTAAATGCCAGCAATACAGTTGGCTTGCCGGACACTATTTCTATCAAAGTTAAAAACCAATAATTGGTAACAAACCTAAGTATAAAATGAGGAAAACCGATCGGGTCGATAAACACTCATCGATCTCTGATTATCGAATTAAAGAGGTTAAAACCAATAATTGTTAAAAAAGCCTAAGTACAAAAGTGAGTAAAACCGATTGGGTCGGTAAACACTCATCAATCTCCATCCATTAGGGAAACATGGATCGAATAAACAGTTTTACAAGTAATCACCATTGATCTAAGCAGTAAAAAATTATTCGCGGAAGATATGGAGAAATTGAAATTTTATTAAAGTCATTTTTACAAATACAGGATTACATCGTGTGCTTTACAGTCTGCAACGAAAACAAAAAAGCCTTAACTAACAAGTTGAAGCTTTCACGACAATGTCCATGGAAACATCAATCTCTTCCCTAGTACATCGACCTACTTCTTCGACCACCTTAGAAGCAAACTGCTCAGGATGGTCGACTTCTTTAGTTCGATGGCCAGGCTCGGAAGATCGATTCCCGCTTTAATCGAATTAACCTCCAAAAAGCCTGATAGATTGTTCCAGTTGTTCGACCAGAACGAGATCCCGTTTGGATCATCGCAAAAGTGAAAATCTACCAGCATATCCCGACATTGGGTCATTTCGGAAGTAACCTCAAGAACGAGGATGCTGGACAGATCCGGACCCTCCATGTACTGATCAAATACCACCGACCCTAAACATTGGGGGACTAAGGCAGAGGTCATATGGGACTTCTCAGTACTAGGTAGGGTGCTAATGGGACTTATCAGCACTAAGCAGATGAAAGACAGGTAACCACGACAAGCATGTTCATAGTAGTGTGCTTTTTAAAAGGTTATCGGATCAGTTGGTAGTACCGAATCAGAGGAAACTGTATTTCCCATCTTTGGGCTTTTATTAAAAAATGGTAAATGAGTTGTTGCCTTTTATAAGCATAACAAGGTTGATCCTACGGATAAGGAAAGATTAGATCAACGAACAATAAACAGACAAACTTGATTTATCAACTTCACGTATTTATGGCAAGTTAGTTGGAACGATCGCATTCATTGTCGATGACCTATCTCGATAAATTGAGAGTTTGGTCGGAATGAGTCATCATCTTAAGATTGATTCTCGACAAATTAACAGGTTAATCGAAATACTTTATTTCCAACTGCCTCACACAAAAGTATGATCGGGGTCAAAAAATAAGATGAAAATCCCCTCGGAATATAACAGATTGAAATAACTTGGAGAAGGGGTAATAATGTTTTGGAACAGTAAGATGACTTTAAAAGAAAGAACATATTATTGCTAGAAGGAATTACAAGGAAAGTCCAAAACGTCTAAGATGATTACATGTTCTAAGGAAAATACTATGGACACCTATATTTGGAAAGCCAGAATAAAATCCTGCTTTTCTCTTAGCTCGGCAAAACCTCACAGAGTATAAGGGGCTGCAGTTATTTCCCGGGCAGATATTCGATCTCGTCACTGCCTCATATTCCATGAGAGTGCATTGAGAGATCTTGGGACATTAGACCAACAGGACAAGTCTATATTTTCCAATTCCACCCATACCAAGTAAATTGCATTATGAATTTTATGCTGTAAGAAGGGTGGTTGTATAATTCTGGGATAATGGAAGTAACATGTTATGAATAGATTCATTCTCCAGAAATTTGGATGCAATGTTAATATATTAAGAGCAAATTCATTCTTAAGATACTTGAAAGAAGAAATGAAGGCCTTTATATAGGTTTTCTGAAGACGGAGTCATGTCAGAGATCTCCGACCTGCAGAATATAGACTTCGACAAAGATAAAGAATTGAGTATCTCGACAAGAAATTTCGATCTCCAGGGGATAATATAAGAACATATTCAACAAAAACAAAGAATTAAGTATCTCGACAAGAAATTTCGAATTCATAAGATAAATACGAGATTTATAAACATTTGATAAGGAATGGGCACGAGAGATTCAGATCAAAGAAATTTTATTGATGAATTATTACACTCAATGATATTACAAAATTAGAGTCATTTTCCTATTACATTGGAATCTACAGCTGTTACAGAAGGCTAATGGCATTTTCTCGACTATGACGATCGATCTCCGAGTTGTTGCATGTACTTCTCGAGACACGCCTCTTGATTATGAAGTATCCTCCTCGATCAGAAAAGGACACTACCACCTAATAACACATCCCCAATGAAGGAGAACCGGCAGATTCAACAAGGGGTTTTACAAGGACGTCGAACGGAGAAAATTGTAACAACACTTCACCTATCCCTCGTAAAATGTCTTGACCTTATGCATTCTCGTCTCGAAATAATTCTCTTTGACTCAATCTTTATGAGCTTCTTTCATAAAGTCATCAGATACCTTGGCCAAGATTTTTACCCAAATTAATTTCTCACATAAATCCATAGGAAAAATTCCCAACCTATCAAGTCGGGCCAATGGATCCTTTTTCGATGATATGAACCTGCATACGAGTCCCTCTATACCTAACATGAGTCCACAGAGACTTTATGGTAATCTCCAGTCGGTTGGGACTCACATCTAAGTATAGATCCTATCACCTCAAGTAGTTAGGGATCGTTCCTCGTATAATATCGTAAATTGGAATAACTTCAACCCCGATATGCGACTACTGCTTCCATGGTGAGTTATTTCCTAATTGGGGTATTCAGTGCACTTGCCATCCCAGCAAGTCACCCACTTATGTGTATCGACTATCCCAGTCACGCTCGTGGACCCCAGCGTTCTCCAGTTCATCGGAGTATACACAATAATGAGAGTCTAGCCGAATCCAATGATGTCCTATCTCGATTGGATTCTACGACTCTTGAATATGTTCAAGATCACGGCCTTGGAAATCAGTCAACGGGTTGTCCCATAGCTCTGTGATCTAAGGACTTCTATCCTTTTGCGTAGATAATTATTACATAAGATAAAGTTGACCATATAATAAAGTGCATTTATTAATCGAAATTGAATAGTTCCTTCATTTATTACATTAAATGCCAGTAATACAGTTGGCTTGCCGGACACTATTTCTATCAAAGTTAAAACCAATAATTGGTAACAAACCTAAGTATAAAATGAGGAAAACCGATCGGGTCGATAAACACTCATCGATCTCTGATTATCGAATTAAAGAGGTTAAAACCAATAATTGTTAAAAAGCCTAAGTACAAAAGTGAGTAAAACCGATTGGGTCGGTAAACACTCATCAATCTCCATCCATTAGGGAAACATGGATCGAATAAACAGTTTTACAAGTAATCACCATTGATCTAAGCAGTAAAAAATTATTCGCGGAAGATATGGAGAAATTGAAATTTTATTAAAGTCATTTTAACAAATACAGGATTACATCGTGTGCTTTACAGTCTGCAACGAAAACAAAAAAGCCTTAACTAACAAGTTGAAGCTTTCACGACAATGTCCATGGAAACATCAATCTCTTCCCTAGTACATCGACCTACTTCTTCGACCACCTTAGAAGCAAACTGCTCAGGATGGTCGACTTCTTTAGTTCGATGGCCAGGCTCGGAAGATCGATTCCCGCTTTAATCGAATTAACCTCCAAAAAGCCTGATAGCTTGTTCCAGTTGTTCGACCAGAACGAGATCCCGTTTGGATCATCGCAAAAGTGAAAATCTACCAGCATATCCCGACATTGGGTCATTTCGGAAGTAACCTCAAGAACGAGGATGCTGGACAGATCCGGACCCTCCATGTACTGATCAAATACCACCGACCCTAAACATTGGGGGACTAAGGCAGAGGTCATATGGGACTTCTCAGTACTAGGTAGGGTGCTAATGGGACTTATCAGCACTAAGCAGATGAAAGACAGGTAACCACGACAAGCATGTTCATAGTAGTGTGCTTTTTAAAAGGTTATCGGATCAGTTGGTAGTACCGAATCAGAGGAAACTGTATTTCCCATCTTTGGGCTTTTATTAAAAAATGGTAAATGAGTTGTTGCCTTTTATAAGCATAACAAGGTTGATCCTACGGATAAGGAAAGATTAGATCAACGAACAATAAACAGACAAACTTGATTTATCAACTTCACGTATTTATGGCAAGTTAGTTGGAACGATCGCATTCATTGTCGATGACCTATCTCGATAAATTGAGAGTTTGGTCGGAATGAGTCATCATCTTAAGATTGATTCTCGACAAATTAACAGGTTAATCGAAATACTTTATTTCCAACTGCCTCACACAAAAGTATGATCGGGGTCAAAAAATAAGATGAAAATCCCCTCGGAATATAACAGATTGAAATAACTTGGAGAAGGGGTAATAATGTTTTGGAACAGTAAGATGACTTTAAAAGAAAGAACATATTATTGCTAGAAGGAATTACAAGGAAAGTCCAAAACGTCTAAGATGATTACATGTTCTAAGGAAAATACTATGGACACCTATATTTGGAAAGCCAGAATAAAATCCTGCTTTTCTCTTAGCTCGGCAAAACCTCACAGAGTATAAGGGGCTGCAGTTATTTCCCGGGCAGATATTCGATCTCGTCACTGCCTCATATTCCATGAGAGTGCATTGAGAGATCTTGGGACATTAGACCAACAGGACAAGTCTATATTTTCCAATTCCACCCATACCAAGTAAATTGCATTATGAATTTTATGCTGTAAGAAGGGTGGTTGTATAATTCTGGGATAATGGAAGTAACATGTTATGAATAGATTCATTCTCCAGAAATTTGGATGCAATGTTAATATATTAAGAGCAAATTCATTCTTAAGATACTTGAAAGAAGAAATGAAGGCCTTTATATAGGTTTTCTGAAGACGGAGTCATGTCAGAGATCTCCGACCTGCAGAATATAGACTTCGACAAAGATAAAGAATTGAGTATCTCGACAAGAAATTTCGATCTCCAGGGGATAATATAAGAACATATTCAACAAAAACAAAGAATTAAGTATCTCGACAAGAAATTTCGAATTCATAAGATAAATACGAGATTTATAAACATTTGATAAGGAATGGGCACGAGAGATTCAGATCAAAGAAATTTTATTGATGAATTATTACACTCAATGATATTACAAAATTAGAGTCATTTTCCTATTACATTGGAATCTACAGCTGTTACAGAAGGCTAATGGCATTTTCTCGACTATGACGATCGATCTCCGAGTTGTTGCATGTACTTCTCGAGACACGCCTCTTGATTATGAAGTATCCTCCTCGATCAGAAAAGGACACTACCACCTAATAACACATCCCCAATGAAGGAGAACCGGCAGATTCTACAAGGGGTTTTACAAGGACGTCGAACGGAGAAAATTGTAACAACACTTCACCTATCCCTCGTAAAATGTCTTGACCTTATGCATTCTCGTCTCGAAATAATTCTCTTTGACTCAATCTTTATGAGCTTCTTTCATAAAGTCATCAGATACCTTGGCCAAGATTTTTACCCAAATTAATTTCTCACATAAATCCATAGGAAAAATTCCCAACCTATCAAGTCGGGCCAATGGATCCTTTTTCGATGATATGAACCTGCATACGAGTCCCTCTATACCTAACATGAGTCCACAGAGACTTTATGGTAATCTCCAGTCGGTTGGGACTCACATCTAAGTATAGATCCTATCACCTCAAGTAGTTAGGGATCGTTCCTCGTATAATATCGTAAATTGGAATAACTTCAACCCCGATATGCGACTACTGCTTCCATGGTGAGTTATTTCCTAATTGGGGTATTCAGTGCACTTGCCATCCCAGCAAGTCACCCACTTATGTGTATCGACTATCCCAGTCACGCTCGTGGACCCCAGCGTTCTCCAGTTCATCGGAGTATACACAATAATGAGAGTCTAGCCGAATCCAATGATGTCCTATCTCGATTGGATTCTACGACTCTTGAATATGTTCAAGATCACGGCCTTGGAAATCAGTCAACGGGTTGTCCCATAGCTCTGTGATCTAAGGACTTCTATCCTTTTGCGTAGATAATTATTACATAAGATAAAGTTGACCATATAATAAAGTGCATTTATTAATCGAAATTGAATAGTTCCTTCATTTATTACATTAAATGCCAGTAATACAGTTGGCTTGCCGGACACTATTTCTATCAAAGTTAAAACCAATAATTGGTAACAAACCTAAGTATAAAATGAGGAAAACCGATCGGGTCGATAAACACTCATCGATCTCTGATTATCGAATTAAAGAGGTTAAAACCAATAATTGTTAAAAAAGCCTAAGTACAAAAGTGAGTAAAACCGATTGGGTCGGTAAACACTCATCAATCTCCATCCATTAGGGAAACATGGATCGAATAAACAGTTTTACAAGTAATCACCATTGATCTAAGCAGTAAAAAATTATTCGCGGAAGATATGGAGAAATTGAAATTTTATTAAAGTCATTTTAACAAATACAGGATTACATCGTGTGCTTTACAGTCTGCAACGAAAACAAAAAAGCCTTAACTAACAAGTTGAAGCTTTCACGACAATGTCCATGGAAACATCAATCTCTTCCCTAGTACATCGACCTACTTCTTCGACCACCTTAGAAGCAAACTGCTCAGGATGGTCGACTTCTTTAGTTCGATGGCCAGGCTCGGAAGATCGATTCCCGCTTTAATCGAATTAACCTCCAAAAAGCCTGATAGATTGTTCCAGTTGTTCGACCAGAACGAGATCCCGTTTGGATCATCGCAAAAGTGAAAATCTACCAGCATATCCCGACATTGGGTCATTTCGGAAGTAACCTCAAGAACGAGGATGCTGGACAGATCCGGACCCTCCATGTACTGATCAAATACCACCGACCCTAAACATTGGGGGACTAAGGCAGAGGTCATATGGGACTTCTCAGTACTAGGTAGGGTGCTAATGGGACTTATCAGCACTAAGCAGATGAAAGACAGGTAACCACGACAAGCATGTTCATAGTAGTGTGCTTTTTAAAAGGTTATCGGATCAGTTGGTAGTACCGAATCAGAGGAAACTGTATTTCCCATCTTTGGGCTTTTATTAAAAAATGGTAAATGAGTTGTTGCCTTTTATAAGCATAACAAGGTTGATCCTACGGATAAGGAAAGATTAGATCAACGAACAATAAACAGACAAACTTGATTTATCAACTTCACGTATTTATGGCAAGTTAGTTGGAACGATCGCATTCATTGTCGATGACCTATCTCGATAAATTGAGAGTTTGGTCGGAATGAGTCATCATCTTAAGATTGATTCTCGACAAATTAACAGGTTAATCGAAATACTTTATTTCCAACTGCCTCACACAAAAGTATGATCGGGGTCAAAAAATAAGATGAAAATCCCCTCGGAATATAACAGATTGAAATAACTTGGAGAAGGGGTAATAATGTTTTGGAACAGTAAGATGACTTTAAAAGAAAGAACATATTATTGCTAGAAGGAATTACAAGGAAAGTCCAAAACGTCTAAGATGATTACATGTTCTAAGGAAAATACTATGGACACCTATATTTGGAAAGCCAGAATAAAATCCTGCTTTTCTCTTAGCTCGGCAAAACCTCACAGAGTATAAGGGGCTGCAGTTATTTCCCGGGCAGATATTCGATCTCGTCACTGCCTCATATTCCATGAGAGTGCATTGAGAGATCTTGGGACATTAGACCAACATGACAAGTCTATATTTTCCAATTCCACCCATACCAAGTAAATTGCATTATGAATTTTATGCTGTAAGAAGGGTGGTTGTATAATTCTGGGATAATGGAAGTAACATGTTATGAATAGATTCATTCTCCAGAAATTTGGATGCAATGTTAATATATTAAGAGCAAATTCATTCTTAAGATACTTGAAAGAAGAAATGAAGGCCTTTATATAGGTTTTTTGAAGACGGAGTCATGTCAGAGATCTCCGACCTGCAGAATATAGACTTCGACAAAGATAAAGAATTGAGTATCTCGACAAGAAATTTTGATCTCCAGGGGATAATATAAGAACATATTCAACAAAAACAAAGAATTAAGTATCTCGACAAGAAATTTCAAAATCATAAGATAAATACGAGATTTATAAACATTTGATAAGGAATGGGCACGAGAGATTCAGATCAAAGAAATTTTATTGATGAATTATTACACTCAATGATATTACAAAATTAGAGTCATTTTCCTATTACATTGGAATCTACAGCTGTTACAGAAGGCTAATGGCATTTTCTCGACTATGACGATCGATCTCCGAGTTGTTGCATGTACTTCTCGAGACACGCCTCTTGATTATGAAGTATCCTCCTCGATCAGAAAAGGACACTACCACCTAATAACACATCCCCAATGAAGGAGAACCGGCAGATTCAACAAGGGGTTTTACAAGGACGTCGAACGGAGAAAATTGTAACAACACTTCACCTATCCCTCGTAAAATGTCTTGACCTTATGCATTCTCGTCTCGAAATAATTCTCTTTGACTCAATCTTTATGAGCTTCTTTCATAAAGTCATCAGATACCTTGGCCAAGATTTTTACCCAAATTAATTTCTCACATAAATCCATAGGAAAAATTCCCAACCTATCAAGTCGGGCCAATGGATCCTTTTTCGATGATATGAACCAGCATACGAGTCCCTCTATACCTAACATGAGTCCACAGAGACTTTATGGTAATCTCCAGTCGGTTGGGACTCACATCTAAGTATAGATCCTATCACCTCAAGTATTTGGGGTATTCAGTGCACTTGCCATCCCAGCAAGTCACCCACTTATGTGTATCGACTATCCGAGTCACGCTCGTGGACCCCAGCGTTCTCCAGTTCATCGGAGTATACACAATAATGAGAGTCTAGCCGAATCCAATGATGTCCTATCTCGATTGGATTCTACGACTCTTGAATATGTTCAAGATCACGGCCTTGGAAATCAGTCAACGGGCTGTCCCATAGCTCTGGGATCTAAGGACTTCTATCCTTTTGCGTAGATAATTATTACATAAGATAAAGTTGACCATATAATAAAGTGCATTTATTAATGGAAATTGAATAGTTCCTTCATTTATTACATTAAATGCCAGCAATACAGTTGGCTTGCCGGACACTATTTCTATCAAAGTTAAAACCAATAATTTGTAACAAACCTAAGTATAAAATGAGGAAAACCGATCGGGTCGATAAACACTCATCGATCTCTGATTATCGAATTAAAGAGGTTAAAACCTATAATTGTTAAAAAAGCCTAAGTACAAAAGTGAGTAAAACCGATTGGGTCGGTAAACACTCATCAATCTCCATCCATTAGGGAAACATGGATCGAATAAACAGTTTTACAAGTAATCACCATTGATCTAAGCAGTAAAAAATTATTCGCGGAAGATATGGAGAAATTGAAATTTTATTAAAGTCATTTTTACAAATACAGGATTACATCGTGTGCTTTACAGTCTGCAACGAAAACAAAAAAGCCTTAACTAACAAGTTGAAGCTTTCACGACAATGTCCATGGAAACATCAATCTCTTCTCTAGTACATCGACCTACTTCTTCGACCACCTTAGAAGCAAACTGCTCAGGATGGTCGACTTCTTTAGTTCGATGGCCAGGCTCGGAAGATCGATTCCCGCTTTAATCGAATTAACCTCCAAAAACCCTGATAGGTTGTTCCAGTTGTTCGACCAAAACGAGATCCCGTTTGGATCATCGCAAAAGTGAAAATCCATCAGCGTATCCCGACATTGGGTCATTTCGGATGTAACCTCAAGAACGAGGATGCTGGACAGATCCGGACCCTCCATGTACTGATCAAATACCACCGACCCTAAACATTGGGGGACTAAGGCAGAGGTCATATGGGTCTTCTCAGTACTATGTATGGTGCTAATGGGACTTATCAGCACTAGGCAGATGAAAGACAGGTAACCACGACAAGCATGTTCATTGTAGTGTGATTTTTAAAAGGTTATCGGATCAGTTGGTAGTACCGAATCAGAGGAAACTGTATTTCCCATCTTTGGGCTATGATTAATAAATGGTATATGAGTTGTTGCCTTTCATAGGCATTACAAGGTTGATCCTACGGATAAGGAAAGATTAGATCAACGAACAATAAACAGACAAACTTGATTTATCAACTTCCCGTATTTATGGCAAGTTAGTTGGAACGATCGCATTCGTTGTCGATGACCTATCTCGATAAATTGAGAGCTTGGTCGGAATGAGTCATAATCTTAAGATTGATTCCCGACAAATTAACAGGTTAATCGAAATACTTTATTTCCAACTGCCTCACACAAAAGTATGATCGAGGTCAAAAAATAAGATGAAAATCCCCTCGGTATATAACATATTGAAATAAATTGGAGAAGGGGTAATAATGTTTTGGGACAGTAAGATGACTTTAAAAGAAAGAACATATTATTGCTAGAAGGAATTACAAGGAAAGTCCAAAACCTCTAAGATAATTACATGTTCTAAGGAAAATACTATGGACAACTATATTTGGAAAGCCAGAATAAAATCCAGTTTTTCTCTTAGCTCGGCAAAACCTCACAGAGTATAAGGAGCAGCAGTTATTTATCAGGCAGATATTCGATCTCGTCACTGCCTCATATTCCAGGAGAGTGCATTGAGAGATCTTGGGACATTAGACCAAAAGGACAAGTCTATATTTTCCAATTCCACCCATACCAAGTCAATTGCATTATGAATTTTATGCTGTAAGAAGGGTGGTTGTATAATTCTTGGATAATGGAAGTAACATGTTATGAATAGATTCATTCTCCAGAAATTTGGATGCAATGTTAATATATTAAGAGCAAATTCATTCTTAAGATACTTGAAAGAAGAAATGAAGGCCTTTATATAGGTTTTCAGAAGACGGAGTCATGTCGGAGATCTCCGACCTGCAGAATATAGATTTCGACAAAGATAAAGAATTGTGTATCTCGACAAGAAATTTCGATCTCCAGGGGATAATATAAGAACATATTCAACAAAAACAAAGAATTAAGTATCTCGACAAGAAATTTCGAATTCATAAGATAAATACGAGATTTATAAACATTTGATAAGGAATGGGCACGAGAGATTCAGATCAAAGAAATTTTATTGATGAATTATTAGACTCAATGATATTACAAAATTAGAGTCATTTTCCTATTACATTGGAATCTACAACTGTTACAGAAGGCTAATGGCATTTTCTCGACTATGACGATCGATCTCCGAGTTGTTGCATGTACTTCTCGAGACACGCCTCTTGATTATGAAGTATCCTCCTCGATCAGAAAAGGACACTACCACCTAATAGCACATCCCCAATGAAGGAGAACCGGCAGATTCAACAAGGGGTTTTACAAGGACGTCAAACGGAGAAAATTGTAACAACACTTCACCTATCCCTCGTAAAATGTCTTGACCTTATGCATTCTCGTCTCGAAATAATTCTCTTTGACTCAATCTTTATGAGCTTCTTTCATAAAGTCATCAGATACCTTGGCCAAGATTTTTACCCAAATTAATTTCTCACATAAATCCATAGGAAAAATTCCCAACCTATCAAGTCGGGCCAATGGATCCTTTTTTGATGATATGAACCTGCATACGAGTCCCTCTATACCTAACATGAGTCCACAGAGACTTTATGGTAATCTCCAGTCGATTGGGACTCACATCTAAGTATAGATCCTATCACCTCAAGTATTTAGGGATCGTTCCTCGTATAATATCGCAAATTGGAATAACTTCAACCCCGATATGCGACTACTGCTTCCATGGTGAGTTATTTCCTAATTGGGGTATTCAGTGCACTTGCCATCCCAGCAAGTTACCCACTTATGTGTATCGACTATCCCAGTCACGCTCGTGGACCCCAGCGTTCTCCAGTTCATCGGAGTATACACAATAATGAGAGTCTAGCCGAATCCAATGAAGTCCTATCTCGATTGGATTCTACGACTCTTGAATATGTTCAAGATCACGGCCTTGGAAATCAGTCAACGGGTTGTCCCATAGCTCTGTGATCTAAGGACTTCTATCCTTTTGCATAGGTAATTATTACATAAGATAAAGTTGACCATATAATAAAGTGCATTTATTAATCGAAATTGAATAGTTCCTTCATTTATTACATTAAATGCCAGCAATACAGTTGGCTTGCCGGACACTATTTCTATCAAAGTTAAAACCAATAATTGGTAACAAACCTAAGTATAAAATGAGGAAAACCGATCGGGTCGATAAACACTCATCGATCTCTGATTATCGAATTAAAGAGGTTAAAACCAATAATTGTTAAAAAAGCCTAAGTACAAAAGTGAGTAAAACCGATTGGGTCGGTAAACACTCATCAATCTCCATCCATTAGGGAAACAAGGATCGAATAAACAGTTTTACAAGTAATCACCATTGATCTAAGCAGTAAAAAATTATTCGCGGAAGATATGGAGAAATTGAAATTTTATTAAAGTCATTTTTACAAATACAGGATTACATCGTGTGCTTTACAGTCTGCAACGAAAACAAAAATGCCTTAACTAACAGGTTGAAGCTTTCACGACAATGTCCATGGAAACATCAATCTCTTCCCTAGTACATCGACCTACTTCTTCGACCACCTTAGAAGAAAACTGCTCAGGATGGTCGACTTCTTTAGTTCGATGGCCAGGCTCGGAAGATCGATTCCCGCTTTAATCGAATTAACCTCCAAAAAGCCTGATAACTTGTTCCAGTTGTTCGACCAAAACGAGATCCCGCTTGGATCATCGCAAAAGTGAAAATCTATCAGCGTATCCCGACATTGGGTCATTTCGGAAGTAACCTCAAGGACGAGGATGCTGGACAGATCCGGACCCTCCATGTACTGATCAAATACCACCGACCCTAAACAGTGGGGGACTAAGGCAGAGGTCATATGGGACTTCTCAGTACTAGGTAGGGTGCTAATGGGACTTATCAGCACTTGGCAGATGAAAGACAGGTAACCACGACAAGCATGTTCATAGTAGTGTGCTTTTTAAAAGGTTATCGGATCAGTTGGTAGTACCGAATCAGAGGAAACTGTATTTCCCATCTTTGGGCTATGATTAAAAAATGGTAAATGAGTTGTTTCCTTTTATAGGCATAACAAGGTTGATCCTACGGATAAGGAAAGATTAGATCAACGAACAATAAACAGACAAACTTGATTTATCAACTTCCCGTATTTACGGCAAGTTAGTTGGAACGATCGCATTCGTTGTCGATGACCTATCTCGATAAATTGAGAGCTTGGTCGGAATGAGTCATAATCTTAAGATTGATTCCCGACAAATTAACAGGTTAATCGAAATACTTTATTTCCAACTGCCTCACACAAAAGTATGATCGAGGTCAAAAAATAAGATGAAAATCCCCTCGGGATATAACAGATTGAAATAAATTGGAGAAGGGGTAATAATGTTTTGGGATAGTAAGATGACTTTAAAAGAAAGAACATATTATTGCTTGAAGGAATTACAAGGAAAGTCCAAAACCTCTAAGATAATTACATGTTCTAAGGAAAACACTATGGACACTTATATTTTGAAAGCCAGAATAAAGTCCAGCTTTTCTCTTAGCTCGGCAAAACCTCACAGAGTATAAAGAGCAGCATTTATTTCCCGGGCAGATATTCGATCTCGTCACTGCCTCATATTCCAGGAGAGTGCATTGAGAGATCTTGGGACATTAGACCAACAGGACAAGTCTAATTTTCCAATTCCACCCATACCAAGTAAATTGCATTATGAATTTTATGCTGTAAGAAGGGTGGTTATATAATTCTGGGATAATGGAAGTAACATGTTATGAATAGATTCATTCTCCAGAAATTTGGATGCAATGTTAATATATTAAGAGCAAATTCATTCTTAAGATACTTGAAAGCAGAAACGAAGGCCTTTATATAGGTTTTCAGAAGACGGAGTCGTGTCGGAGATCTCCGACCTGCAGAATATGGATTTCGACAAAGATAAAGAATTGAGTCTCGACAAGAAAGTTCGATCTCCAGGGGATAATATAAGAACATATTCAACAAAAACAAAGAATTAAGTATCTCGACAAGAAATTTTGAATTCATAAGATAAATACGAGATTTATAAACATTTGATAAAGAATGGGCACGAGAGATTCAGATCACAGAAATTTTATTGATGAATTATTACACTCAATTATATTTCAAAATTAGAGTCATTTTGCTATTACATTGGAATCTACAGTTGTTACAAAAGGCTAATGGCATTTTCTCGACTATGACGATCAATCTTCTAGTTGTTGCATGTACTTCTCGAGACATGCTCCTTTATTATGAAGTATTCTCCTTGATCAGAAAAGGACACTACCACCTAATAACACATCCCAACGAAGGAGAACCGGCAGATTTAACAAGGTGTTTTACAAGGACGTCGAACGGAGAAAATTGTAACAACACTTTACCTATCCCTTGTAAAATGTCTTGACCTTATGCATTATCGTCTCGAAATAATTCTCTTTGACTCAATCTTTATGAGCTTCTTTCATAAAGTCATCAGATACCTTGGCCAAGGATTTTTACCAAAATTAATTTCTCACATAAATCCATCGGAGAAATTCCCAACCTATCAAGTCGGACCAATGGATATTTTGTTGATGATATGAACCTGCATACGAGTCCCTCTATACCCAACATGAGTCCACAGAGACTTTCTGGTAATCTCCAGTCGGTCGGGACTCACATCTAAGTATAGACCCTATCACCTCAAGTATTTAGGGATCGTTCCTTGTATACTATCGTCAATTGGAATAAATTCAACCCCGATATGCGACTACTGCTTCCATGGTGAGCTATTTCCTAATTGGGGTATTCAGTGCACTTGCCATCCCAGCAAGTCACCTACTTATGTGTATCGACTATCCCAGTCACGCTCGTGGACCCCAGTGTTCTCCAGTTCATCGGAGTATACACAATAATGAGAGTCTAGCCGAATCCAACGATGTCCTATCTCAATTGGATTCTACGACTCTTGAATATGTTCTAGATCACGGCCTTGGAAATCAGTCAACGGGTTGTCCCATAGCCCTGTGATCTAAGGACTTCTATCCTTTTGCGTAGATAATTATTACATAAGATAAAGTTGACCATATAATGTGCATTTGTTAATCGAAATTGAATAGTTCCTTCATTTATTACATTAAATGCCAGCCATACAGTTGGCTTGCCGGACACTATTTCTATCAAGGTTAAAACAAATAATTGGTAACAAACCTAAGTATAAAATGAGGAAAACCGATTGGGTCGATAAACACTCATCGATCTCTGATTATCGAATTAAAGAGGTTAAAACCAATAATTGTTAAAAAAGCCTAAGTACAAAAGTGAGTAAAACCGATTGGGTCGGTAAACACTCATCAATCTCCATCCATTAGGGAAACATGGATCGAATAAACAGTTTTACAAGTAATCACCATTGATCTAAGCAGTAAAAAATTATTCGTGGAAGATATGGAGAAATTGAAATTTTATTAAAGTCATTTTTACAAATACAGGATTACATCGTGTGCTTTACAGTCTGCAACGAAAACAAAAAAGCCTTAACTAACAGGTTGAAGCTTTCACGACAATGTCCATGGAAACATCAATCTCTTCCCTAGTACATCGATCTACTTATTCGACCACCTTAGAAGCATACTGCTCAGGATGGTCGACTTCTTTAGTTCGATGGCCAGGCTCGGAAGATCGATTCCCGCTGATTTAACCTGATTTCGTCGGGTTAATTGTATCATGAATATTGATATTGGGATTCTCAATATATATGATTTATAGGGCTCTGTTACTTTATTCAGGATGGATCAATCTCAAGGAAGAACAATTTCGTAGGAACAACAAGTAATTATCGTAACCAACGTAAAAAGAACACTAATATGAAGAGAAAGCTCTTTTCTTTATTGAATAATTTTGGGTTCTGCCGTTTATGCAGAATTCAATGGCGTATTTGCCTTGTGATTAAGAGTTGTTTAATACAATGATTGACTAGGTATTTATATCATACTAAACCTAGCGTTACAAGGAAATATAATCCTAATAGGACTCGGCCCAAATATCCTTCTTGAGTCCGGAGTGTAGTCTTCTTGTCGAAGAGAGCTGTATTCGGCCGGGTCGATAGATGATCCCGAACTGTCTTGTTTGGTCGAACCGATCTTTTCGATCGTACTATAAGGGGTGCGAAATAGCCCCCATCAGTACTCCCTCACTTCTTCGAGCGTATAGATAATAGAAGCTCGTAGAAATAGATAATTTTTTACGACTGTTTATCTTCTATGAATGGTGCCTCGTTAAAAACCTTTCTTAAGAAAAAACCCTGTGGGAAAAAATCTTAAGTAAGGAAAAGAGTGCTACGCATCATAGATAGTCGTTTTCTCTTTCCAATTACGAATCGCCACGCGTCCTTTCGGGGAGGCTTTTGATCTTCTTCCGTTTTTGGCGGGAATGTGATTAGTTGTGACGAGTTCGAAACGTCTTTTCTTTTCAGTATAAATAGGTGACTATTGAGTTTGTCATTTCTCCTTTATACTTGCTTATAGTTCGTAGTCATTTTCTTGCTTAGTCGTTCATCAATAAAGTTTTCCTTTTATCGACTTATATCCTCCGAGAATCTGAAAATATGGCTTCTTTAAGAAAATCTTCTTCTTCCTCTAGGGAGAATGTCGCTCCTAATAACGAGGAGGAGTTGCATTCTAATTTTTGGGCGAACAAACTGCAGTTCCTGAATTTGTGTTCCTGTTGAAGACACTTTTAAGGTACAAATCCTTTCCGATACAGATGTCGCTGCCCGAGCCAAAAAGGGCAAAGGTACTGCTCCTCAAATTTCTGAACCAATTGAGGACCTAGCTTGTGCTTATACGGTGGACACTTTTCCGGAGGTTGTGAATAATTATGCCAAATATTTCCCGGAGGGTTCTGAGATAATTCTCCCTTCTCCTTCTGATAGGGTTACATCTCCACCGGAAGGATGTCGAGCCTTTTACACGGCCCATTTTAATAGCGGTCTGCGTCTTCCGTTGTCTCCCCTCTTTCTTGATATTCTAAAAATATTCAGTGTGTCCTTGACACAATTAGTTCCAAATTCTGTGGCCTTCGTGGTTTGTTTTTCTGTCTTAATGATCGCAAAAGGGTTCAAACCTTCCTTTCGTAACTTTACACAACTTTTTCGGTTCAATATTTCCAGTTCTTCCAATCGCGGATATTTCTTCGCTAGTCAGAGGCCTAGTCGAGCAATCTTCGATTCCCCCGTTTCTAGCAACCCTTTTTGGAAATCTCATTTTTTCTTTGTTCGCCCCCACCTCATCTTCGTTTGGCGGATGGTTCGACTATGCCCTTCTCGTGGGATCATGGCTCCAAATGGGTTTACGGAGGTCGCCTGCCGACTGGTGAATTCATTCCTGATGATGCTCAGTTTATTGGTGAAATCCCCGCTATGCGTGCCAACAAATATCAGAGTGCTCTTCTGATTGGGGAAGCTTTCCTTCGTAAAGCGGGATTGAGTGCTCATAATTTTCCAATCAGTTCATCATCTGAATCACTTGGTAAGCATTTCACTTTAGCTTAGTGTTGTGATGATACCTTCTATACAGAGAAACTGACTTTCATCTTGTTTCTTTTTCAGCTCGTATGGTAGAAAATTCCCGACATTCTTCAAAGGGAAAAATGGTGTTGTCCAAATCCTCCAAATCCATTGAGAACGTCCCTATCGAGCAGAGAGCGTCTCGGAAGAGAAAGCTAGAGTTGAGTCATGACTCCGAGGAGAATGGAGAGGAATCTCCAGATTCTTCCAAGATTCCCCTATTCGTCAAGGGATTGGATCCGGTTATCCCCCCTTCAGCTTAGGACATCCTTAGGTATTCGTGGATGTCGCAGCTGGTCGATGCCTCATCCTAACGATAATCCGGTGGAGAGAAAGAGGAGTTACTATGGTCGTTCTGGTAACGATCTCTCTTTACCTGGCGACAATCATCCAAAACCTACTTTGGTCGAAATGATTGAGGATCATTTAGAGGGAAAGAGGGCTGCTGGTTATTCTGAGAAAGATTCTCTTGTCCATGACGAGAGCGAGAACGCGGTCGATAAGGCAACTCGTGTTCTTTTATCCGGCGTTTTTACTCGCGATCTGAATAAGCTTCTTCGAAAGGATCCTCTGGAGAAATTTCAGCGAGCTTCTCTGTATGCTGAAAAGGTAACCTCTTTTTAAGTTTGCTTTATAGGATATTTTCCTTCGAAGATCTTTTTATTTTGCTGACTTATTTTTTGTTTTACTCCTTTACTTTTTCAGACTAAGACTTGTTTAGCCTCATATGCTTATGAAACTGCTCTCTGGAAACAACAATGTGAGTTTCTGGATGAGAAATACAAAGCTTTACTCCATAAGTCCTCTGGTTCAGAGGTAGGCCCATCAACGTCTTCTTCCGTTCCGGTCGTAGAGACTAGGGCTACGGGGACTGAAGACCAGGAGATCATAAACAGGGTTCTGGAGACTTCCCGTGCTCAAGAGCAAGCCGATCAAATGGCTAAAAAGTTAGAGGAGTTCCAGTTTCAGAGTACTGCTCGGATTAGCGAGTTGGAATCTCAAGTGTCAAGTCTTCAAGCCTCTTTAGAGGAGTATGAGGGGCACATTCCCCTTAGTGGACTTAGGGATCGATATGGCAGGAATCCTGATGAAAAAGTGATTCGTGAATTCCTTAATTCTCCTGTCCATATGGCGTTGGTATACCAGATGGTCGGTCCTCTCCTGGAGAGTACTTTCAAGAAGGCGGTTCATCAGTTGGTCGCTTTTGAAATGATCGAGGATCGTCGAAAGGAATATTTTAAGGCGGCACATATTCGGTTGAACCGCTATGGCGAAGTATACTCTCCTTCCGAGCTTCCAGATGTCGTATATCAAAATTTTCCTTTGGCTCACCTCGTCAAAGAGTTCGGAAACCATTGCCGATTCCTCCTTCTGATGTTAACGATGAGCTTGATAAAAATTTTATCGATCCAGAGGAAGAGGAAGAGGTTTTTGAGCCAGCAAAAGGAGAGGACGTCGTTAGCGAGCAAACGGTTCCGGGTGGCGATCAGGCTGTATGATATATTGATTCATGTAGATACCTTTGTAACCATTTATTGTAGGTTTAAATGTAATTTTACACTTTTAACCCTTTGTACGCCAAACGTTTCATATTCTGACAGTCACGTCCTTTCATCTTCGCCGTAATAATTCAGACAAGTCATTAACTTCGCCGTAATCATTATGCGTGTGTCTTTTCAAATTCTAGTGTTTATTCCAAGGTCAGTTTTACTATTTCGCGCCCTTTCCTTGGGTCTGTCGCGTCTTTTCGTATAGTATAAATATAAAAGGTAAAAATTTGTCTCGCTATTACTGCTCTGTTTTATCTCTTCAACAGAATACTCTTCCTTTATTAGGTCGATAAGCTTTCTCGATATTTTGAATTTACTTCTTAAATTCCAATCATGACTAATCTTTTTGGTAATACATCGAAGCGTCCTTCGCGTGAGAACGCCAGAAATTCTAGATTAAAGAAGTCTCGAACAGAAGGACCCTCGATGGAACCTCCTCGTTCATCCTTGGTTAGTAGTTCGATGATCGATAATCCTGTCATCCCTTCCGCACCTTTCTCCGTAGTTAGTTCATCTTTTGTACAACCAAATTTTTCTTCTTCTACAGAAGTAGGAAATAGGCCTTCCCCTGGTCGGGTGGCTTTTGGAGATTCGTCCAATGTGGAGCAGTTTTTCGATATACCTGTTTCTTCAGGTGTTTCTTCTTTTGAGTATGGATTTCATGGAGGGGATTTTGTCAATACCCTTCCTTTTTCTACCTCTGCTGCCCCGATCGTCAGCGGAGGCCAAACTGAAGAAGGCTCCTTCGTAAATCCCTCCTCAACACAGCCTATTTCTCAGGATTTTCCTGATTACTTGTTTCATGATACTACTGTGATGACTACTTCCTTCGAATATGGCGGGCCTTCTGGAGGTCGAAGCGAGTCAAGGTCTGGTCTCCGGACTGTTATTTCTGCTTCGGGGAAAGAAACCTCGGTTAGTCCTAACGAGAGGGAATCTCCTCGTCCGTTAGACGATCGTTGCATCCTTGAGCAGGTTAAGGATATTATGCTGTCGACGACTCCGCGCTCCGACGGTGTTTCTCTTGCTAGTGAGCTGCCGGGCTCTGTTGAGCCCGACGCTTTGTCCTGGGAATTAGGTTTGAGCACTATTTTGCCTAGAGAGTTGAAGAAGCTTGAGGGTACTTCCAATGTACGCCTTGTTCAGTCGCTAGTGAAGATGTGCGAACAGGTGGGCAAATCTTTCATTATTTTACTTGTTTTTATTTTGACTGCGTCGTTATGTGGGGGTTTTTCTCATTCTTTTCCTTTTCTAGGCCAAATATTTTGCACTCCAGCTGAGCATGCAAAATGACGATCTTTGGAATGATAAAGAAGCTTACCAACGTCGTTTGGAGTCGGAGTCGGCGAAGGTCGCAGGGCAGACTCTCCAGCTGCAGCTCGCCAATGATGATTTGAAAAAATTGCAAGAAGAAAAGTCTGTCTGGGAGAAAGAGAAAAGTGACTTGGTTCAGGCTGCTACCCTAGCAGAGGAGTCTCGACGGCGGTCCTATGAGGAAGGTTACGACGCCGGTTATCTAAAGCGTCAAGAGGAGTTGATGGCGTTTGCTGGTAACTTGACTCCTCGGAAGACTGTTTCTGCTAGTCGGCCTGTTAACAACTCTTCTCAGTGATTTGTTCGACCTGGCAGGCCTTGGACTGTCTCTCTCTCTTTTTTTTTTTTTTTTTTTAGTGCCCAACTTTTTGTGTAGTTGCTTGGGCTGAATTTTTTGTATTGGGAGAACAACTGAATTGGAAACTATGATCTTTTGTAGGCAGATCCTTGCCTTGATCAATTTTATTCTGTAGATATATTTTGTTATGCACATTTTGCTGTTATGCATAAATATAACCTCATGAAATAATCAGCATAGATTAGCATACTTATCTGATATTGATCTTTGCGGAGAATATTCAGAATAGAGAAAAGTTAGCTTAATCTTGCTCGGTCATTATTTAAGTAACTGAATGATATAATGTTTGCTCTGCAAATCAAATTTTTGTTGATCAACCCAGTATAATCCCTTGGGTTATATCCAAAATCACGTTGTATATCAAAATGTAGATAGTAGGTCATTCGTATCGATAATCGATTGAATAGCTGTTAAGGAACGCTCAGCATCTTGATCGATGTTCAATCCATGCCTTGTAAATTTGTCTCTTTGTGATGTATATCTTATATAAGGAGGCTATTATTCCTTCTGTTGAACTCTACTTTTCCTTTCCTAGGATTAAGTTTGAAGAGAAGATATCTCTCTAAGTATCTTCCTAAACTTTATGTTTCCCTGTACTGACTATGAGTTACATGTTCTTTTAAACAGAACAACTAGTGCATCATTATATCATTTCTTTGATATGGGAGGAATTGGAAAATGTAGAAGTCTTGGCCAGATCTGACCTGTTCAGACCTCCTTCAGCAATTCTTTGGTATGTTAGGCAGTGACTTCTTTGTATTCTCGAATAGGGAGGACTATTCTCCTGATTTCTATGTCAGATTTCTTGGACTCCAAAGGAGTTCTCGTGTAGTCGAATTAATAACTTCCCATATGATATATGAGGCAGTGATGACCCTCGTACGCTGGATGGTTAGTCGACTCAATAATTCTGTTTTTATAATGGTGTAAACTTGTATACCTTCGTTGAAGATCTTAAGTTTTCCGTCGAGCGACTATTATATGTGAAACCAATGTTCTTTGGTCGCTTCGATCTAAAATTTCTTTGATCGTCGATTCATTGATTCGATCAGAGAGGTGCCGTTCCAACTTACTCGCATTAACTACGGGAAGTCCAAAGGTCGCCTTACCGTCCGTTGATCAAATATTTATCCAGCCGTTGGATTACTCGGATCTATCCCTATAAATAGGGAAGTGATTTGCATACTTAATTTGCAATTTCTCAAAAAGGATGGAGATCTCAGTCTCCTTGGATTTTATTTTACCCTCAGATCCCATAATATTCAAAATGTCACATTATCGTGATTCATACCATAATAGCTTAATGTTTTTCTGCCTTGTACTGACGGGTCCCATGGAAGCCCTACCTTGTACTAACGGGTCCCATGAGGCCTCAATCTTTGTTTTCACAGATTTGAGGTCCGTGGTTTCTGTTTGCACATGGAGGGTTCATATTTGCCAGGCATCCTCGTTCTTGGATGTCACCTCAGGAATGGTCGTCCACTGTGGTGTGCTGGTAAATTTTTTCTTCTGCGACGGTCCTGAAGAGATGCTGCTCTAGGATAAAATATTAATTCCCAAAGTAGAAGCAGTATCTTGTTGTGGGTGAATGAGTATTGCCGGTCATCTGGTTGGTAATGATCATTTCCTCTGGAAGAACATTTGATCTTCAGAGCCTGGCCATCGAACTAAAGAAGTTGATCATCCTGAGCAGCATGCTTCCTAGGTGATCTATCATAATCTTCAAGGTACTAGGGGGGAGATTGGTGTTTCCGTGGACATTGTCGTGAAGATTGCTGATCTATAAGGTCGTTTCATCTAAACCATTCTAACGATGTTTAAGTAGTTTGTAGACCTCTGTAATTTAGGATTTTTGTATGTAATTGATTTGATGAATAAAATATTACTTTTATCCCTTGCATTCTCCTTGTTTGTTGATTTTGTCATAATTTTATTTATAAGGAGCATTTTCCGAGCAGATGGATTCATACTCAATTCATCTTCAAGACTTAGGTGTATTAACAGATCTTTTAGATCGTTAGGAATAGATCGAGGTGTGTTTATTGAGTAGATCAATGTATACTCATCTCTTATTTATTTAGACTCAGGTTTTTATACCAAAAGCCTTTTAGATCATTGAAAACAGATCGAGGAGTGTTTATTGAGCGGATCAATGTATACTCAACTCTTTTTTTATTAGAATTAGGTTTTTAATACCAAAAGCCTTTTAGGTCGTAAAAAATAATCGAGGAGTGTTTATTGAGCGGATCAATGTATACTCAACTCTTTTTGATTAGACTTAGGTTTTTTAATACCAAAAGCCTTTTAATCGTTAAAATTAATCGAGGAGTGTTTATTGAGCGGATCAATGTATACTCAACTCTTTTTTATTAGACTTAGGTTTTTAATACCAAAAGCCTTTTAATCGTTAAAATTAATCGAGGAGTGTTTATTGAGCGGATCAATGTATACTCAACTCTTTTTTATTAGACTTAGGTTTTTAATACCAAAAGCCTTTTAATCGTTAAAATTAATCGAGGAGTGTTTATTGAGCGGATCAATGTATACTCAACTCTTTTAGATTAGACTTAGGTTTTTAATACCAAAAGCCTTTTAATCGTTAAAATTAATCGAGGAGTGTTTATTGAGCGGATCAATGTATACTCAACTCTTTTTGATTAGACTTAGGTTTTTAATACCAAAAGCCTTTTAATCGTTAAAATTAATCGAGGAGTGTTTATTGAGCGGATCAATGTATACTCACCTCTTTTTGTTTAGACTTAGGTTTTTAATACCAGAAGCCTATTTTGGTCGTTGAAAACAGATCGAGGAGTGTTTATTGAGCGGATCAATGTATACTCAACTCTCCTTTGATTAGACTTAGGTCTTTAATACCAAAAGCCTATTTATCGTTGAAAATAATCGAGGAGTTTTTATTGAGCGGATCAATGTATACTCAACTCTTTTTTGATTAGACTTAGGTTTTTTTATACCAAAAAGTCTTTTAATTGTCATAAGTAGATCGAGGAGTGTTTATTGAGCGGATCAATGTATACTCGACTCGTTGTTTGGACTTAGGTTTTTAATACCAAAAGTCTTTTGATTGTTGAAAAATTGACCGAGGAGTTTTTATTGAGCGGATCAATGTATACTCGACTCGTTTGTATGGTTGGATCGAGGAGTGTTTATTTAGCGGATCAATGTATACTTAACTCCTTTTGTCCCGATCTCAACCAATATGATAGTAGAATTCCAAGGAGTGTGTACCGAAACAATCGATTTATACTCAATCTTGATTTATTTAAAAATTGCTAAAATCTTTAATAATCGAATTGTAGGCTAAGGCCTTTATTACAAAGATTAAAACTTAATAACATAAAATAAAATAAAACAGCATAATCTGCTAAAATTTATTTACCATAGTATTTCCTAAGGTTGACTGCATTCCAGGTTCTTGGTAAGGCTGTTCCATCCAAGTGTGCAATTTTGTATGAACCTTTCTTTCCTACGCCAATGACAACGTAAGGTCCATCCCAATTTTGTTGTAATTTTCCCACATGCTTGGATACTTCTACCTTCTTCAAGACCAGGTCTCCTTCTTGAAGGTTCGGATGCGTACCTTTTGATTGTACGCCTTTTCCATATTTGCTTTAGTAACTTGCAAACGTACAGCGGCTTTTTCTCTTAAAGCTTCTGTTAAATCGATATCATTTTCTCTCATCTTTTCATTTTCCTGATCATCGTACATTTCAATTCTTGGTGTTGGAATTAGAGTTTCAACAGGAATAACAGCTTCCGAACCATATACCAAGCTAAATGGGGTTTCCCCGGTTGAGCTCCTGACTTTGGTTCGATTAGCCCAAAGTACTCCTGGGAGTTCATCGAGCCATTTTCCTTTGGCAGCTCCTAATCTTTTTTCCAAGGATTTTATTATTTCTCGGTTTGCTACTTCAGTCTGTCCGTTCGCTCTTGGATGTCCGACCGAAGTAAAATTTTGCTGAATCCCTAGTTTTGAACACCATTCTATAACCTGTTTTCCCGCGAATTGGGTTCCATTATCAGAAATTAGGATTCTCGGGATGCCAAATCGACATACTATGAATTTCCATAGGAAATTGATCACTTGGAATTGAGTTATTCGTGCAAGGGCGATGCATTCTATCTTTGCTGAAGTATTCAACAGCGACCAGGACATAAGCTTTTTTGGATCTAGCCGCTGGGAACGGTCCCACAATGTCCATTCCCCATTGATCGAAAGGCCCAACATACTGGTATTGGGTGCATGTTTTCTGCTGGTCGATGACATATATTGGCATGGACTTGGCAGTGATGACATTTTTGGACATACTGAGCGGCATCGTAGTTGATGGTAGGCCAATAATAACCTGTTCGGAGGCATTTTAAAGCCAATGCCCTTGCTCCGCTGTGATTCCCTGCGTCTCCTTCATGTACCTCTCGTAGAATATCAGTGGTTTGTGATTCAGAGACGCATTTCAGAAGAATTCCTGATACTGATCTCCGGTAGAGTTTTTCTTCTACCAATGTATACTTTGGAGCCCGATATTTTATTTTTCGAGCTTCATTTTGGTCAGGCGGCAATTTTCCTTCTCGATGATATTCTATCATTGGAGTCATCCAGTTTTCTTCTGCTTCTTCGATTTCCATTATATCGGCCGCCGGTGTTTCATCGATGTCGATGGCCGGTGTATTAGAAATTAACCAGTTGATCACCCTTTTAGTTTTTCCGTCATGGGCTCCTGTGAACCTAGATAGTTGATCGGCCCATTTATTTTCCGAACGTGGAATGTTCTGTATACCGAAGCTTTCAAATTTTTCAGCTAGTGTTTTCACTTTGGCAAGGTATTTAACCATATTAAATTCCTTAGCCTCGTATAGGCCTTCTATTTGTCTTTGCACTAACTCTGAATCGGTTAAATTCCAGAAGTGGGAATGATGTTCTTAAATGACAAGCCTATGCCTTATGCGCTTCCGAGATAAGTCAAAATAAAAGAAACGAGTCACCCGTAGAGTATGGGAATATTAATGATCGTTTCCTCATATAAAGATGAATCTCAAAAGTGAAACGAATCACCTATGAAGTATGGGAATCTTAATGATTGTTTCCTCAAATAAGCATCAAGATTGAACGAGCTATGGAAGCAACATGAGAAGCATGTCTGAAGCTTCCACCTCAAAAGGCCCGTTTTGAGGACCAGTCTTTTGAAACAAACCTCCACCTCAAAAGGCTTGTTTTGAGGAGTAGTTTTGAATCAATTTGATTCGAGACTTCTAATGAATTGTTTCAAAACTCGAGAATAAATGAAGGAACTAGTGTCAAGGATCACTATCTTTGTTTTATCAATCTAGTTGAAAACTGGATCGATTAATTGTAGGCCTGCAAGTGATTTTAACATTAACTTCCTCCTAAATACACTGATCTTATTTGATAAGTCGATCACATTTCATGAATCAACCAAAGTATTGGTAAAAGGCAAATAGGATAAACCTGTCATGATCGTTTACACTTCATGGACTGCAAAGTCAAAGAAGAGTAAAATGAAGAAGAATTTATTCTCTTCTAATTCGACCATAAAGGTAGTCAAAAGAACGCAAGTAGCCTAAAAGTCGAATTATCCCACTGCATCTAAGAAAGGCACTGATATGTTTAATTGATTAGATAATCTATTTAATTAAGCAACGTTTCAATTAAAGGGTTAATTGAAAAGGAAAAGGGAAGCAATTAAAGAAGTTAATTGAAATGAAGAAAATTAATTGAATTAAACCATTGACTCAATCTTATTGAATTAATGTGTGAAATTCAATTAATACAAAGATAATAATCCATAACTTTGGTACGCTAGACTTGGACACATCTCCAAGAGTAGGATTCAAAAGTTGGTTTCACCTAAGCTTCTTGAAAAATAGAACTTGGATGAACTTCCAACCTGCGAATCATGTCTCAAAGGAGATATGACCAGATCTCCCGTCACAGGGAATCTAGAGCGAAAACCAAATCTGGATTTAATCCATGAATATGGATCACTAAAAGTTACTGTGAGAGGAGATTACTCATACTTCGTACTTTTTGCTAATGACCTTGGTATTTAGTGAAAAATGAATCTAGTGAGATGCAAATCCGAAAAACCAAGAAAGGTATTTCAATGCGAAGTAGAGAATCAACAAAGACATAGTATTATTCGATCTAATCGAGATAGCAAATACTTGTCAAGGATTCCTCAATTATCTCATTGAGAATGAGGTTCTCATACAACAAACTCATCCTAAGACACCTCAACTTATTGAAGTGTCTAAAGAGATGGAATCTAACATTGTTTAACATTGTTCGATCCATATTGAGTTTTCTTAAGCTTCCTTATGCATTCTAGGAGTTAGTCCTCCTGACTGCATCGAAGATACTGAGCAAAGTACCTTCAAAGTTCGTGCCTACAAAGCTTTACCAAGAAAGGTATGGCAAAATACCTCTATGCTCTTACCTCTGAGTATGGAGATCTCCTACCGATGGTAGAAACGAGAAAGGAGATAAATTGGCTAGTAGATCCGATTTGTATATAATTGTGGGGTATCCAACAAAATCCATTGGGTACCTGTTCCACGACAATGAGAAACAATCGTTTCTCCTAGATACCCGTTCCTCTGTTGATGAATCTCTCGTCAAAGGAAATGGAAATGTCATGGAACTTGATGAAGTCCAAGATTTGGACCCGTCCCCGCAAATAGTGGGAGTTAATCCAGAATTTACTAAATCTACTAGTACACCTACTCTTCGAATGTCTGATGGAATTCGTAAGGAGCCAGAGCGATTTGGTTTCATTCACGAAAACGAGAAAGTGGAAAGTGATCCAACGACCTATCAAGAAGCGATGTCAGACATAGATTCGGATGCGTGACTAGAAGCCATGCAACCCGAAATGGATCCCATCCATTCCAACAAGGAATAAAACCTTGATTGATCCACCCGAGGGATTTATCCCTATAAGTTGGCTATAAATTGTAAGTGGATCTTCAAACTTGGAATGAATGGAGAGGTGTTGCCTCTAAGAATCGACTAGTGGTAAAAAGGCTATTCACAATGTTCTGAAACAGACTTTGATGAAACCTTTTTCCCATTAGCAATGTCTGAATCCATTTAAATTCACATTTGTTCTGATGAGATAGTCAAGACATTTGACTTCAACAAAACGAGTATGAACTGTGAGTGTACAAAAGGATTAGTGGGAGCGCGGTGAAGCTCAATTTTATATGTCGATAATATTCTGATTATCTGGTATGATGTCGGAATGTTAGCACAGACGAAAGCATGGTTGTCCATGCAATTCTCCATGAAAGATTTAGGAGAAGCATCTTGCGTATTGGGATACGTGTCTATAGAAATAGATTAGAAAAGATGTTGACACTCTCTAAATCTAAGTACATAGAATCAATACTGAAATTATTCAGTATGGAGAATCCAAGAAAGGATTGCTTCAAGTGAGACATTGTATCCCTTGTTCCAAAATCGATGTGCCCTACATCAAATGGGAATAAAGGAGAATGTCTCAAATACCTTATGTTTCAAACAAAAGGTTGCATGTGGCATGCTTTACTATGTACTAGACCAGACGTAGAACTTGCTCAAGTATCGCGAGCAGTTGCTAGTCAAAATCCAGTGAAGAAGTACTGGACCACCGTAAAAGATATCCTTAAGCTCTTGACAAAGACTAAAGGATTTGTTCTTGGTCTACGGTGGTAGTGGAGAATTAAAATTCGAAGGATTCACTGATTCGAATTTTCAGTCTGATGTGGATGAATTAAATATATCCATTTTTGGATAAATATCCTGCCTCAATGGGGTAACGGTAAATTTGAAAGGGTTCCAAGCAAATCACCGTAACCATCTAAACCACTGAAGCAAGATATATTGCAGTATTAAATGTAGCATTAAATGCGGCTTAAGGAAGTGTTTGGATATAAAACTTCATCCTATGATTGGATGTAGTGCCTAGCATTGCGAAGCTCATGATTATCTTCCATGATAACATTGGAGCTATTGCTAAAGCAAAGCATTTGAGATCTTACCAGAAATCTAAACACAATTGAAAGAAAGGTACCATTTGATTAGAAAAATCATTGGTAGAGCATCTTTAAAAGGATGGGTCCTAGAAACGTTTGTGATTGGCTTTAGGGCAAGTGGGAGATTTGATGGGATAGTGCCCTGCAAGCCAATACATTTAGCTTGTACTGGAACTATCATTATCTTTCTTTAGTACAAATGACTTAATACGCATGTTTATTTATATGTGTATAAGGATAAACAATGGCCAACTTCATCTCTCGCGAATACATTTAAGCGATTGGTTGAAACCCTTAGATTACATTAGACTATGGGACGATTCACTTCAGTACTGAGTGCAATCATGAAACAGTCTCAAAGGTCGTAATCTTAAAACTATTCCAAGTCATAGATTCCGAACGAGACGGGGTATCGTAGGAATCGCCAAGACTTGTACAAGTATGCATGATTCACATGGAGTGAATTTGTAGCGTTTCATGAGCAAGGCATTTGAGGCCAGTGCATATGAGTAGGTGGTTCAATGGAGGATTGAACGCATCGAACGACCCGAACAGAGAAACCCATTGTGGAAGCGCATGTCGCATATCGGTGATGGGATGTTTCTCAAGGATTATAATAGTGTACGATTTAGTCCTTTGACTTGAGGTACTAGGGCGAATTCGGTGCATGAAAGTGCGTACTTAGATCTAGGTATAGGTCACTTAGCTTGATCATAACATGCCTAGGTTGGGTGCGTATGGACATGTACGCGGGTGGTTAGTACCAATATGGAATCTATTGACTCATTGTAATGGATGAGAGAATTTCCTATACGATTCTTAGATAATATATCCGAGGAATCCACGGCCGTGGTCAGTGACGGATTTGGGAAGGGGTTTCCACATTCAGCAGTCACACTGGAATATTATCCTGAATTAGAAAGTATAGTTATCGAGACAAATTTAGAGGTGCCGATCAATTCACACACCCTAAGTCTTGATCGGGAATATTAGTCGATAGAAGGACCGTATGTACATGGTAATTATATGAGACGAGGTTCACAAGTGTCAATTCACCTGAAGTTGGGCTTCATGGGCTTGTGGCTAGACATCGACCATGAAGTGTAGGTACTCCTGAGTTAATATAGGATTTGATTCTAGGAGTGGTCAATTAAAGGTTGTTTAATTGACCGGAGCAAATTATTGTTCATAAATTAAATCACGAGGAATTCGTGGGCCTGCTGCCAATTGATGGTGAACCCAGAGGGTCACACACAATACAATTGGACGGTGACTGTTGAAAAAGGATACTAAAGGAATTAATTGATTTAAAGGTAATTAAATCAATTAAATGAATTAAAGTATTTAATTCAAGTGGGAGATTAATTAATTGGCTGACTTAATTAATTAAATACTTAATTGAGTTGCTAATTAATTATATAAAAGAAATATTGATTTATTGGATTGGGCATTTAATTAAGTAATTAATTAAATGAAAGGCTTGCAAGACATGGGCCTTTAATTAAAAGCCCATAAGGAGTCTTGCAAACCTAGATCAAGAGGGAGTCTATAAATAGGGTTCCACTAGAGCTCAAAAAGCTAACACCCTAAGCAAAAACCCTAGCCCCCTTTTAACCTAGTAGTCGCCGCCCCTCTCCTTGCGCCGCCAAGCTTGAGCCGCCGCCACCTTGCTGCCGTGAGCTGCCCAAGCGCCGCCGTCGCCTCTCCCTTGTTCCACCGTGTTAGATCTTGCATTGGCAAGTAGATCTGCACAGTCCTGCTACGACAAATCTCCTAGATCCAGTTCTGAGCCTAAGACTAGGAGGTGTCACCAGAATCCAGTTGGTGTGGACTATCTTTGGAGGTGAGACGCTTGGATCACTTCTGTGAACCAGATCCAGATCCAGATTCGGAATCAGAACTGAAGGTTGCCACCACCTTGCCTGTGGTGAGGTAAATCACAAAAACCCCCTTGTTTAATTTCAATGTGTGTTTTTGTTTCTTGCTTGCGTATAAATAATATGGAGAATCTTATATGGGACCTTGGGTGCTTCGAAAAAATTTTAAATTCTGCACTGTCGTTGTTCTGACAATCGAGGCATCCCAACCACTATCCCAATACTAATGGCGTAGCTACTTTCTGTAGGTTTATCTGTCCCAAGTTCATCTGGGCTAAAACCTCCAGGGAGATGATATTCGCCGAGCTCCCATTATCGATTAGGATCCTTTTGACGTTATAATTTGCTATTTCTAGCGACACCACCATCGGGAAATCGGGGTTATCCTCTTTTGTGTCCCAAACAATATTTTTGGGTACTTCGCCCTCGTTAAAGCTGATTGGCTGGTCGTTTGTTGATTTGCTTTCTAGAGTCCATATTTCTTTTGGGTATTTTAAGCTTCCAATTATGGATCTAGCGGTCCTTCATCGAGCGTTACGACTATCCCCGCCTGCGGGTCCTCCGAAAATTGTATGGATGGTACCATTGATCTGGTCATGGTTTAACTCCTGTGCAGGACCGTGCTCGGGTGACCTTCGACGGGAACTCCTTCTTTGATTATTATTCCGAGGGCTTCTACTTCTTCCCCTCTTGCGGTCATCTCTCTCGATTTCTTCCGAGGGCTTCGATTAGTTTTTCAATTTCTTTTTTAAGGTGAAAACAATTTTCTGTTCGATGTCCATGTGCCCGATGGTACTTGCAGTATAACTCATAGTTTCGTGATCCTGGTCTGGGCTGAGCGATTTTCTTTGCTTCCGGGATCCAATCATTCCTTTCTAGTACTTCCAATATCTCTTCCATCGGAACATTTAGCCTCGGGTGTTCTACTTGATTAACCCTGCCTCTGATTGCTAGTTCGGGGTTTCTTGGTCTTTGATAGAAATTAGGTTGTCTGTCTTGGTCGGTTTTATTGTATTCCAACCGCTGGAAAACGTTACCTTTTCTAAAAGATCGTTCATAATCCATGGATCTTTGGGCAGGAATCCTATCTTGCCGTTTGGGGCCTGAGGCCGTGACTTTATTTTTGTTTTTATCTTTAAAGGAATTCATCTCTTCTTGGGTCATATATTTAGATGCCAAGCTCATGATGTCGGCGAACGTTCTTGGTTGTTTTCGACTGAGGGCATTTCCGAACTGCCTATTCTTCGTGAGGTCGAAGAGAATAGAGATTATGTAATCGATATTTGGGGAATCGATTTTAAGTAATTCTACGTTAAATCTTGCCAACCAGTTTCTTAAGGATTCTCCCTCTTGTTGGTATATAGTTCCTAAGTAGCTCATCGGAAGTTTTTGCCTCTTCTGACTGGCAAATTGCTGTGTCAATTTGTTGCATAATTCCCGAAAACTGAATATGGAGTTGGCAGGTTGCTTGGCGAACCAGTCCAAAGCGAGTCCTTCAAATGTGGTCACCATTAATTTGGCGGTGAATTCCGCCGAGTGAGCGTATAAGTTCATTATATTCGTGAAGCTAAAAATATAGTCATCTAGATCAGTGGTTCCGTCGTATCGGGGTAATCTACCTGGGACCTGTTCGATTGACTGTGCCTCTTTTATTTCTCTGCAGAAGGGAGAACAGGCCGCAAGGCTCTCCTGGAGTTCCGTAGTTCGGGCCAACGGGTTTTGAACAGATCGTAGGCGTTGTTCGAGTCGTTCATGTACCATCCTTTCGATTTCTCTTTCCGAGAATCGCATTGTTCGTGGTCGATCTGGGATTGCATCATCTATGTCATCCTCGATAGGGATTATTGTACGTTCCTTGGACCCGCTGCGTCCCGGCTGTGGTTTTCTTTGTCCTGGTTTCCTTCGGGGATGGTTATCGGAGGGTTTTGAATTGCCCTGCGGTGGACTGTGTAGCGAGCGCCGCTCGCTTGCCGGGCTGTCAGCTTGTTGAGAGATTTGATCGTTTTGCTTTGGCGCTCTTTGAGCGGGATTTTCCCTAGCAGTTCTAACGTTTCGAGGAACTTGTTCAAGTACGAGTAATTCCTCTGGGGAGAGTGATTTAACGAGCATAGCAATCTGTCGCAATTTCTCCTGAGCGTCTAGGAGAGGAACGGGGATCGCAGGGTGTTCCGGTTCTTCCGGTATTGTCCCGGGAAGATCTCCTTGGGGTTCCTGCTGATGAGAAAGAGGACCCTGCAAATTTTCGTTGGTGTCGTGGGCGTTATTATCGTTATTGTCCTGTGGATCTTCAGATGTGTTATGACCGGTGGTTGTGTTACTTCTTGCTCCAATACGAGCGCTTTTCCTTGGGCGAGCCATATGTCGGTCGAATAATTAACCTAGCCCCACGGTGGGCGCCAACTGATTTAACCTGATTTCGTCGGGTTAATTGTATCAGTGAATATTTGATATTGGGGATTCTCAATATATATGATTTATAGGGCTCTGTTACTTTATTCAGGATGGATCAATCTCAAGGAAGAACAATCTCGTAGGAACAACAAGTAATTATCGTAACCAACGTAAAAAAGAACACTAATATGAAGAGAAAGCTCTTTTCTTTATTGAATAATTTTGGGTTCTGCCGTTTATGCAGAATTCAATGGCGTATTTGCCTTGTGATTAAGAGTTGTTTAATACAATGATTGACTAGGTATTTATATCATATTAAACCTAGCGTTACAAGGAAATATAATCCTAATAGGACTCGGCCCATATATCCTTCTTGAGTCCGGAGTGTAGTCTTTTTGTAGAAGAGAGCTGTATTCGGCCGGGTCGATTAGATGATCCCAAACAGTCTTGTTTGGTCGAACCGATCTTCTGTTCTTCAGTCGATCCGTACACTATAAGGGGTGCGAAATAGCCCCCATCACCCGCTTTAATCGAATTAACCTCCAAAAAGCCTGATAGCTTGTTCCAGTTGTTCCATCAAAATGAGATCCTGCTTGGATCATCGCAAAAGTGAAAATCTACCAGTGTATCCCGACATTGGGTCATTTCGGAAGTAACCTCAAGGACGAGGATGATGGGTAGATCCAGACCCTCCATGTACTAATCAAATACCACGGACCCTAAACATTGGAAGACTAAGGCAGAGGTCATATGGGACTTCTCAGTAATAGGTAGGGTGCTAATGGAACTTATCAGCACTAGGCAGATGAAAGACATGTAACCACGACAAGCATGTTCATAGTAGTGTGCTTTTTTAAAGGTTATCGGATCAGTTGGCAAAACCGAATCAGAGGAAACTGTATTTCCCATCTTAGGGCTATGATTAAAAAATGGTAAATGAGTTGTTGCCTTTTATAGGCATAACAAGGTTGATCCTAGATAAGGAAAGATTAGATCAACGAACCATAAGCAGACAAACTTGATTTATCAACTTCCCGTATTTAAGGCAAGTTAGTTGGAACGATCGCATTCGTTGTTGATGACCCATCTCGATAAAGTCATCATCTTAAGATTGATTCCGGACAAATTAACAGGTTAATCGAAATACTTTATTTCCAACTGCCTCACACAAAAGTATGATCGAGGTCAAAAAATAAGATGAAAATCCCCTAGGGATATAACATATTGAAATAACTTGGAGAAGGGCTAATAATGTTTTGGGACAGTAAGATGACTTTAAAAGAAAGAACATATTATTGCTGGAAGGAATTACAAGGAAAGTCCAAAACCTCTAAGATAATTACATGTTCTAAGGAAAATACTATGGACACCTATATTTGGAAAGCCAGAATAAAATCCAGTTTTTCTCTTACCTAGGCAAAACCTCACAGAGTATAAGGAGCAGCAGTTATTTCCCAGGCAGATATACGATCTCGTCACTGCCTCATATTCCAGGAGAGTGCATTGAGAGATCTTGGGACATTAGACCAAGAGGACAAGTCTATATTTTCCAATTCCACCCATACCAAGTAAATTGCATTATGAATTTTATGCTGTAAGAAGGGTGGTTGTATAATTCTGGGATAATGGAAGTAACATGTTATGAATAGATTCATTCTCCAGAAATTTGGATGCAATGTTAATATATTAAGAGCAAATTCAGTCTTAAGATACTTGAAAGCAGAAATGAAGGCCTTTATATAGGTTTTCAGAAGACGGAGTCGTGTCAGAGATCTCCGACCTGCAGAATATAGATTTTGACAAAAATAAAGAATTGAGTATCTCGACAATAAATTTCGATCTCCAGGGGATAATATATGAACATATTCAACAAAAACAAAGAATTAAGTATCTCGACAAGAAATTTCGAATTCATAAGATAAATACGAGATTTATAAACATTTGATAAAGAATGGGCACGAGAGATTCAGATCACAAAAATTTTATTGATGAATTATTACACACAATGATATTACAAAATTAGAGTCATTTTCCTATTACATTGGAATCTACAGCGGTTACAGAAGGCTAATGGCATTTTCTCGACTACGACGATCAATCTCCGAGTTGTTGCATGTACTTGACCTTATCCATTATCGTCTCAAAATAATTCTCTTTGACTCAATCTTTATGAACTTCTTTCATAAAGTCTTCAGATACCTTGGCCAAGGATTTTTACCAAAATTAATTTCTCACATAAATCCATAGGAGAAATTCCCAACCTATCAAGTCGGGCCAATGGATTCTTTGTTGATAATATGAACCTGCATACGAGTCCCTCTATACCCAACATGAGTCCACAGAGACTTTCTAGTAATCTCCAGTATCACCTCAAGTATTTAGGGATCGTTCCTCGTATACTATCGTGAATTGGAATAACTTAAACCTGGATATGCGACTACTGCTTCCATGGTGAGTTATTTCCTAATTGGGGTATTCAGTGCACTTGCAATCCAAGAAAGTGACCCACTTATGTGTATTGACTATCCCAGTCACGCTCGTGGACCCCAGCGTTCTCCAGTTCATCGGAGTATGCACAATAATGAGAGTTTAGCCGAATCCAACGATGTCCTATCTCGATTGGATTCTACGACTCTTGAATATGTTCTAGATCACGGCCTTCGAAATTAGTCAACGGGTTGTCCCATAGCCCTGTGATCTGAGGACTTCTATTCTTTTGCGTAGATAATTATTACATAAGATAAAGTTGACCAAATAATAAAGTGTATTTATTAATCGAAATTGAATAGTTCCTTCATTTATTACATTAAATGCCAGCCATACAGTTGGTTTGCCGGACACTATTTCTATCAAGGTTAAAACCAATAATTGGTAACAAACCTAAGTATAAAATGAGGAAAACCGATTGGGTCGATAAACACTCATCGATCTTCGATTATCGAATTAAAGAGGTTAACACCAATAATTGTTAAAAAAGCAAAAGTACAAAAGTGAGTAAAACCGATTGGGTCGGTAAACACTCATCAATCTCCATCCATTCGGGAAAAATGGATCGAATAAACAGTTTTACAAGTAATCACCATTGATCTAAGCAGTAAAAAATTATTCGTGGAAGATATGGAGAAATTGAAATTTTATTAAAGTCATTTTTACAAATACAGGATTACATCGTGTGCTTTACAGTCTGCAACGAAAACAAAAAAGCCTTAACTAACAGGTTGAAGCTTTCACGACAATGTCCATGGAAACATCAATCTCTTCCCTAGTACATCGACCTACTTATTCGACCATCTTAGAAGCATACTGCTCAGGATGGTCGACTTCTTTAGTTCGATGGCCAGGCTCGGAAGATCGATTCCCGCTTTAATCAAATTAACCTTCAAAAAGCCTGATAGCTTGTTCCAGTTGTTCGACCAAAACGAGATCCCGCTTGGATCATCGCAAAAGTGAAAATCTACCAGCGTATCCCGACATTGGGTCATTTCGGAAGTAACCTCAAGGACGAGGATGATGGGTAGATCCGGACTCTCCATGTACTGATCAAATACCACCAACTCTAAACATTGGGAGGCTAAGGCAGAGGTCATATGGGACTTCTCAGTACTAGGTAGAGTGCTAATGGGACTTATCAGAACTAGGCAGATGGAAGACATGTAACCATGACAATCATGTTCATAGTAGTGTGCTTTTTTAAAGGTTATCGGATCAGTTGGCAGAACCGAATCAGAGGAAACTGTATTTCCCATCTTAGGGCTATGATTAAAAAATGGTAAATGAGTTGTTGCCTTTTATAGGCATAACAAGGTTGATCTTACGGATAAGGAAAGATTAGATCAATGAACAATAAACAGACAAACTTGATTTATCAACTTCCCGTATTTATGGCAAGTTAGTTGGAACGATCGCATTCGTTGTCGATGACCTATCTAGATAAATTGAGAGCTTGGTCGGAATGAGTCATCATCTTAAGATTGATTCCCGAAAAATTAACAGGTTAATCGAAATACTTTATTTCCAACTGCCTCACACAAAAGTATGATCGAAGTCAAAAAATAAGATGAAAATCCCCTCGGGATATAACAGATTGAAATAACTTGGAGAAGGGGTAATAATGTTTTGGGATAATAAGATGACTTTAAAAGAAAGAACATATTATTGCTTGAAGGAATTACAAGGAAAGTCGAAAACCTCTAAGATAATTACATGTTCTAAGGAAAACAATATGGACACCTATATTTGGGAAGCCAGAATAAAGTCCAGCTTTTCTCTTAGCTCGGCAAAACCTCACAGAGTATAAGGAGCAGCAGTTATTTCCCGGGCAGATATTCGATCTCGTCACTGCCTCATATTCCAGGAGAGTGCATTGAGAGATCTTGGGACATTAGACCAACAGGACAAGTCTAAATTTTCCTATTCCACCCATACCAAGTAAATTGCATTATGAATTTTATGTTGTAAGAAGTGTGGTTGTATAATTCTGGGATAATGGAAGTAACATGTTATGAATAGATTCATTCTCCAGAAATTTGGATGCAATGTTAATATATTAAGAGCAAATTCATTCTTAAGATACTTGAAAGCAGAAACGAAGGCCTTTATATAGGTTTTCAGAAGACGGAGTCGTGTCGGAGATCTCTGACCTGCAGAATATGGATTTCGACAAAGATAAAGAATTGAGTATCTCGACAAGAAATTTCGATCTCCAGGGGATAATATAAGAACATATTCAACAAAAACAAAGAATTAAGTATCTCGACAAGAAATTTCGAATTCATAAGATAAATACGAGATTTATAAACATTTGATAAAGAATGGGCACGGGAGATTCATATCACAGAAATTTTATTGATGAATTATTACACTCAATTATATTACAAAATTAGAGTCATTTTCCTATTACATTGGAATCTACAGCTGTTACAGAAGGCTAATGGCATTTTCTCGACTATGACGATCGATCTCCGAGTTGTTGCATGTACTTCTCGAGACAGGCTCCTTGATTATGAAGTATTCTCCTTGATCAGAAAAGGACACTACCACCTAATAACAAATCCCCAACGAAGGAGAACCGGCAGATTCAACAAGGTGTTTTACAAGGACGTCGAACGGAGAAAATTGTAACAACACTTCACCTATCCCTTGTAAAATGTCTTGACCTTATGCATTATCGTCTCGAAATAATTCTCTTTGACTTAATTTTTATGAACTTCTTTCATATAGTCATCAGATACCTTGGCCAAGGATTTTTACCAAAATTAATTTCTCACATAAATCCATAGGAGAAATTCCCAACCTATCAAGTCGGGCCAATGGATCCTTTGTTGATGATATGAACCTGCATACGAGTCCCTCTATACCCAACATGAGTCCACAGAGACTTTCTGGTAATCTCCAGTCGGTCGGGACTCACATCTAAGTATAGACCCTATCACCTCAAGTATTTAGGGATCGTTCCTCGTATACTATCGTAAATTGGAATAACTTCAACCTGGATATGCGACTATTGCTTCCATGGTGAGTTATTTCCTAATTGGGGTATTCAGTGCACTTGCCATCCCAGAAAGTCACCCACTTATGTGTATTGACTATCCCAGTCACGCTCGTGGACCCCAGCGTTCTCCAGTTCATCGGAGTATACACAATAATGAGAGTTTAGCCGAATCCACCGATGTCCTATCTCGATTGGATTCTACGACTCTTGTATATGTTCTAGATCACGGCCTTGGAAATCAGTCAACGGGTTGTCCCATAGCCCTGTGATCTAAGGACTTCTATCCTTTTGCGTAGATAATTATTACATAAGATAAAGTTGACCAAATAATAAAGTGCATTTATTAATCGAAATTTAATAGTTCCTTCATTTATTACATTAAATGCCAGCCATACAGTTGGCTTGCCGGACACTATTTCTATCAAGGTTAAAACCAATAATTGGTAACAAACCTAAGTATAAAATGAGGAAAACCGATTGGGTCGATAAACACTCATCGATCTCCGATTATCGAATTAAAGAGGTTAACACCAATAATTGTTAAAAAAGCAAAAGTACAAAAGTGAGTAAAACCGATTGGGTCGGTAAACACTCATCAATCTCCATCCATTCGGGAAAAATGGATCGAATAAACAGTTTTACAAGTAATCACCATTGATCTAAGCAGTAAAAAATTATTCGTGGAAGATATGGAGAAATTGAAATTTTATTAAAGTCATTTTTACAAATACAGGATTACATCGTGTGCTTTACAGTCTGCAACGAAAACAAAAAAGCCTTAACTAACAGGTTGAAGCTTTCACGACAATGTCCATGGAAACATCAATGTCTTCCCTAGTACATCGACCTACTTATTCGACCACCTTAGAAGCATACTGCTCAGGATGGTCGACTTCTTTAGTTCGATGGCCAGGCTCGGAAGATCGATTCCCGCTTTAATCGAATTAACCTCCAAAAAGCCTGATAGCTTGTTCCAGTTGTTCGACCAAAACGAGATCCCGCTTGGATCATCACAAAAGTGAAAATCTACCAGCGTATGCCGACATTGGGTCATTTCGGAAGTAAGCTCAAGGACGAGGATGATGGGTAGATCCGGACTCTCCATGTACTGATCAAATACCACCAACTCTAAACATTGGGAGGCTAAGGCAGAGGTCATATGGGACTTCTCGGTACTAGGTAGAGTGCTAATTGGACTTATTAGCACTAGGCAGATGGAAGACAGGTAACCACGACAATCATGTTCATAGTAGTGTGCTTTTTTAAAGGTTATCGGATCAGTTGGCAGAACCGAATCAGAGGAAACTGTATTTCCCATCTTAGGGCTATGATTAAAAAATGGTATGTGAGTTGTTGCCTTTTATAGTCATAACAAGGTTGCTCCTACGGATAAGGAAAGATTAGATCAATGAACAATAAACAGACAAACTTGATTTATCAACTTCCCGTATTTATGGCAAGTTAGTTGGAACGATCGCATTCGTTGTCGATGACCTATCTAGATAAATTGAGAGCTTGGTCGGAATGAGTCATCATCTTAAGATTGATTCCCGACAAATTAACAGGTTAATCGGAATACTTTATTTCCAACTGCCTCACACAAAAGTATGATCGAAGTAAAAAAATAAGATGAAAATCCCCTCGGGATATAACAGATTGAAATAACTTGGAGAAGGGGTAATAATGTTTTGGGATAGTAAGATGACTTTAAAAGAAAGAACATATTATTGCTTGAAGGAATTACAAGGAAAGTCGAAAACCTCTAAGATAATTACATGTTCTAAGGAAAACAATATGGACACCTATATTTGGGAAGCCAGAATAAAGTCCAGCATTTCTCTTAGCTCGGCAAAACCTCACAGAGTATAAGGAGCAGCAGTTATTTCCCGGGCAGATATTCGATCTCGTCACTGCCTCATATTCCAAGAGAGTGCATTGAGAGATCTTGGGACATTAGACCAACAAGACAAGTCTAAATTTTCCAATTCCACCCATACCAAGTAAATTGCATTATGAATTTTATGCTGTAAGAAGGGTGGTTGTATAATTCTGGGATAATGGAAGTAACATGTTATGAATAGATTCATTCTCCAGAAATTTGGATGCAATGTTAATATATTAAGAGCAAATTCATTCTTAAGATACTTGAAAGCAGAAACGAAGGCCTTTATATAGGTTTTCAGAAGACGGAGTCGTGTCGGAGATCTCCGACCTGCATAATATGGATTTCGACAAAGATAAAGAATTGAGTATCTCGACAAGAAATTTCGATCTCCAGGGGATAATATAAGAACATATTCAACAAAAACAAAGAATTAAGTATCTCGACAAGAAATTTCGAATTCATAAGATAAATACGAGATTTATAAACATTTGATAAAGAATGGGCACGAGAGATTCAGATCAGAGAAATTTTATTGATGAATTATTACACTCAATTATATTACAAAATTAGAGTCATTTTCCTATTACATTGGAATCTACAGCTGTTACAGAAGGCTAATGGCATTTTCTCGACTATGACGATCGATCTCCGAGTTGTTGCATGATTTTCTCGAGACAGGCTCCTTGATTATGAAGTATTCTCCTAGATCAGAAAAGGACACTACCACCTAATAACACATCCCAACGAAGGAGAACCGGCAGATTCAACAAGGTGTTTTACAAGGACGTCGAACGGAGAAAATTGTAACAACACTTCACCTATCCCTTGTAAAATGTCTTGACCTTATGCATTATCGTCTCGAAATAATTCTCTTTGACTTAATCTTTATGAACTTCTTTCATATAGTCATCAGATACCTTGGCCAAGGATTTTTACCAAAATTAATTTCTCACATAAATCCATAGGAGAAATTCCCAACCTATCAAGTCGGGCCAATGGATCCTTTGTTGATGATATGAACCTGCATACGAGTCCCTCTATACCCAACATGAGTCCACAGAGACTTTCTGGTAATCTCCAGTCGGTCGGGACTCACATCTAAGTATAGGCCCTATCACCTCAAGTATTTAGGGATCGTTCCTCGTATACTATCGTAAATTGGAATAAATTCAACCCCGATATGCGACTACTGCTTCCATGGTAAGTTATTTCCTAATTGGGGTATTCAGTGCACTTGCCACCCCAGCAAGTCACCTACTTATGTGTATCGACTATCCCAGTCACACTCGTGGACCCCATCGTTCTCCAGTTCATCGCAGTATACACAATAATTGATAGGATAGTGCCCAGCAAGCATTTCAATTAGCTTGTAATAGGACTATTCTGTAAGAAACAATCTTTTGATTTTATAATAATACGCACATTTATTTATATGTTTATAAGGATAAACAATGGCCAACTTCATCTCTCGCGAATACATTTAAGCGATTGGTTGAAACCCTTAGATTACATTTGACTATGGGACGATTCACTTCAGTACTGAGTGCAATCATGAAACAGTCTCAAAGGTCGTAATCTTAAAACTGTTCCAAGTCATAGATTCCGAACGAGACGGGCTTCAGTACTGAGTGCAATCATGAAACAGTCTCAAAGGTCGTAATCTTAAAACTGTTCCAAGTCATAGATTCCGAACGAGACGGGGTATCGTAGGAATCGCCAAGACTTGTACAAGTGTGCATGATTCACATGGTGTGAATTTGTAGCGTTTCATGAGCAAGGCATTTGAGGCCAGTGCATATGAGTAGGTGGTTCAATGGAGGATTGAACGCATCGAACGACCCGAACAGAGAAACCCATTGTGGAAGCGCATGTCGCATATCGGAGATGGGATGTTTCTCAAGGATTATAATAGTGTACGATTTAGTCCTTTGACTTGAGGTACTAGGGCGAATTCGGTGCATGAAAGTGCGTACTTAGATCTAGGTATAGGCCACGTAGCTTGGTCATAACATGCCTAGGTTGGGTGCGTATGGACATGTACGCGAGTGGTTAGTACCGATATGAAATCTATTGACTCACTGTAATGGATGAGAGAATTTCCTATACGATTCTTAGATAATATATCCAAGGAATCTGCGGCCGCAGTCGGTGACGGATTTGGAAAGGGGTTTCCAAATTTAGGAGTCACACTGGAATATTATCCTGAATTAGAAAGTATAGTTATCGAGACAAATTTAGAGGTGCCGATCAATTCACACACCCTAAGTCTTGATCGGGAATATTAGTCGATAGAAGGACCGTATGTACATGGCAATTATATGAGACGAGGTTCACAAGTATCAATTCACCTGAAGTTGGGCTTCATGGGCTTGTGGCTAGACATCGACCATGAAGTGTAGGTACTCCTGAATTAATAGAGGATTTGATTCTAGGAGTGGTCAATTAAAGGTTGTTTAATTGACAGGAGCAATTTATTGTTCATAAATTAAATCACGAGGAATTCGTGGGCCTGCTGCCAATTGACGGTGAACCCAGAGGGTCACACACAATACAATTGGACGGTGACTGTTGAAAAGGATACTAAAGGAATTAATTGATTTAAAGGTAATTAAATCAATTAAATGAATTAAAGGTATTTAATTCAAGTGGGAGATTAATTAATTGGCTAACTTAATTAATTAAATACTTAATTGAGTTGCTAATTAATTATATAAATGAAATAATGATTTAATTGGATTGGGCATTTAATTAAGTAATTAATTAAATGAAAGGCTTGCAAGACATGGGCCTTTAATTAAAAGCCCATAAGGAGTCTTGCAAAACCTAGGTCAAGAGGGAGTCTATAAATAGGGTTCCACTAGAGCTCAAAAAAAACCTAACACCCTAGAAAAACCCTAGCCTCTCCTCTCTACCCTAGCCGCCGCCCCCTCTCCTTTGCGCCGCCAACCTAGAGCCGCCGCCACCTGCTGCCGTGAGCTGACCTAGCACCGCCGCCATCGCTTCTCCCTTGTTCCACCGTGTTAGATCTAGCATTGGCAAGTAGATATGCACAGTCCTGCTTCGACAAATCTCCTAGATCCAGTTCTGAGCCTAAGACTAGGAGGTGTTGCCAGAATCCAATTGGTGTGGACTAACTTTGGAGGTGAGACCCTTGGATCACTTCTGTGAACCAGATCCAGATCCAAATACAGAATCAGAACTGAAGGTTGCCACCACCTTGCCTGTAGTGAGGTAAATCGCAAAAACCCCATTGTTTAATTACTCTGTGTGTTTTTGTTTCTTGCTTGCGTATAAATAATATGGAGAATCTAATATGGGACCTTGGGTGCTTCGAAATTTTTTTAATTCCGCACGTTCGTTGTTCTGACAATCGAGGCAACCCAACCACTATCCCAATAGTGGTATCAGAGCCAACTCCATCATTATTATACGAAAAGCCTGAACATAATGTGTTTTCACCGTATATGTTTAATTATATATACGTAAACACGTGATAATTATGTTCTGTAAATTGATTCTTACTTGTTATGACTGGATCTATGATTGGGTAAAACTGCTTTTTTAGATATGTGCCGATTTTATAGTTTTTGAAAACTCCAGTACTTTTTGAACTAAAAATCGCATATAGGGTTTTTGTGGGCTGAAAAATTCGAATTTTTGAAATCTGGAAATTTCAAAATTCTGGACTGTTTTTGCAAATATGGTCGCACGGGTTTTGGGGTCAATTTGTAATTTCCAAAAACTTTGGGGCTGTTTTGCAATTACCGAAACTTGAGGGGTCATTTTAAAAATCAAAAATTTTCAGAATTCAAAATATTATTTTCTGGTAGCTGCCCAAATCTGCACAGGGGTGTTTTTGTAACTTTTTAAAAGTTTTGGGGTCAAAGTGCAATTTTCAAAAGTTGAGGGGCGAAAATGCAATTTTTGAAAGTTGAAAAACAGAATCTGAATTTGAGCAGAAAATTTATTTTTGTTTACCCGAATATTCATTTTGTCATAATTAGTAGTGACTAAAAAGTAAGAATCATAGGAAGTTAGTTTTAAAAGGTAGTTTTAAAATTAAGAAAGAAATAGGTAAAGGATGTTTGCTTGTTTGCTTGTTTCTTGCTCTATGTGAATTTTTTACGTGGTTTTCGATCGAGCCGAGCCTTGACCTTAGGTTAGATGTGATTGGTTTAATTTATTGTTTGGTTTTTATTGGGCCTGCGAGCCTATTATGTTTTTGGGCCATTTTGAGCCTTTGTAATAGAATAGGGCTTTACTACTTTCCTAGTTTAGGATGGAGGCCCGTTTACAACCAAGGTGGGAACCCAAGAAGATATGAAGGCATGTATGCATGGTACATTGTGTAATAGCATAGGCCTATTTACAAACCCTTTAGATTGACCAATAGGGCCAACATCGTTGGCTCGATGATGGCCTGCATAGGAGGCTCCCGATCGAAAACATATTGTGGTAGTATGCATGCTAGGCTTATATGGCTTTTATTTATTTTGTCGATTTATATTTAGCTTGTATGAGATGCGCGCTAGAATCTAGATCGTAATAAAAGATAAAGCATAACTGAATCGATGAGAACTCGAGGAGAGTTAGTATAACTTTCAAACCAGAAATTCCCCTCTCGAATTAATTATTAAGTCATATTGGATTAAAATAAAATGAAGTATTTATATAAATCCAAGCCTTCCATCAATGTTGTCTACTTATCGATAGAGGTGATCCAGAGTCTGGCACCCGAGTCGAAGAAAGGGACAATACGTAAAATTCCTTGACTCCTGTTTTTAACTAAATACGACAAGGGTGAGGACTCGTCGGGATGTGAGGATCGACCGATAACTAGTTACGGAGAACTCACGAACGGGCCCATTGCTCATCATGATTGATGGGTTAGACTTAACGATTAGTAACACTTATGATGTAGCAGTGCTAGATAAGTTCGAAAACCGAGGCAAAAATAGCTTGAAGGTTGTGGAGTAACACAATTGGTAAAAGTATACCTACCTGGAGAATTAGTTGTATGGCCACGAGTCGTGGGTGCAAATAATTGCTGCTGGGACGTCAAGACCTACTAGGAATTAAATTTCCCGAGCAATCAAAAGGGTGATTGTTTCGATAAAATAGTGGGAGAACTTTTTCGAAAACAAGTCCAAAATTCGATAATTATAAATATTAGACATAAGATCAGTTAGCTAAACGTTGTCTTCTTTCCATTTGTAGATATTAAGTACAATGTCTAAGAATCCATTATCTGTTATCCTCGACGCAAACAAGTTGAATGGCTCAAACTTCGTTGACTGGCTGAGAAATCTCAGAATCGTCCTCGACTCCGAGCGATGAAGCTATGTGCTCGACACACCCATGCCTGCTACACCCGCAGCACGAGCTACTGAGGAACAACGAACCGCCCATGCTAAAAGGGTTGATGATGATCTTCAGGTTCGATGTCTCATGCTAGCCTCGATGTCGAATGAACTGCAGAAGCAGCATGCTGCAATGCCGCTTGCTAGAGAGATACTTCTCCACCTCCAGCAGATGTTTGGAGAGAGGTCTCGTACCGAAAGGTTCGCGACCACTAAGGAGTTGTTTCATCTCAAGATGGCTGAGGGAAGCAGTGTCAAGGATCACTGTCTGCGTTTCATCAACCTGGTTGAAAAACTGGGGCGATTGGACGTGGATTTGCACGCTGATCTTAGCACTGACCTTCTCCTCCATACGCTGCCTCGTTCTTTTGACCAGTTCGTGTTGAACTTCAACATGGAGGATAGAGCCCTCGCTCTTCACAAACTGACCAATTTGTTGGTAACGGCAGAATCGACTCTCAAGAAAGAGAAGCCGGTAATGATTGCACACCAATCGAAGGCTGCAAAGCCCAAGAGAGGTAGGAAGAAGAAGAAGGTATTTTCTTCGAAGGCAGTCACAAAGGTGGTTGAAAAGAAGCGCAAAAGCCCAGAAGACGAATGTTTCCACTGCAAGAAAGCAGGGCACTGGAAAAGGAACTGCCCAGACTACCTAAAGATGAAACTGGTAGCCAAAGGTATTTTCTTGGTTGAAGTTAATATTTCTATTAACTGTGCATCGTGGGTGTTAGACACCGCAGCAGGTTCTCATATCTGCAATGATTTGCAGGTGATGGGAGCAGTAAGATACCTGAAACCCGGGGATAGAATCCTGCGTTTTGGAAACGGAGCTAGGATTGCCGATGAGGCTATTGGGGACGTCGAATTGGTTTTAGGAAATTTTACTTTAATTTTAAGGGACTGTCTGTACGTACCAAACATTATTAAGAACATCATTTCTATTCCTATGTTGGATATTGATGGTTTTAATTTTTCCATTGAAAATGGAGCTCTTTGCATATTTAAAGGTGGTTTAATGTATGCTTGTGGTACTTTGATAGATGGTCTGTATTCCTTAGAACCTACAAATTCCGACGTCATGCACATTCAATCTAGAAAAAGAAAATATGATAATCAAACTCCACAACTTTGGCACGCTAGACTTGGACATATTTCCAAGAGTAGGATTCAAAAGCTGGTTTCCTCTAAGGCTCTTGAAATAAAGAACTTGGATGAACTCCCAACTTGCGAGTCTTGTCTCAAAGGAAAGATGACCAAATCACCTTTCACCGGGAATCCCGAGCGAACCAAGCAAACATTGGATTTAATCCACACTGACGTTTGTGGACCATTGAGTGTCAATGAGAGAGGAGGATTCTCTTACTTCGTAACATTCACCGACGATTTTAGTCGTTATGGATATGTGTATCTTATGAAACATAAATCCGAAACTTTTGAGAAATTCAAAGAGTTTCGAATGGAAGTTGAGAATCAACTTGGACATAGTATTAAAACACTTCGTTCTGATAGAGGTGGTGAGTACTTAAGCCAAGAATTCCTTGATTATCTAAAAGAGAATGGAATTCTCGCCCAGCGAACTCCCCCTAGGACGCCCCAACTTAATGGAGTGTCCGAGCGGAGGAACTGAACATTGTTAGACATGGTTCGTTCCATGATGAGCTTCGCTGACCTTCCCTTTTCGTTTTGGGGCTTAGCCCTATTAACTGCGTCGAAGATACTAAACATATGATGGGGGCTATTTCGCACCCCTTATAGTGTACGGATCGACTGAAGAACAGAAGATCGGTTCGATCAAACAAGACAGTTCGGGATCATCTAATCGACCCGGCCGAATACAGCTCTCTTCGACAAGAAGACTACACTCCGGACTCAAGAAGGATATCTGGGCCGAGTCCTATTAGGATTATATTTCTTTGTAACGCTAGGTTTAGTATGATATAAATACCTAGTCAATCATTTTATTAAACAACTCTTAATCACAAGGCAAATACGCCATTGAATTCTGCATAAACGGCAGAACCCAAAATTATTCAATAAAGAAAAGAGCTTTATCTTCATATTAGTGTTCATTTTTACGTTGGTTACGATAATTACTTGTTGTTCCTACGAAATTGTTCTTCCTTGAGATTGATTCATCCTGAATAAAGTAACAGAGCCCTATAAATCATATATATTGAGAATCCCCAATATCAAATATTCACTGATACAATTAACCCGACGAAATCAGGTTAAATCAGTTGGCGCCCACCGTGGGGCTAGGTTAATTATTCGACCGACATATGGCTCGCCCAAGGAAAAGCGCTCGTATTGGAGCAAGAAGTAACACAACCACCGGTCATAACACATCTGAAGATCCACAGGACAATAACGATAATAACGCCCACGACACCAACGAGAATTTGCAGGGTCCTCTTTCTCATCAGCAGGAACCCCAAGGAGATCTTCCCGGGACAATACCGGAAGAACCGGAACACCCTGCGATCCCCGTTCCTCTCCCAGACGCTCAGGAGAAATTGCGACAGATTGCTATGCTCGTTAAATCACTCTCCCCAGAGGAATTACTCGTACTTGAACAAGTTCCTCGAAACGTTAGAACTGCTAGGGCAAATCCCGCTCAAAGAACGCCAAGGCAAAACGATCAAATCTCTCAACAAGCTGACAGCCCGACAAGCGAGCGGCGCTCGCTACACAGTCCGCCGCAGGGCAATTCAAAACCCTCCGATAACCATCCCCGAAGGAAACCAGGACAAAGAAAACCACAGCCGGGACGCAGCGGGTCCAAGGAACATACAATAATCCCTATCGAGGATGACATAGATGATGCAATCCCAGATCGACCACGAACAATGCGATTCTCGGAAAGAGAAATCGAAAGGATGGTACAGGAACGACTCAAACAACGCCTACGATCTGTTCAAAACCCGTGGGCCCGAACTACGGAACTCCAGGAGAGCCTTGCGGCCTGTTCTCCCTTCTGCATAGAAATAAAAGAGGCACAATCAATTGGACAGGTCCCGGGTAGACTACCCCGATACGACGGAACCACTGATACAGATGACTATATTTTTAGCTTCACGAATATAATGAACTTATACGCTCACTCGGCGGAATTCACCGCCAAATTAATGGTGACCACTTTTGAAGGACTCGCTTTGGACTGGTTCGCCAAGCAACCTGCCAACTCCATATTCAGTTTTTGGGAATTATGCAACAAATTGACACAGCAGTTTGCCAGTCAGAAGAGGCAAAAACTTCCGATGAGCTACTTAAGAACTATACACCAACAAGAGGGAGAATCCTTAAGAAACTGGTTGGCAAGATTTAACGTAGAATTACTTAAAATCGATTCCCCAAATATCGATTACATAATCTCTATTCTCTTCGACCTCACGAAGAATAGGCAGTTCGGAAATGCCCTCAGTCGAAAATAACCAAGAACGTTCGCCGACATCATGAGCTTAGCATCTAAATATATGACACAAGAAGAGATGAATTCCTTTAAAGATAAAAACAAAAATAAAGTCACAGCCTCAGGCTCCAAACGGCAAGATAGGATTCCTACCCAAAGATCCATGGATTATGAGCGATCTTTTAGAAAAGGTAACGTTTTCCAGCGGTTGGAATACAATAAAACCGACCAAGACAGACAACCTAATTCTATCAAAGACCGAGAAACCCCGACCTAGCAATCAGAGGCAGGGTTAATCAAGTAGAACACCCGAGGCTAAATGTTCCGATAGAAGAGATATTGGAAGTACTAGAAAGGAATAATTGGATCCCGGAAGCAAAGAAAATCGCTCAGCCCAGACCAGGATCACGAAACTATGAGTTATACTGCAAGTACCATCGGGCACATGGACATCAAACGGAAAATTGTTTTCACCTTAAAAAAGAAATTGAAAAACTAATCGAACAGGAAAAACTAGATGACTATTTAGAGCGAGATAACCGCAAGAGGGGAAGAAGTAGAAGCCCTCGGAATAATAATCAAAGAAGGAGTTCCCGTCGAAGGTCACCCGAGCACGGTCCTGCACAGGAGTTGAACCATGACCAGATCAATGGTACCATCCATACAATTTCCGGAGGACCCGCAGGCGGGGATAGTCGTAACGCTCGACGAAGGACCGCTAGATCCATAATTGGAAGCTTAAAATACCCAAAAGAAATATGGACTCTAGAAAGCAAATCAACAAACGACCTGCTGATCGGCTTTAACGAGGGCGAAGTACCCAAAAATATTGTTTGGGACAAAAAAGAGGATAACCCCGATTTCCCGATGGTAGTGTCGCTAGAAATAGCAAATGATAACGTCAAAAGGATCCTAATCGATAATGGGAGCTCGGCGAATATCATCTCCCTGGAGGTTTTAGCCCAGATGAACTTGGGACAGATAAACCTACAGAAAGTAGCTACGCCATTAGTAGGGTTTGGAGGATCCGAAATTGTCCCCAGCGGAACAATAACCTTAAGTGTATCACTCGGGAGGAAACCACACCGGACAATAAAGCTAGTAAAATTTCTAGTGGTAGAAACACCTTTCGCTTATAACGTAATATTAGGGCGACCAGCTCTCAACCTATTTCAAGACGTTGTCTCTACTTATCATCAGAAGATAAAATTTCTGACCGACAGAGGTATCGGGGAAATAACGAATGACCACTGTATGGCATGGGATTGCTACAGCACCTCATTAACTTTGAAAAACCACCCTAAATCAATTACCCCGAGCAAAAGAAAGCTCGTAGACGATGTCATTAGAAACAAGGTTGAAATCCCTAGCACTGATCGAATAGATAAAAAGGGAAAAGAGCCGGTAGATTTAGCTTTGAAGCCACCGGAACATAAGGATGTAATTCTAGTGCAAGGGGACTCGTCGAAAACAACAAGGATAGGTACTGAGTTAAGCAAAGAAGGGGAAGTAATGTTGATTGACTTTCTCAGAGATAATGTTGATGTCTTCGTTTGGAGTGCGAATGACATTGAAGGAATTGATCCTCGAGTAATCAAGCATTCGCTAAAAATTGATCCCTTGGCAAAACCCGCTAGACAAAAGAAGAGAAATCACGGGCCAGTAAAAGATAAAATCATCAAAGCAGAAGTAGAAAGGCTACTTAAAGCAAAACAAATTCGAGAAATACACTTCTCAGAATGGCTATGTAATGTCGTTCTAGTAGCAAAAGGGGATAAAAAGGATAACAAGTGGAGAATGTGTAACGATTTTACCGACCTTAACAAATTATGCCCGCGTGATCCATATCCCCTCCCAAGGATCGACTTATTAGTTGACTCAACCGCTGGCTTCGCGATCTTCCGCATGATGGATGCCTTTCAAGGGTTTTATCAAATATACATGGATGAGCGGGACCAAGAGAAAACTGCGTTCATAACCGAGCAGGGAGTATATTGCTTTATAGTAATGCCGTTCGGCTTAAGGAATGCCGGGGCTACTTACCAAAGGTTAGTAAACCTAATGTTCAAAGAGTTAATCGGAGAAATAATGGAAGTCTACGTAGACGACATGTTAGTCAAAAGCATGAACGAGGCGGATCACGTAAAACATCTTGATCGATGTTTCCGAATATTGAGGAAATACCGCATGAAGTTAAATCCCACGAAATGCACTTTCGGTGTTAAGTCGGGAAAATTCTTGGGCTATTTGGTACATCAACGAGGAATCGAAGCCAACCCAGAAAAAATTCGAGCCATAGCTGAGATGAAGCCTCCCAAGACCATCTCCCAAGTACAAAGCTTGGTAGGGAAAATCGTAGCGTTGAACAGATTCATATCAAAATCAGCAGACAGAAGTTTGCCTTTCTTCCAAACACTTCGAAAAGCAAAAAACTTTGTTTGGACCGAAGAATGCGATCGGGCCTTCGACCAGCTCAAAGAATATTTGACAACATCCCCGTTGTTGGCCAAACCGACGGAAGGGGAACCATTGTATATCTACATCTCGATCTCCGATGCGGCTGTTAGTTCAGTGCTGATCAAAATAGAAGGTTCAGAACATAAGCCTGTCTATTATTTAAGCAAATTACTGCAAGGGGCGAAGAAGAATTACTTGGAAATTGAGAAATTCGCTTTGGCCTTAGTAGTGGCAGCACGAAAACTTCGACCTTACTTTTTGACCTACAAAATCGTGGTTTTAACAAACCAACCACTAAGACAAGTCTTAGCAAAGCCAGAAGCTTCCGGAAGACTAATCAAATGGGCGATCGAACTCGGTCAATTCGAAATCGACTACAAACCAAGAATTGCGATTAAAGCCCAAGTGTTAGCTAATTTCCTACTAGAAACTCCGACACAGGCAACCGAACTATCGAACAGCCTCAACGACGATATTTTGATCATAGAAGATCAAACTTGGTTAATGCATGTCGACGGTGCTTCGTGCCAAGAAGGAGGAGGCGCCGGAATCAATTTCACCGGACCGAATAAAGAGGATTTAAATTATGCGATAACATTGGACTTCGTCGTAACAAACAATGAAGCATAATATGAAGCGTTAATTGCAGGAATGGAAATGGCGATCAAGGCCAACATTAAAAGCCTTAATGTATTAACCGATTCAGAGTTAGTGCAAAGACAAATAGAAGGCCTATACGAGGCTAAGGAATTTAATATGGTTAAATACCTTGCCAAAGTGAAAACACTAGCTGAAAAATTCGAAAGCTTCGGTATACAGAACATTCCATGTTCGGAAAATAAATGGGCCGATCAACTATCTAGGTTCACAGGAGCCCATGACGGAAAAACTGAAAGGGTGATCAACTGGTTAATTTCTAATACATCGGCCATCGACATCGATGAAACACCGGCGGTCGATATAATCGAAATCGAAGAAGCAGAAGAAAACTGGATGACTCCAATGATAGAATATCTTCGAGAAGGAAAATTGCCGCCTGACCAAAATGAAGCTCGGAAAATAAAATATCGGGCTCCAAAGTATACATTGGTAGAAGAAAAACTCTACCGGAGATCAGTATCAGGAATTCTTCTGAAATGCGTCTCTGAATCACAAACCACTGATATTCTACGAGAGGTACAGGAAGGAGACGCAGGGAATCACAGCGGAGCAAGGGCATTGGCTTTAAAATGCCTCCGAACAGGTTATTATTGGCCTACCATCAACAACGATGCCGCTCAGTATGTCCAAAAATGTCATCACTGCCAAGTCTATGCTAATATATGTCATCGACCAGCAGAAAACATGCACCCAATACCGGTATGTTGGCCTTTCGATCAATGGGGAATGGACATTGTGGGACCGTTCCCAGCAGCTAGATCCAAAAAAGCTTATGTCCTGGTCGCTGTTGAATACTTCAGCAAATGGATAGAATGCATCGCCCTTGCACGAATAACTATATTCCAAGTGATCAATTTCCTATGGAAATTCATAGTATGTCGATTTGGCATCCCGAGAATCCTAATTTCTGATAATGGAACCCAATTCGGGGGAAAACAGGTAATAGAAAGGTGTTCAAAACTAGGGATTCAGCAAAATTTTACTTCGGTCGGACATCCAAGAGCGAACGGACAAACTGAAGTAGCAAACCGAGAAATAATAAAATCCTTGGAAAAAAGATTAGGAGCTGCCAAAGGAAAATGGCTCGATGAACTCCCAGGAGTACTTTGGGCTAATCGAACCACAATCCGGAGCTCAACCGGGGAAACCCCATTTAGCTTGGTATATGGTTCGGAAGCTGTTATTCCGGTTGAAACTCTAATTCCAACACCAAGAATTGAAATGTACGATGATCAGGAAAATAAAAAGACGAGAGAAAATGATATCGATTTAACAGAAGCTTTAAGAGAAAAAGCCGCTGTACGTTTGCAACTTACTAAAGCAAATATGGAAAAGGCGTACAATCAAAAGGTACGCATCCGAACCTTCAAAGAAGGAGACCTGGTCTTGAAGAAGGTAGAAGTATCCAAGCATGTGGGAAAATTACAACAAAATTGGGATGGACCTTACGTTGTCATTGGCGTAGGAAAAAAAGGTTCATACAAAATTGCACACTTGGATGGAACAGCCTTACCAAGAACCTGGAATGCAGTCAACCTTAGGAAATACTATGGTAAATAAATTTTAGCAGATTATGCTGTTTTATTTTATTTTATGTTATTAAATTTTAATCTTTGTAATAAAGGCCTTAGCCTACAGTTCGATTATTAAAGATTTTAGCAATTTTTTAAATAAAATCAAGATTAAATACAAATCGATTGTTTCGGTACACACTCCTTGGAATTCTACTATCATATTGGTTGAGATCGGGACAAAAGGAGTTAAGTATACATTGATCCGCTCAATAAACACTCCTCGATCCAACAATACAAACGAGTCGAGTATACATTGATCCGATCAATAAAAACTCCTCGGTCAATTTTTCAACAATCAAAAGACTTGTGGTATTAAAAACCTAAGTCCAAACAACGAGTCGAGTATACATTAATCCGCTCAATAAACACTCCTCGATCTACTTATGACGATTAAAAGACTTTTGGTATTAAAAACCTAAGTCTAATAAAAAAGAGTTGAGTATACATTGATCCGCTCAATAAACACTCCTCGATTAATTTTAACGATTAAAAGGCTTTTGGTATTAAAAACCTAAGTCTAATAAAAAAGAGTTGAGTATACATTGATCCGCTCAATAAACACTCCTCGATTATTTTCAACTATAAATAGGCTTTTGGTATTAAAAAAATCCTAAGTCTAATAAAAAAGAGTTGATTATACATTGATCCGCTCAATAAACACTCCTCGATTACTTTTAACGATTAAAAGGCTTTTGGTATTAAAAACCCAAGTCTAATAAAAAAGAGTTGAGTATACATTGATCCGCTCACTAAACACTCCTTGATTACTTTTAACGATTAAAAGGCTTTTGGTATTAAAAACCTAAGTCTAATCAAAAAAGAGTTGAGTATACATTGATCCGCTCAATAAACACTCCTCGATTACTTTTAACGATTAAAAAGGCTTTTGGTATTAAAAACCTAAGTCTAATAAAAAAGAGTTGAGTATAAATTGATCCGCTCAATAAACACTCCTCGATTACTTTTAACGATTAAAAGGCTTTTGGTATTAAAAACCTAAGTCTAATAAAAAAGAGTTGAGTATACATTGATCCGCTCAATAAACACTCCTCGAATATTATTAACGATTAATAAGGCTTATGGGTTAAAAACCTAAGTCTAGATACAGAAGAGTCGAGTATACATTGATCCGCTCAATAAACACTCATCGATCTGTTTTCAACGATCTAAAAGGCTTTTGGTATAAAAACCTAAGTCTAAATAAATAAGAGATGAGTATACGTTGATCTACTCAATAAACACTCCTCGATCTATTCCTAACGATCTAAAAGATCTGCTAATACACCTAAGTCTTGAGGATGAATTGAGTATGAATCCATCTGCTCGGAAAATGCTCCTCATAAATAAAGTTATGACAAAATCAACAAAAAAGGAGAATGCAAGGGATAAAAGTAATATTTTATTCATCAAATGAATTACATACAAAAGTCCTAAATTACAGAGGTCTATATACGATTTACACATCGATTAAACGATCCTATCCTATAGATCTGGCATCTTCACGACAATGTCCACGGAAACATCAATCTCCTCCCTAGTGCCTCGAGAATTATGATCGACCACCTAAGAAGTATGCTGCTAAGGATGGTCGACTTCTTTGGTTCGATGGCCAGGCTCTGAAGATCAAATGTTCTTTCAGACGAAATGAGCATTACCAGCCAGATAACCGACAATACTCATTCACCAACAACGAGATACTGCTTGTATAAGGGGGTAGACTTTTACTCTAAAGGAGCATCTCTTCGGAGCAGTCGTAAAGGATAAAACTTACCAGCGCACCCCAGCGGAGGACCACTCCAGAGGTAACATCCAAGAACAAGGATGCCTGGTAAGTATGAACCCTCCATGTGCAAACAGAAACCACGGACCTCAAATCTGTGAAAACAAAGATTGAGGCCTCATGGGACCCGTTAGTACAAGGTAGGGCTTCCATGGGACCCGTCAGTACAAGGCAGAAAAACATTAAGCTATTATGGTATGAATCACGATAATGTGACTTTTTGAATATTATGGGATCTGATGGTAAAATAAAATCCAAGGAGACTGAGATCTCCATCCTTTTTGAGAAATTGCAAATGAAGTATGCAAATCACTTCCCTATTTATAGGGATAGATCCGAGTAATCCAACGGCTGGATAAATATTTGATCAACGGACGGTAAGGCGACCTCTGGACTTCCCGTAATTAATGCGAGTAAGTTGGAACGGCACCTCTCTGATCGAATCAATGAATCGACGATAAAAGAAATTTTAGATCGAAGCGACCAAAGAACATTGGTTTCACATATAATAGTCGCTCGACGGAAAACTTAAGATCTTCAACGAAGGTATACAAGTTGACACCATTATAAAAACAGAATTATCGAGTCGACTAACCATCCAGCGTACGAGGGTCATCACTGCCTCATATATCATATGGGAAGTTATTAATTCGACTACACGAGAACTCCTTTGGAGTCCAAGAAATCTGACATAGAAATCAGGAGAATAGTCCTCCTTATTCGAGACTACAAAGAAGTCACTGCCTAACATACCAAAGAATTGCTGAAGGAGGTCTGAACAGGTCAGATCTGACCAAGACTTCTACATTTTCCAATTCCTCCCATATCAAAGAAATGATATAATGATGCACTGGTTGTTCTGTTTAAAAGAACATATAACTCATAGTCAGTACAGGGAAACATAAAGTTTAGGAAGATACTTAGAGAGATATCTTCTCTTCAAACTTAATCCTAGGGAAGGAAAAGTAGAGTTCAACAGAAAGAATAATAGCCTCCTTATATAAGATATAAATCACAAAGAGACAAATTTTCAAGGCATGGATTGAACATCGATCAAGATGCTGAGCGTTCCTTAACAGCTATTCAATCGATTATCGATACGAATGACCTACTATCTACATTTTGATATACAACGTGATTTTGGATATAACCCAAGGGACTATACTGGGTTGATCAACAAAAATTTGATTTGCAGAGCAAACATTATATCATTCAGTTACTTAAATAATGTCCAAGGCCTGTCAGGTCGAACAAATCACTGAGAAGAGTTGTTAACAGGCCGACTAGCAGAAACAGTCTTCCGAGGAGTCAAGTTACCAGCAAACGCCATCAACTCCTCTTGACGCTTTAGATAACCGGCGTCATAACCTTCCTCATAGGACCGCCGTCGAGACTCCTCTGCTAAGGTAGCAGCCTGAACCAAGTCACTTTTCTCTTTCTCCCAGACAGACTTTTCTTCTTGCAATTTTTTTCAAATCATCATTGGCGAGCTGCAGCTGGAGAGTCTGCCCTGCGACCTTCGCCGACTCCGACTCCAAACGACGTTGGTAAGCTTCTTTACCATTCCACAGATCGTCATTTTGCACGCCCAGCTGGAGTGCAAAATATTTGGCCTAGAAAAGGAAAAGAATGAGAAAAACCCCCACATAAGGACGCAGTCAAAATAAAAACAAGTAAAATAATGAAAGATTTGCCCACCTGTTCGCACATCTTCACTAGCGACTGAACAAGGCGTACATTGGAAGTACCCTCAAGCTTCTTCAACTCTCCAGGCAAAATAGTGCTCAAACCTAAATCCCAGGACAAAGCGTCGGGCTCAACAGAGCCCGGCAGCTCACTAGCAAGAGAAACACCGTCGGAGCGCGGAGTCGTCGATAGCATAATATCCTTAACCTGCTCAAGGATGCAACGATCGTCTAACGGACGAGGAGATTCCCTCTCGTTAGGACTAACCGAGGTTTCTTTCCCCGAAGCAGAAATAACAGTCCAGCGACCAGACCTTGACTCGCTTCGACCTCCAGAAGGCCCGCCAGGTTCGAAGGAAGTAGTCATCACAGTAGTATCATGAAACAAGTAATCAGGAAAATCCTGAGAAATAGGCTGTGTTGAGGAGGGATTTACGAAGGAGCCTTCTTCAGTTTGGCCTCCGCTGACGATCGGGGCAGCAGAGGTAGAAAAAGGAAGGGTATTGACAAAATCCCCTCCATGAAATCCATACTCAAAAGAAGAAACACCTGAAGAAACAGGTATATCGAAAAACTGCTCCACATTGGACGAATCTCCAAAAGCCACCCGACCAGGGGAAGGCCTATTTCCTACTTCTGTAGAAGAAGAAAATTTTGGTTGTACAAAAGATGAACTAACTACGGAGAAAGGTGCGGAAGGGATGACAGGATTATCGGTCATCGAACTACTAACCAAGGATGAACGAGGTGATGGTAATGGTCCTAAGGTCAGCCAAAACGCAGCGAAAACAAAAAATTTTAATCGGGGACAAAAAGGCCCAAAAATGCAACTACTTTGCAAGAATAACTTTGGAGACCTTCTACCATTACTATCCTAGGATCATCATGCACACATAGTTCATATTAGAAGGAAAGATATCAAGTCATACCTCTCCCAATCTTGGAAGGTGAAGAGCCGCAAAGAATCGGGGCAAGCAAGTAACACCCGAAACCTTCAACAACCTCCAAGCTAGAATCTCCTCCTTTGAAACTTCTTTCTCCAAGAACCTCAAGAAAATCCACACCAAGATCTCCAAGTGTAGATCCTCCAAAGATAGCCCACACACACAAGTGATAGCACTTAAGGAGCAAAGAAGATGAACTAGATCTTGCAAATACACCCTCAATCTATTAGCTAGAATGAAGTAGTACTTGAATCAAGTTAGAAACTTGATGAAGGTAGAGAAAGAGATGAAGAAAACAACTTTCCTTGCTAGGATTAGAGAGAAATCCGAACACACACTAAAAGGTGTAGTGTGTGTTTTTTTCTTGCATCTACAACTCTCTAGAATGAAGACAATATCTTATCTTATGTCTTGTAAAAAATACAATGTAGTTTATTGTAGGATCAAATCCACCAATAAGACTTGTAGCTTTATTGTGCTTCCCAAGCACACTACTTTTGATACAAGTTAGTGGTGGGGACCACCACTAACACATGATAAGATATTTATTTCTCTCTAGTTATATATATACATATATCACATATATATATATATATATATATATATATATACATATATCACATATATATATATATATATATATATATATATATATCAACATTATATCATATTAAATATGATCATCTCATAAGACCAATTTAAATTGGTCATGGGTTAATTGGACATTTATTTCCCAATTGATAAATCCAATCTCTATTTCAAAATTAGAAACCCATTTATTTCTTCCTTCAATTAATTAGACCCTTCTAATTAATTTCCACTAAATTAATTTAACACTTAAATTAATAGAGTCCTTTAATTAATTAATCTCCATTAATTAATTACTACTTCTTGTCAAATCCAATTTGACTTTTAATAGATTGAACTAAGTTGCATCTTGTGCTATTGTGTGTGGCCCCTTGGGTTCACCATCAATTAGCCGTGGGCTCACAAACCATTTGTGATTTAATTAAAAAGATTAATTAAACTACTTTTAATCAATCACTCTTAGATATGATCTCATCAAATCTAGAGTACCCAACACTCGAGGTAGTCGTCTAGTCACGGTCAACGAGTCCTAACTAATGATGAAAATAAAGTGTGAACCCTTCTTGAATTGATCTCATCAATCCTCTTACGCATACCATGCACGTACGCTCCTTCCAATAACTTATTTCCCGATCGAGGCCTAGGACATGGAGTCCAACGGATTCCTATTAGCCTTGATAACTATGAGTCTTTATTCTTTATGGTGATTCCTTTTAGTGATTACCCATTTGGAAACTCCTTTCCAAATCTAACATCACTCACTTCGGCCGAAGATTCCCGGAATCAACCATACAAAAGAATGCATAGGAAATCGCCCAACCACATCAAGGTGGGAGTTAATGGATCCTTTATTGACGTCATTAACCTCACTACGAAGCAATCCATACCCAACGTGAAACTATAATGACTCGCTAATTAGTAGTCGAGTAACACATCAAAGCATAAACGCTCCGCATGAAGTTCACTCTAACGTCTCAAGTCAAAGGACCAATTTACGTACACTATCGTAAGTAGAAGAAATCTTCATCTCCAATAAACTCCTAAGATGAGATTTCTCTAGCGGGGTTTCGATGCGCTTGATCTCATCAAGCCACCCACTCATATGCATTGATATCTACCATATCGATGTCCATGGAACTATCCATCCCCATGCAAAAGAGAATGCATACTCGTGCAAGTCTTACCGAATACAATGATGCCCTATCTCAATAGTATTCTATGACTTGGAAAGCTTTTAAGATCTTAAACCATAGTAGAACATATTCCATAGAGGGATGCACCATGTTCCTTAGTTTCAACGATCTAAGGGCTTCATAAATTGCTTAGATGTATCACAATAAATGAAGAATTGCCATTGCGAACTTTTATTGATCATGAATAAGATTGATTACAAGAGTATTTACAAGACAACCGATTGGCTTGCTGGGCACTACTCTAACAATCTCCCACTTGCACTAAAGCCAATCGTTCATAACTTTAAGGCCCATCTTAAAGCGATGTCTTTCAAAAGCCTTGATTGGCAATGGTTTAGTCAGTGGGTCCGCCACATTTTCTTTTGAGTCAACGCGCGCCACTCTCACGTCTCCTCTATCAATGATATCTCGTATCAAATGATATTGCCTCAATACGTGCTTGGATCTTTGATGAGATCTTGGCTCCTTTGCTTGCGCAATGGCCCCATTGTTATCACAGAAGATAGCAACGGGTTCGGCAATGCTAGGAACTACACCCAACTCTTGGATGAAGTTTCGCATCCAAACACCTTCCTTAGCAGCATCACATGCAGCTATGTATTCTGCTTCGGTTGTGGAATCGGCTACAGTTTCCTATTTGGAACTCTTCCAACTCACTGCACCTCCATTCAAGCAAAATACAAAACCTGACATAGACTTGGAGTCATCTACATCACACTGAAAACTAGAGTCAGTGTGACCCTCAAGTTTTAATTCTCCATTACCGTAGACCAGGAACAAATCCTTAGTTCTTCTCAAGTACTTAAGGATTGCTTTTACGGCACTCCAGTGACTCTCACCTGGATTGGATTGAAAGCGGCTTGTGACACTAAGAGCTTGTGCCACATCCGGCCTAGTACATAGCATGGCGTACATTATGCTCCATATAGCGGACGCATAAGGTATCTTTGACATCCTTTCTCTTTCATCGTCAGTCTTGAGAGACATCGACTTGGAGAGATGGATTCCATGTCGCATTGGAAGAAACCCTTTCTTCGAATCATCCATACTAAACCTCTTTAGTATATTTTCTATGTATAACATTTGGGATAGCCCTAGCAACCTTTTAGATCTATCTCTATAGATCCGTATTCCCAATACAAAGGAAGCTTCTCCCAAATCTTTCATGGAGAATTTTGTAGATAACCATGCTTTAGTCTTCTCTAATATTCCTACTTCATGCCCAATGAGAAGAATATCATCGACATAAAGCACTATAAACTCTATCGAGCTCCCACTAACCTTCTTGTACACACAAGGTTCATAGATGTTCTTGATGAAGCCAAACGATTTGACTGTCTCATCAAAACGCTTATTCCAATTTCGGGATGCTTGTTTAAGTCCGTAAATGGATCTTTGTAGTTGGCAAACCTTTTGCTCACTAACTTTGGGTATGAAACCTTTTGGTTGCTCAATATAAATTTCTTCTTCAATGTCTCCATTGAGAAAAGCGGTTTTCACATCCATTTGCCATATCTCATAGTCGTACCATGCGGCTATGGCAAGCAAGATCCGAATGGACTTCGGGATGGCCACCGGTGAGAAGGTTTCCTCAAAGTCGATGCCAGGCCTTTGAGTGTATCCCTTCGCAACTAGCCTTGCCTTGTAGGTCGACACCTCTCCATTTACTCCAAGCTTTCGCTTATAGATCCATTTGCAACCAACGGGTACTACTCCCTTTGGTGGATCTACCAAGGTCCATACCTTGTTTGAGTACATGGAGTCCAATTCGCCTCTCATGGCTTCACGCCATTTTCCCGAATCTATGTCCAACATAACTTCTTCATAAGTCGTTGGATCAATATCCAATTGTCCCGTTTCATGTATCAATCCAAACCGTTCGGGTTGTTTGTGTTCACGAGTGGACCTACGAAGTTGTTGTGTACTAGTGTTTTCCTCATTACTCTCATTTGTTTCCATCTCTTGTGGTGATTTATCCGTCTCACGAACTTCCTCCAATTCTATCTCCACCTTTTCATTATCAAGAAGACGTTCTTCCATGAAAATGGCGTTCCTAGAAACAAACACATTTTGTTCCTTAGGATCATAGAATTGATATCCAATAGACTCTCTAGGATATCCCACAAATTTGCATAAAGTGGACTTGGCTTCCAACTTATCTCCCACTAACTTCTTGACGTAAGCGGGAGACCCCCAAATTCTCATGAATTTATAAGAGGGTGCTTTGCCGAACCACATCTCATGAGGTGTCTTAGACACAATTTTCGAAGGTACTACATTTAGTATCTTTGAAGCTGTAAGAAGAGCCAAACCCCAAAAGCTTCTAGGTAAATCTGTGAAACTCATCATTGATCGAACCATGTCCAACAGAGTTCTATTCCTTCTCTCCGATACTCCGTTCAGTTGAGGAGTACCCGGAGGAGTCCACTTTGAGAGAATCCCATTCTCTTTCAAATAACCGAGGAATTCGCTACTCAAGTATTCTCCACCTCGATCGGATCGAAGTGACTTAATACTTTTACCGATTTGCTTTTCTACTTCATTTCGAAACTCTTTGAACTTTTCAAAAGCTTCGGACTTATGTGTTAAGAGATACACATATCCATACCGTGAATGATCATCGGTAAAGGTTATGAAGTACTTATAACCTCCTCGAGCACTAACACTTAGTGGTCCACATATATCCATATGGATCAAATCCAAAGTGCTTGAAGCACTTTCCGGTTTCCCAGAAAATGGCAATTTGGTCATTTTTCCCTTTAAGCAAGATTCGCAAGTTGGGAACTCATCCAAGTCAACTATTTCTAGAGACCCATTTGAGACCAACCTTTGAATCCTCTTCTTGGAAATATGTCCAAGTCTAGCATGCCATAGATATGCGGAGTTATCGTTATTTGCCTTTCGTTTCTTAATATTATTGTGAACATGCGTTATAGTATTAGATGTTCTGGAAGTTTCAAGATTATACAATCCATTAGCTAGTGTACCATTTGCATATAAAGAACCATTCTTTGAGATGCTAAAAAATTCCATTCATAATGGTTAAACAAAAACCTTCTTGATCCAATACAGGAATGGAAATAAGGTTCTTGATTAAAGTAGGTACATAGAGACAATCTCTAAGGACTAGCTTACAATATCCTACATCTAGTTCTACGTCCCCTATTGCTTCGGCTGCAACTTTTGCACCATTGCCCAAGCGGAGAATCCAATCTTTAGGTTCAAGGCACTTGTTGTTCTCATCACCTGTTTGTCATTACAAAGGTGAGAACCACAAGCGGTGTCCAACACCCAATTAGCATTATTCACGGAAATATTAACTTCAACGAAAAATATACCTTGATTCTTACTTGGGATGGTTTTAAGGTAAAGAGGACAATTCCTCTTCCAATGCCCTTCTTTATTACAATGGAAACAAATACCCTTAGGCACCTTTCCCTTCGCAACTTTAGGAGTAGCCTTAAGAGGCTTCTTGTCCTTAGAGGAACTTTTCCCCTTCTTTTTATTTCCCTTTGCCTTTCGGCCCTTGGAAGAAGTGGGAGCTAACATCACATGTTTCTCCTTTACTATAGAGCTTTCCGCCGTGTGAAGCATATTAACAAGTTCATGAAGTCCAACTTCCATGTTATGCATGTTAAAGTTCATCACAAAGTTGTCAAATGAGCGGGGCAATGATTCAAGGATCAAATCCATATAGAGTTCATTGTCCATAACCACGTTAAGATGAGCAAGCTTTTCAATGAGTCCAATCATTTTAAGCCCATGCTCACGGACCGATGAACCCTCAATCATGCGAGCTTGGAAAAGCTCCTTACTTGCCAAGTAACGTTCTTGCCGACCCGGAGTCGAGTACAACTCAGACAAGTGAAGGTGGATATCTGAAGCATGAGACATGTTCTCATGTTGCTTTTGAAGCTCACTTGACATTGAGGCCAACATGAGGCAACGGGCCTGAAGATCATCTTCGACCCATTTGTCAAAGGTGGCCCGCTCCTCATCCGACGAATCAGTCGGTAAGGCCACAGGGGGTGGGGCGGTAAGGACATAGCTCATTTTCTCAGAATCGAGGACAATGCGAAGGTTGCGGAGCCAATCGGAGTAATTTGGCCCGGTGAGTTTGTTTGAGTCAAGTATCATATGAAGTGGGTTCTTTTCCATTTTAAAACACTTTTAAATCTACAAAGGCGAAAAAGATTATGTTTAGCGTTCATTCAATTTTTCAATATACTTTATGATCTTGGACTTCTAACCATAAAGGTCTCCCACTATTTTATCGAATACCATGCCCCCACATGGTAAACGAGAAATCAAATTTCTTAGTAGGTCTCAAAGTCCTAAAGACATTTTCCACACCCACGACTCGTGAGACGTGTGGTCAATTCAATAGGTAGACAACAAATTGTCAATCGTTTCTACCAAACGACCTTTGAGAATATTTTGCCTCGCTTTTCGCATGGACCCACGACTCGTGCGACATCCATATTATTAAACGTTAAGTCTACACCATCAATCTTGATAAGACATACCCCAATCATGGACGTTCCACGACTCGTGAGACAATGCCATGACCCGAATATGCCCTACCCTTGGCACTTTAACTCGTGCATCAAGGAAACGATCATATTACTCTAATTACACCCGTTCCACGACTCGTGAGACAACGGATGAATCGAATACAACTCATGACCGAGCCCTATTGATGGAAAGCATGGACTACAAAAACTCGCTTGTCCATTATGACTTAATTATTAAACTCGATTGGGTCGAGTGGAGGTTTTTAATTATTTGAAGTTGCAAGATCTCACCAAATTTTAGTTGTTAATCTTTGTTAGGTGATCTATCCTACCATGCATCACATACATCAAATGGATAAAATACCAACAAAGCATAAACGGCCCTAGCATGCTCCTATCGCCTGGTGGATGATCATGGGCCGATCCTATGCGGTCCATTCCGAGCCAAGGAATGTCCAAATTGGTCAATCTAGGGTAGGAAAATAAATGGAAATAGAATCCTATTCTATTACATATGCATCACCATGCATACATGGCCTTCAAGGTCTTCAAGTCCTCCAAGTCCTTCAAGTCCTTCACAAGTCCTTCAAGTCCTTCATCTTGAATAAACTTCACAACCTAATGCCTACTCTCTTTACATTGACAAAAGCCAAGAAATAAGAGGCATGCAAGCCCCATTTAATTACAAACCCAAATCAACAAATGAATTACAAGATTAATATCCAATCACATATGGTCAAGGCCACTAGATCATCCACCCATACATTCATCACACAATGTTGCATCGATAAAGTAAATTTACCAAGAAGATTATCTACCAATTTCTAAAGGATTAAGGCATGTTCATTGTGGTGTCCCAATTTAATGAGACCAAAGAACACAAATTTAGATAACTTGATGTAGGAGCTCGATAGGTGTTTGAATTTCGGTTTTATGACCAATCCGGCTCATCCTAAAGTTATCCACAAGTGAAGAGGCTTACCCACAGCCCTACATCACCTTAGGAAACCGTAGGACTCACAAGATTTAGGCAATTTTACCGGTGGGTGCGATTGTTCCACTACAACCCGGCACGTACGGTCTTTTCACCAAAAACCAATTTTAAAACTTAAACCACCCTTATTCCATACATCCCTATATCCATTAAAGTGTTCATAAACATTATCTAACCATAATCAACCACAAAAACAGTCCCTAAATCCGAAAGCCAATCGGTTGATGCACTTCAAATTTTAACAAACCGTTTTCGTCAAAACGTAAGGAAACATTCATAACACTTATGAATCACGAATCTAATATGAAATAGCATGATTTGGCTCTGATACCACTTGATGGTAATTGTCCTAAGGTCAGCCAAAACGCAGCGAAAACAAAAAATTTTAATCGGGGACAAAAAGGCCCAAAAATGCAACTACTTTGCAAGAATAACTTTGGAGACCTTCTACCATTACTATCCTAGGATCATCATGCATACATAGTTCATATTAGAAGGAAAGATATCAAGTCATACCTCTCCCAATCTTGGGAGGTGAAGAGCCGCAAAGAATCGGGGCAAGCAAGTAACACCCGAAACCTTCAACAACCTCCAAGCTAGAATCTCCTCCTTTGAAACTTCTTTCTCCAAGAACCTCAAGAAAATCCACACCAAGATCTCCAAGTGTAGATCCTCCAAAGATAGCCCACACACACAAGTGATAGCACTTAAGGAGCAAAGAAGATGAACTAGATCTTGCAAATACACCCTCAATCTATTAGCTAGAATGAAGTAGTACTTGAATCAAGTTAGAAACTTGATGAAGGTAGAGAAAGAGATGAAGAAAACAACTTTTCTTGCTAGGATTAGAGAGAAATCCGAACACACACTAAAAGGTGTAGTGTGTGTTTTTTTCTTGCATCTACAACTCTCTAGAATGAAGACAATATCTTATCTTATGTCTGTTGGGATTCGGTAAGAAAAACAGCCCTAGGCACAGCGGAATATAAAAAATTTCTAGGGCCTCTTAAAGAATCTTGCCAGGATATTCTCTAGTTGCATATATATGAATATAAATAAATGACAGTATAAGTTTTCTCGTTTATACCTGTCTCCTTGCAAATCCTAGGCTAGCAATATGAGCTCTGAATTCTGCTCCAGCAAAATCGATCCAGGCTTCTCAGGAGCGCCCCACGTGTTGCGCCTCTACGAGTTGATACACCACAATATCACGAAAATAATATATCTCGATCAGCTAGAACACAAGATATATTATAGACTAGGAATTAGGAACGATTTGGAACAAGATCGAAAAACGAAAAATTCTTCCACAGGGAAGAAGTGGTTCGGCCGATCTGGTAGGGGAGAGGGAGAGAGTTTTTGCTTTGCTCAATTTTTGCTTAAGGAGTTGTGTGAAAAATAACTAGAAGAAAGCTATTTATAGTTTTCTTTCTATCCTAGTCCTATTAGGACTAGGTCTTCTCTCTTCTACATGGGCCATGGCCCTCTTTAATTAGAAGACCTAGTCTCCTAATTAATTCATGGCCCAGTTAATTAATTTGACCAGGCCTAATTTAATCTCCCAATTAAATAGCCCAATTAATTAACTTAATCTCCCATTTAATTAAATCAGACTCTAAGCCCATTTAATTAAAATCCTTTTAATTAATTAAATCCAACTTAATTAATTAATCCACAAATTAAACTCCAATTTAATTTATGATCCTGATCCAATTCCAATTGGATCCCATTTTGTTCCAATTGGGTCGACCCAGTCGACCCACCCAATACAATCGACCCAGTCGATTATTCACCCAGTCGACCCAGTCGACTCGGTCGTTCTTATTTCCTCGCTTTCGCTTCATGTGTATTGTGTATGCCCCCGTAGGTTCACCACATAATTGGCCGTGGGTTATAATTAAATATTATTTAATTATTCGAGTAAGACTTACTCTAAATCAATCGAACACTCTGTCGATTGATCATTCCAAAATTAGCACCCCTGCCAATTTGAGAATTCTCCCACACTCCACGGTCGATGTCCAGCCACAAGCCCATGGAGCCCAATCACTGGTGAATTAATTCAGTGAACTTACAATATCCATATACGACATAATCTCTCCATCGATCAATCTCCCAGTCGAGACTTAAGGGTATGGTCTTTCATCGGATTCCCTTTTCTTTTGTCTTGACCTTATGTATTCTGGTCTCGAAATAAATTCTCTTTGACTTAACATTTATGAGCTACTTACATAAAGTCGTCAGATACCTTGGCCAAGGTTTTACCAGAATTAATTTCTCACAGAAATCCATAGGAGAATTTCCCAACCTATCAAGTCGGGTCAACGGATCCTTTGTTGATGATATGAATCTGCATACGAGTTCCTCTAAACCCAATGTGAGTCCACAGAGACTTTTTGGTGATCCCCAGTCAGTCGGAACTCACATCAAAGCATAGACGTTCTCGCACCAGATAAACCCTATCATCTCAAGTTGTTAGGGATCGTTCCTCGTATACTATTGTAAATTGGAATAACTTCAACCCCGATATGCGACTACCGCTTCCATGGTGAGTTATTTCCTAATTGGGGTATTCAGTGCACTTGCCATCCCAGCAAGCCACCCACTTATGTGTATCGACTATCCCAGTCACGCTCGTGGACCCCAGCGTCCTCCAGTTCATCGGAGTATACACAATAGTGAGAGTCTAACCGAATCCAACGATGTCCTATCTCGATTGGATTCTACGACTCTTGAATATATTCTAGATCACGGCCTTAGAGATCAGTCCACGGGTTGTCCCATAGCCCTGTGATCTAAGGACTTCTATCCTTATGCGTAGACAAATATTACATAAGATAAAGTTGACCATTTAATAAAAGTGCATTTATTAATCTAAATTGAATAGTTCCTCATTAATTACAATTAATGCTAGCCATACAGCTGGCTTGCAGGACACTATTTCTATCAATCTCCCACTTGTCCTAAAGCCAGTCTTTTATGTTCTTGAGTCCCATCTTATGCAGATGTTTCTCAAATGCCTTTTGAGGCAGAGGCTTCGTTAGCGGGTCCGCCGTATTATCTTCCGAGTCGACACGTTCCATCTTAATGTCTCCTCTACCAATGATATCTCTTATCACATGGTATCGTCTCTGTACGTGCTTGGATTTCTGATGAGATCTCGGCTCCTTTGCTTGCGCTATTGCCCCATTATTATCGCAGAAGATAGTAATGGGCTCAGCAATGCTAGGTATCACATCCAATTCCTGGATGAAGTTCCTCATCCAAACACCTTCCTTTGCTGCATCACTCGCGGCAATGTATTCTGCTTCAGTGGTTGAATCCGCGGTTGTTTCCTGATTGGAGCTCTTTCAGCTAACCGCACCACCATTGAGGCAGAAAACATATCCTGATGTCGACTTGAAGTCGTCTACATCACATTGGAAGCTCGAGTCTGTATAGCCTTCCAATTTCAATTCTCCTCCACCGTTATACCAAGAACAATTCCTTACTCCTTCTCAGGTACTTCAGAATTGCCTTTACGGCTATCCAGTGCTGCTCTCCTGGATCAGACTGGTAGCGACTTGTAACGCTCAAAGCGTACGCTACATCTGGCCTTGTACATAGCATACCATACATTATGCTTCCTATCGCGGATGCATATGGTACTCGAGACATATTGTTTCTCTCTTCAGGCGTCTTTGGGGCCATAGACTTAGAGAGTGCAATCCCATGTCTCATTGGAAGCAATCCTCTCTTGGATTCTTCCATACTAAATCTTTTCAAGATTTTATCTATGTACTGGGATTGGGAGAGGCCCAGCAGTCCTTTTGATCTATCTCGGTAGATCCTTATACCTAGTACAAAGGATGCTTCTCCCATATCCTTCATTGAGAATTGTGTAGACAACCATGCTTTAGTTTCAGACAATGCTTTTACATTGTTTCCAATGAGAAGAATGTCGTCAACATAAAGTACCAAAAATTCAACTGTACTCCCACTGATCTTCTTGTACACGCAAGGTTCGAACATGTTCTTGATGAATCCAAAAGTTTGGATTGTCTCATCAAAACGAATGTTCCAACTTCGGGAAGCTTGCTTCAGTCCATAAATGGACCTCTGGAGTTTGCACACCTTGTGTTCATCTCCTTTGGATGCATATCCTTTTGGTTGCTCCATGTAGATCTCCTTATCAATGTCCCCATTGAGAAAGGCAGTCTTTACATCCATCCGCCATATCTCGTAGTTATACCACGCAGCTATGGCCAGCAAGATCCGAATAGATTTGGGCATTGCGACGGGCGAGAAGGTCTCCTCAAAGTCGATACCAGGTCTTTGAGTGTATCCTTTCGCTACTAGTCGCGCCTTGTAGGTAATCACCTCTCCGTTCACTCCAAGCTTTCGCTTATAGATCCACTTGCAACCCACGGGAGCCACTCCCACTGGTGGATCTACCAAGGCCCAGACCTTGTTTGAGTGCATGGAGTCCAGTTCGGATTCCATGGCTTCGCGCCACTTTCCCGAGTCTATGTCTAGCATAGCCTCTTCGTAAGTCCTTGGATCGGTTAGAGACTGTCCAGTCTCATGCAGCAGACCGTAGTACCTCTCGGGTTCTCTACGTTGTCTTTCTGACCTACGAAGTATCGGTGTACTTTCTGGTGCACTTTCATGCTCTTGTTCTCCCACTGCCTGTGGTGACGGGTCAGCTCGATCGACCTCCACGGCCTTTTCAGTTTCAGTGACCTCATCTAGTTCTACGTTATTTTCTTTCTTGTCCACCAAGAAATCCTTCTCCAAGAAGTGAGCGTTCCTCGAGACAAACGTTGTTTGTCTTGTAGGATCGTAGAACTCGTATCCTATTGAGTTTTCCGGATACCCCACAAATTTGCACAAAGTGGATTTAGTTTCCAATTTATCTCCCACTAGCTTTTTAACATAAGCGGGAGATCCCCATATGCGCATGAATGCGTATGAGGGTGCCTTGCCAAACCATAGTTCGTATGGTGTCTTTTCTACGGATTTCGAAGGTACCATATTCAGTATCTTCGTTGCCGTGAGGAGGGCATGTCCCCAAAATGAAAGAGGAAGGTCAGTGGCACTCATCATGGATCGAACCATGTCCATCAAGGTTCGATTCCTTCTCTCTGCTACTCCATTTAATTGGGGTGTTGCAGGAGGAGTCCACTGCGATAATATTCCATGCTCTACAAGACAATTTCGAAATTCGTTACTAAGAAATTCTCCACCTCGGTCAGAACGAAGAGCCTTTATCGTATGACCAAGTTGATTCTCTACTTCCATCTTGAATTCTTTGAATCGCTCAAAGGCTTCAGACTTGTGTTTCAGCAGGAACACATATCCATAACGACTAAAGTCGTCAGTGAAAGTGATGAAGTAGTCATAGCCACCTCGGGCGCTTTTTCTTAGTGGTCCACATACGTCAGTATGTATTAAGTCCAATGTTTGCTTGGCTCGCTCAGGGTTTCCCTTAAACGGCAACTTAGCCATTTTACCCTTCAAACATGGTTCACATGTCGGCATTTCATCAATGCGATTGATTTCAATCGCGCCAGATGATGCTAACTTTTGAATCCTTGACTTAGATATATGTCCAAGTCTAGCGTGCCATAATTGGGCAGATATTTCATTATCTTGTTTCCTTTTGTTTTGTTGTACATGCGCATCACTAACTTAGGTGGTTCAATGGTATATAGTCCATCTTTTAATGTACCAGTGAAAAACATATTATCATTCATGAATAACGAAAAGGAACCTTTATTAATAGTAAAATTAAAACCTTCATTATCCAAAACAGGAATTGAAATAATGTTTTTCACCAAACCAGGTACATAAAGAACGTTCCTAAGGACTAATTTATTACCACCTAAATCTAACTCCACTTCGCCTATGGCCTCGGCAGCAGTTCTAGCTCCATTGCCAAATCTCAGGATCCAATCCCCTGGCCTAAGTGGCCTTGTTGCTCCCATCACCTGTAAATCATTACAAAGATGAGAACCACAAGCAGTGTCTAGCACCCATGATGCACAGTTAATTGATAAATTAACTTCAACAAGGAATATACCTTTCGAGCTCTCTAAGAACTCTTTGCAGTTCCTCTTCCAGTGTCCAGGTTTCTTGCAGTAGAAACATTTTTGTTCACCAGACGAAGCTTTACGCTTCTTTCCTTTCCCTATGGGCCCAGATGGTGCTTTGCCTTTGCTTGAAGAAGCATTTCCTTTCCCCTTCCCTTTCTTTGTCCTTTTGGACTTGGATTGGGTTGAGGTAGCAACCATCACTGGCTTCTCTCTTTTCATGGAAGCCTCGGCAGTGGCGAGCATATTAGCCAACTCGTGAAGTTCAACATTCATCTTGTGCATGTTGTAGTTCACTACGAATTGCTCGAATGATCTTGGCAACGATTGGAGGATTATATCCTGGCAGTAGGTCTTGTCCATCTTTACGTCAAGATGACCAAGCTTTTCAATAAGCCCAATCACCTTGATGCAGTGAGATCGAACATCAGCACCTTCAGCCATCCTCGTTTGTTGCAAAGTCTTAGCGGTTTCATACCGCTCATATCTACTTTGCACCCCAAATAAACTATTCAGGTGCGTGTAGATTTCAAAAGAAGACTTCATATGCTCGTGCTGCTTTTGAAGCTCATTCGACATGGATGCCAACATGAGACAACGTGACTGCAAGTCATCGTCAAGCCATAAATCCACGGCTTCTTTCTCAGCTTCATCGGCACCCTTAGCAAGTTCGGGAGGGGGCCCATCAAGGACAAAACCTCGCTTTTCAGAAGCGAGAATGATCTTAAGGTTCCTGACCCAGTCATGGAAGTTTGGTCCAGTTAATTTGTTTTGTTCAAGTATGATGGAAATCGGATTCTTAGACATTATATCTACAAAACGACGATAGAAGAAATAAATACGCGAAAGATTAATTTAAAATGCACAATTCACAAACATGGATTTTATTTGCAAATTACTCCCACTATTTTAATCAAAATCTTATGCCTCCACATAAGTTTCGGGAATTTAAAATATCCTAGCGGGCTTAAGGCCCAAATGCAATCTCCTAGTACCCACGACTCGTTGGCCATACTATTTGATCCATTTGGTGGTCGATTATGTCAACGGTTAACCATCGCAGCTAACCCTTAAGTTCATTTAGCCTCGTTTTTCGATATGGACCCACGACTCGTGAGACATCCATATTTACTAGCGTTAAATCATGCCCAATACTCGTGAAGAGAAATAGTTCAATCCTAGACGCCCCACGACTCGTGAGACAGCGCCTAAAACCTTGCTATCCCCTCCCTTGGCACTAAACTCGTGCATCGAGGCAATAGACATATTATCTTCCTATAGCTCGACCCACGACTCGTGAGACATCGAGATATATTCGTACAATATGCCTAAGACCTAGTAATTGGATAGGCTCGGACCATAGACACTATTCATATGCGCCCGTTATTCGATTTAATATTCTAATTGAATTTTAAGTTCAATTGGAGGTTTCTAAGTGTGCGAGGTCTCATCAGATTATGCTTATCTTGTTTACGTTTTCTATCCTAAGCATGCATCTCATACATCAAAGAATAATGTGCGAAAAAGTAAACATTCATCACCTAGCAAGATATGATTGGTCGATTGCCCATCCTATGCGATCCATCACGAGCCACGTGATGAATCAATTGGTCAGTCTAGGGTGAAAATTAAATGTCCTAACTATTACAATTTTTAAACCCATACATCATGGGCCTTCTTGTAATATCCAGCTTGATTGGGCCTCCATGTAATGAATTGGGCCTCCATGTCCTCCAAGGTAAATGGGCCTCCATGTGGATCTCCAAGTCTTCATGAGGTCTTCTCGGCTCCAAGCCTAATCTAAGCCTAGCTTACATAATTTAAATGGTCCTATTCTATTACATTTGTTTGCGCAAGCAAGGGCACCAATCAGGCCCATTTAATTACAACCCAAAATTAAATAAACCAAAAACAACACAGGGCTTAAGGGCAAAATCGACCAATCCACATATTCACTCAAGAACATGCATAAATTCACATAAGGGCAAAAATGTAAATTTACCGGCTCCATTAATTTTAATTCATAAATTTTATCCAAGTTAATTAATTTTGAATTAACAATTAACCTCTAAGATTAATTAGCTCTTACTTGAGCTCCAAGTAATCTACAAATCCTATCTTGATTAAGATTGGTTAATTAAGGTAATCTAAATCTCTAAGATTCTTACCTTATCCAAAACTCTAAGTTTCCCAATATTCCCAAATCTCCAAGATTCTCAAGATTATCCTATTTTGTTTAGATTAGTTTAATTAAGGTAGTGTTCAAATCTAACAAGATAACTACCTTATCCCAAAACTCCAAGTTTCCTAATCTTCCCAAAATTCTAAATTTCCAGAATTTTCAAAATAGGCAGAATTAGAGTCCAACCAAAATTTGACCAGTCGAAACCAATCAGGAGCTGCCACGTGGACAACCCACGCGCGACCCCGCAGGAGCGCGTGAGCTGCCACGGGCAGCAGCCGCGGCGCGTGACAGCGCGCGGCAGTCTGCTGTCGCGCACAGCAGCGCGCGAACAGCAGCCCTTGAGCTGCTGCCGTGCGCAGCGTGCGCGGACAGCGTGCTGTCCGCACGCTGCCGCATGCCGCGGCTTGCGGTGGTCGCCCAGCCGCGGTGCGCTGCCGCGCACCGCCGCGTGCCACCGCAGGGTTGGATCCAATATATTTTTTTTTTTGATTACTTTTATGATTTAATTAAAACAGTCCCAATTAAATCATAATCCAAAATTAAAATAACATGATAAAAATTACGAATCTAAAATTACCCATTAACTCTAAGTTAACTATAAAGTCCAAAAACATACATAGTTAAAGAACTGGCCACATAAATCAAACATATGATTTAATAAACTCAGAATTCGCAAATTCATATATATACAAAGCCTAGAGTTGGCTCTGATACCACTGTTGGGATTCGGTAAGAAAAATAGCCCTAGGCACAGCGGAATATAAAAAATTTCTAGGGCCTCTTAAAGAATCTTGCCAGGATATTCTCTAGTTGCATATATATGAATATAAATAAATGACAGTATAAGTTTTCTCGTTTATACCTGTCTCCTTGCAAATCCTAGGCTAGCAATATGAGCTCTGAATTCTGCTCCAGCAAAATCGATCCAGGCTTCTCAGGAGCGCCCCACGTGTTGCGCCTCTACGAGTTGATACACCACAATATCACGAAAATAATATATCTCGATCAGCTAGAACACAAGATATATTATAGACTAGGAATTAGGAACGATTTGGAACAAGATCGAAAAACGAAAAATTCTTCCACAGGGAAGAAGTGGTTCGGCCGATCTGGTAGGGGAGAGGGAGAGAGTTTTTGCTTTGCTCAATTTTTGCTTAAGGAGTTGTGTGAAAAATAACTAGAAGAAAGCTATTTATAGTTTTCTTTCTATCCTAGTCCTATTAGGACTAGGTCTTCTCTTTCCTACATGGGCCATGGCCCTCTTTAATTAGAAGACCTAGTCTCCTAATTAATTCATGGCCCAGTTAATTAATTTGACCAGGCCTAATTTAATCTCCCAATTAAATAGCCCAATTAATTAACTTAATCTCCCATTTAATTAAATCAGACTCTAAGCCCATTTAATTAAAATCCTTTTAATTAATTAAATCCAACTTAATTAATTAATCCACAAATTAAACTCCAATTTAATTTATGATCCTGATCCAATTCCAATTGGATCCCATTTTGTTCCAATTGGGTCGACCCAGTCGACCCACCCAATACAATCGACCCAGTCGATTATTCACCCAGTCGACCCAGTCGACTCGGTCGTTCTTATTTCCTCGCTTTCGCTTCATGTGTATTGTGTATGCCCCCGTAGGTTCACCACATAATTGGCCGTGGGTTATAATTAAATATTATTTAATTATTCGAGTAAGACTTACTCTAAATCAATCGAACACTCTGTCGATTGATCATTCCAAAATTAGCACCCCTGCCAATTTGAGAATTCTCCCACACTCCACGGTCGATGTCCAGCCACAAGCCCATGGAGCCCAATCACTGGTGAATTAATTCAGTGAACCTTTTATCATTTACAATATCCATATACGACATAATCTCTCCATCGATCAATCTCCCAGTCGAGACTTAAGGGTATGGTCTTTCATCGGATTCCCTTTTCTTTTGTCTTGACCTTATGTATTCTGGTCTCGAAATAAATTCTCTTTGACTTAACATTTATGAGCTACTTACATAAAGTCGTCAGATACCTTGGCCAAGGTTTTACCAGAATTAATTTCTCACAGAAATCCATAGGAGAATTTCCCAACCTATCAAGTCGGGTCAACGGATCCTTTGTTGATGATATGAATCTGCATACGAGTTCCTCTAAACCCAATGTGAGTCCACAGAGACTTTTTGGTGATCCCCAGTCAGTCGGAACTCACATCAAAGCATAGACGTTCTCGCACCAGATAAACCCTATCATCTCAAGTTGTTAGGGATCGTTCCTCGTATACTATTGTAAATTGGAATAACTTCAACCCCGATATGCGACTACCGCTTCCATGGTGAGTTATTTCCTAATTGGGGTATTCAGTGCACTTGCCATCCCAGCAAGCCACCCACTTATGTGTATCGACTATCCCAGTCACGCTCGTGGACCCCAGCGTCCTCCAGTTCATCGGAGTATACACAATAGTGAGAGTCTAACCGAATCCAACGATGTCCTATCTCGATTGGATTCTACGACTCTTGAATATATTCTAGATCACGGCCTTAGAGATCAGTCCACGGGTTGTCCCATAGCCCTGTGATCTAAGGACTTCTATCCTTATGCGTAGACAAATATTACATAAGATAAAGTTGACCATTTAATAAAAGTGCATTTATTAATCTAAATTGAATAGTTCCTCATTAATTACAATTAATGCTAGCCATACAGCTGGCTTGCAGGACACTATTTCTATCAATCTCCCACTTGTCCTAAAGCCAGTCTTTTATGTTCTTGAGTCCCATCTTATGCAGATGTTTCTCAAATGCCTTTTGAGGCAGAGGCTTCGTTAGCGGGTCCGCCGTATTATCTTCCGAGTCGACACGTTCCATCTTAATGTCTCCTCTACCAATGATATCTCTTATCACATGGTATCGTCTCTGTACGTGCTTGGATTTCTGATGAGATCTCGGCTCCTTTGCTTGCGCTATTGCCCCATTATTATCGCAGAAGATAGTAATGGGCTCAGCAATGCTAGGTATCACATCCAATTCCTGGATGAAGTTCCTCATCCAAACACCTTCCTTTGCTGCATCACTCGCGGCAATGTATTCTGCTTCAGTGGTTGAATCCGCGGTTGTTTCCTGATTGGAGCTCTTTCAGCTAACCGCACCACCATTGAGGCAGAAAACATATCCTGATGTCGACTTGAAGTCGTCTACATCACATTGGAAGCTCGAGTCTGTATAGCCTTCCAATTTCAATTCTCCTCCACCGTTATACCAAGAACAATTCCTTACTCCTTCTCAGGTACTTCAGAATTGCCTTTACGGCTATCCAGTGCTGCTCTCCTGGATCAGACTGGTAGCGACTTGTAACGCTCAAAGCGTACGCTACATCTGGCCTTGTACATAGCATACCATACATTATGCTTCCTATCGCGGATGCATATGGTACTCGAGACATATTGTTTCTCTCTTCAGGCGTCTTTGGGGCCATAGACTTAGAGAGTGCAATCCCATGTCTCATTGGAAGCAATCCTCTCTTGGATTCTTCCATACTAAATCTTTTCAAGATTTTATCTATGTACTGGGATTGGGAGAGGCCCAGCAGTCCTTTTGATCTATCTCGGTAGATCCTTATACCTAGTACAAAGGATGCTTCTCCCATATCCTTCATTGAGAATTGTGTAGACAACCATGCTTTAGTTTCAGACAATGCTTTTACATTGTTTCCAATGAGAAGAATGTCGTCAACATAAAGTACCAAAAATTCAACTGTACTCCCACTGATCTTCTTGTACACGCAAGGTTCGAACATGTTCTTGATGAATCCAAAAGTTTGGATTGTCTCATCAAAACGAATGTTCCAACTTCGGGAAGCTTGCTTCAGTCCATAAATGGACCTCTGGAGTTTGCACACCTTGTGTTCATCTCCTTTGGATGCATATCCTTTTGGTTGCTCCATGTAGATCTCCTTATCAATGTCCCCATTGAGAAAGGCAGTCTTTACATCCATCCGCCATATCTCGTAGTTATACCACGCAGCTATGGCCAGCAAGATCCGAATAGATTTGGGCATTGCGACGGGCGAGAAGGTCTCCTCAAAGTCGATACCAGGTCTTTGAGTGTATCCTTTCGCTACTAGTCGCGCCTTGTAGGTAATCACCTCTCCGTTCACTCCAAGCTTTCGCTTATAGATCCACTTGCAACCCACGGGAGCCACTCCCACTGGTGGATCTACCAAGGCCCAGACCTTGTTTGAGTGCATGGAGTCCAGTTCGGATTCCATGGCTTCGCGCCACTTTCCCGAGTCTATGTCTAGCATAGCCTCTTCGTAAGTCCTTGGATCGGTTAGAGACTGTCCAGTCTCATGCAGCAGACCGTAGTACCTCTCGGGTTCTCTACGTTGTCTTTCTGACCTACGAAGTATCGGTGTACTTTCTGGTGCACTTTCATGCTCTTGTTCTCCCACTGCCTGTGGTGACGGGTCAGCTCGATCGACCTCCACGGCCTTTTCAGTTTCAGTGACCTCATCTAGTTCTACGTTATTTTCTTTCTTGTCCACCAAGAAATCCTTCTCCAAGAAGTGAGCGTTCCTCGAGACAAACGTTGTTTGTCTTGTAGGATCGTAGAACTCGTATCCTATTGAGTTTTCCGGATACCCCACAAATTTGCACAAAGTGGATTTAGTTTCCAATTTATCTCCCACTAGCTTTTTAACATAAGCGGGAGATCCCCATATGCGCATGAATGCGTATGAGGGTGCCTTGCCAAACCATAGTTCGTATGGTGTCTTTTCTACGGATTTCGAAGGTACCATATTCAGTATCTTCGTTGCCGTGAGGAGGGCATGTCCCCAAAATGAAAGAGGAAGGTCAGTGGCACTCATCATGGATCGAACCATGTCCATCAAGGTTCGATTCCTTCTCTCTGCTACTCCATTTAATTGGGGTGTTGCAGGAGGAGTCCACTGCGATAATATTCCATGCTCTACAAGACAATTTCGAAATTAGTTACTAAGAAATTCTCCACCTCGGTCAGAACGAAGAGCCTTTATCGTATGACCAAGTTGATTCTCTACTTCCATCTTGAATTCTTTGAATCGCTCAAAGGCTTCAGACTTGTGTTTCAGCAGGAACACATATCCATAACGACTAAAGTCGTCAGTGAAAGTGATGAAGTAGTCATAGCCACCTCGGGCGCTTTTTCTTAGTGGTCCACATACGTCAGTATGTATTAAGTCCAATGTTTGCTTGGCTCGCTCAGGGTTTCCCTTAAACGGCAACTTAGCCATTTTACCCTTCAAACATGGTTCACATGTCGGCATTTCATCAATGCGATTGATTTCAATCGCGCCAGATGATGCTAACTTTTGAATCCTTGACTTAGATATATGTCCAAGTCTAGCGTGCCATAATTGGGCAGATATTTCATTATCTTGTTTCCTTTTGTTTTGTTGTACATGCGCATCACTAACTTAGGTGGTTCAATGGTATATAGTCCATCTTTTAATGTACCAGTGAAAAACATATTATCATTCATGAATAACGAAAAGGAACCTTTATTAATAGTAAAATTAAAACCTTCATTATCCAAAACAGGAATTGAAATAATGTTTTTCACCAAACCAGGTACATAAAGAACGTTCCTAAGGACTAATTTATTACCACCTAAATCTAACTCCACTTCGCCTATGGCCTCGGCAGCAGTTCTAGCTCCATTGCCAAATCTCAGGATCCAATCCCCTGGCCTAAGTGGCCTTGTTGCTCCCATCACCTGTAAATCATTACAAAGATGAGAACCACAAGCAGTGTCTAGCACCCATGATGCACAGTTAATTGATAAATTAACTTCAACAAGGAATATACCTTTCGAGCTCTCTAAGAACTCTTTGCAGTTCCTCTTCCAGTGTCCAGGTTTCTTGCAGTAGAAACATTTTTGTTCACCAGACGAAGCTTTACGCTTCTTTCCTTTCCCTATGGGCCCAGATGGTGCTTTGCCTTTGCTTGAAGAAGCATTTCCTTTCCCCTTCCCTTTCTTTGTCCTTTTGGACTTGGATTGGGTTGAGGTAGCAACCATCACTGGCTTCTCTCTTTTCATGGAAGCCTCGGCAGTGGCGAGCATATTAGCCAACTCGTGAAGTTCAACATTCATCTTGTGCATGTTGTAGTTCACTACGAATTGCTCGAATGATCTTGGCAACGATTGGAGGATTATATCCTGGCAGTAGGTCTTGTCCATCTTTACGTCAAGATGACCAAGCTTTTCAATAAGCCCAATCACCTTGATGCAGTGAGATCGAACATCAGCACCTTCAGCCATCCTCGTTTGTTGCAAAGTCTTAGCGGTTTCATACCGCTCATATCTACTTTGCACCCCAAATAAACTATTCAGGTGCGTGTAGATTTCAAAAGAAGACTTCATATGCTCGTGCTGCTTTTGAAGCTCATTCGACATGGATGCCAACATGAGACAACGTGACTGCAAGTCATCGTCAAGCCATAAATCCACGGCTTCTTTCTCAGCTTCATCGGCACCCTTAGCAAGTTCGGGAGGGGGCCCATCAAGGACAAAACCTCGCTTTTCAGAAGCGAGAATGATCTTAAGGTTCCTGACCCAGTCATGGAAGTTTGGTCCAGTTAATTTGTTTTGTTCAAGTATGATGGAAATCGGATTCTTAGACATTATATCTACAAAACGACGATAGAAGAAATAAATACGCGAAAGATTAATTTAAAATGCACAATT
>CM064877.1:36455288-36482885 GCA_003313485.2 Penstemon barbatus | reverse complement strand
CGTGTCTCTTCATTTGACTCATTTTGTTTCTTGCGAGAATCCCAAGTCAAATGTCATTCAGTACCTTTTGAATTCTCTGGGCCAAACTGAACTATATATTGTTATGTTAGTAGTTTTTCTTTTGAGAAGAATCTTAATCCGCGACATAGGAGTTGGAATTATCGTCGTATCACATTCTGCCGCATCATGATTATGCGTAACGTATATGGCGCGACCAGAGTATAAAAACGCGACTTGGGAGTTAGAGAAAAAGATACGTCAGAGTTTTGAAAACGCCTAACGTACGAGAGAATATTTTTGCACACTCGTTTTAATCAAGAAGGCTGCAGATTCTACAAGAAAATATTTTATGACGAACACAGAGTAAGGAAAAAACGTTTCGGGAGGAAGAAGAGAAGATATGTCGGCATTAACTGTACCATGCGAATCTCAAGAACGAATTTGCGGACCAAATTCTTTTAAGGGGGGAGGATTGTAACGCCCCCAAAATTTCGAACCCGTTTGATTTGGATTTTTAATCCTAATTTATGTGCTACTTTTTATTTTCAAAGTTAAACATTAATTTCAACTAAAATATACAATTTAATTATGTCCTATGTCCTTATTAACTTTGAAATGTTTTAAAAACACAAAAATACTTTAGCATAATAGTATACCTCTTTTGAAAAATATTTTGACCTTTATTGTGCAAAATAAATAATTTCTGGGGCAAAAATGCACTTTACCGAAACTTCAGGGGGCAAAGTGCAAATTTCGCCCCATACTTGATTGCAGCTAATAGGAGAGCCTTTATAGCTCTCCTAGCCTGCCATAGGGAGTGGCCAAGCATGCCTCTTGGTTAGAGAGATTTCTCTATCCAAGATGAACATGCATTGGCTTGTTTTATGGGAAGTAATTATATCTTCCATCTTTCCAAGGTGTATTTAAACACCTTTCTCCTCATTTTCAGATTTCTCTCCACTCATTTTACACCTTAGAGTTCATAGTTAAGTTAGAATTAGAGAGAAAATAAGAGAGAGAAAAGAGACAACATTTAGAAAGAGAGTTTTCGGGTATACTCAACCCAGCCTCGGATTTTCGATCATTCCGCCTCCGTCCACCGTTGGATCATGTCCAAATTTTGCGTGGAGGTTCTACACACATGGATCTACATATTGACCGTTCGGATCGTCGTTTGGAACTCCCAAAGTGAATCGACAGCCATTGAAAAATGGTGAAAAGTAAGGATTTGAGGGCTTTTGTTATGAACCACCACCGGAGCCGCCACCACTGCCACCGGAGCTGCCACCACCACCTTCGGAGTTCTGGAAATGAAGAAATTTTCACCCCTTTCGTTGATTTGGGTAAAAGACATCTATGCATGTGTTCTTTAGTCTTTGTGATATTACTTTTTCTCTTTAAAATATATGTTGAAGAAGTTTAGTTTGTCCTTGTGATAAGTTGTTGAGTTCATATGTAATATTTAGTGTGACTTGCTTTGGTTTTGTTTAAATATTTCTTATATGTTTGGATCTTGATTTCTTTTTGAAAGAAAGTTGATGTTTTTATTTTTCTCAAAACTTTTGGGGTTATTTTTGTAAATCTGAAAATAAGGGATCAAATGCGCTGTTTTGTCGCTAATTTTTACATGGTTCTTTTATAAAATCTTGATTTATTGATTTGAAGTAGTGGTTTATTCATTTTAGTTTTTAGATTGAATATTTGTAAATTTTTCGAAGAAAGTTTATAATTAAAGAACTTTTTGTTTCGTTTGTGGAAAGTTATTAAAACTTATTGTTAATTTCAGTTTTATATTATGCTTGATTATTTTTAAATATTACTTAAATGGTTGGATCTTGAATTATTTTTCAAGAAAGTTGATTTTCTAAGTATTCAAAACTATGAGGGTATATTTGAAAAGTTTTAAACTTGTGGGAATTTAAAGGTTCGATTTTTGGAGTAAGAAGATACTTAATAATCTGTTTTTATTTGATTTTCGATAGGGTTTGTTAAAAATCATTTGATTTAAAGTTTGTTCCAAATTTTCGAAAAAATGGATATTTTAAAAGTTTAGGGGCTTGTTTTGTAAATCAGAAAAATGATGTTTTTGAGCTGTTTTATTTAATTAGTATTTTGAGTTTTGAAAATAATTACTTTTAAGTGGAGTTGATGTCGAAAGTTCTAAGCAATTTTGTACGATGTCTTAGTAGGGAATCCTTGTGTAGGATTTTCATTAGTTATGTTTCTAAGTCGTATACGTACTTGCTCAGGTTTCGGATACGCATCATTTGTGGAGTTTTAGTCGCTATACTAAGCGACAAAGGTGAGCGCTGTGTGTTTAATTTGTATGTCGGTCCGATGTGCTAGTAGATCGTGTCCAAACATGCACTTAGGCTCTTAATAATCAAAGCATGAATTTTATTCTAACTTTTCTTGCATGTCGTCACGAATAGGTTGACTTATTAGGTCAACATTACTCGCACGAAATTACTTAGCATTTCAACATGATTATCGAAATACATGCTACATCCGAATCTACTAGTTGCGAATATATTTTTCGAAATTATCATGATACCCAAAATTTCATTTGATAAGTTATTAAATGTTGATTATATGTTAATATGTTTGATATGTTATGTTCCGTTTGTTTCCGACTATATGTTTCCGTTTGTTTTCGATTTTGTGTGGGCCCCCTTTTGATTGGTATATGGACCCGATGCCAACCTGGCCGACAAGGGCCGGCAGGATTGTCACGGTTACCCGTAGGCCTGTTCTTACAACCCAAGTGGGGAGGAACACTTGGGGAGTAAGGACAAACTCCGGCAAAGACATGTCGATGCATTTTTGATAGTAAGGTCGCTCCTTACTTGGTGAGTTTGGATGGATATCAGACTAAGGATGGAGGGTAAGTGGAGGACGGCATCAGCAATTCTTGGTTATGTGAATTCCGTGTTTCTTCCGTCTTGAATATATGTTTATTTGCTTGATAACATGATTATGTTATATATATGCTGCATTCACACATCACCATGCAAATTCACTCATAGCCTCACTAAGTTGGACGATCAACTTATGCGTTCTATGTTTCACTCTTTTCAGTTTCAGGCGTTCTGGAAATAATAGTCGGGTTGCGGTTAGGTCATCACGATTACGGTCCCACCCTAGTATTCGGGAGTGTAGTAATATTTTGTGATCGATTTATGCTCTTTTTCAATTTTGATTAAAACCTTGTTTAGAATGTTTGATTTGTTAAAGTTGATTTATATTTTTGTCAAAGATTCAAGATTTTCATAAATTACTTAATTATCTCTCTGGGTTGATTTTGTTCAAATATTTTGATATACTTTGATTAAATGCTTCCGCTTTAAAACCTTTAATTTATTGTTTCTTAAGAAAAACTTTTAATTTATCGTTTTCGTTTAAAAAAAAAAAAAAAGGGCTTCGATGTTTTTAACGCTTTTTTTTTCAAAATAACAATAATTTTTCGACCGTTTTCCGACGGACCCGCGGAGCCGGGCCGTCACATTACACCCTAAAGGACAGTCGAGAACTCGAGAAGAATATGGTCGACCCAAGTAGATACTATGCCTAAATGTGGATCGAGTATGGAGGTCGTCTCGACCTAATATGAGCATCTCAGCGATCTAGCTCCAGAGTCCGAAGTCCTTAGGGACATTAGTCTGAGTCCAATGAGGATTATGTTTCCTTGTAAAGTTAGGGACGAAGAACTATATAAATCCACCACTTACATTGTATTAGGGCACAACACCGAATATCATACTTACGCCTACATACTTCGTAATACATGATTAATTGAATAAGAGAGCCTTTGCTACACATATTACGTATTGTTTCTTTTGTTCTTGTGTTGCTTGTTTGTTCATCTTTGTGTTGATCCATCCGGAGTAAAGTAACTAAGCCCGTAAATTATACTCAATCTAGCCTCAATCATATTCTTATTGATATTACTGAACCTTACAAAATTCGGTAAAATCAACGGAGGCTCCAACGAGAAAACTTCCTTCTCGGTCGAGACAACAGTCTTAATCGACCTTATAGTTCGTTTCCTTGCATTTCTGCTATATTCGCCCACTGGTCCACCCGCAATCATGTTGATCACTCCATTTACTTGCTCATCAGCCTGATTTCGGGCTTCGCGTTGTTGTGTGATAAATTTTCATGGACTTCTGGACCTATAACGGTTATCGTAGTTCCCTCTTTTGACAAACTCCTTGAGTTTTCCGTGCACAATCAATTTCTCAATCTCAACCTTCAATTGATAGCAATTTTCGGTACTGTGTCCACGAGCTCTGTGGTATCGGCAGTATTTATCATAGTTCAATGCTCCCGGTCTTGCCTGAGTAATTCTCTGAGCCTCAGGGATCAAATTTCCTTCTTTTAATACCGTCGGCATTTATTCTTTTGAGGTATTTAATTCTGTGAAATGAACTTTTCCTGGCCGCGGAGGTTGATTGGGGTCGGGAGGTAGACCGTAGACATTAGGTCTTTGGGTCGGCATTTGGGGTTTGTATGCATTGATTCTTTGCCATACTGATCCCCTATTCGATCCACCGTAATCGCCGGGTTTATGGATAGGAGCTCTATCCTGTTTCTTTCCCAGGGGAAGCTTAGGGTTTTGAGCATTTTTAGCTTATTCATTTCCTCCTGGATCATATATTTCGCAGCTATTTCCATGATCCGCTCAAAAGATTTAGGTTGTTTCCTGCATAATGCATTTTCGAACTGCGTGTTCTTTGTTAACTCGAACATCAAAGAATATAGATATTCGATCTACAGGGTATCGACTTTAAGAAGTTCGATACTAAACCTCGCTAACCATTGCCTCAAAGTTTCACCCTCCATCTGTTTTACAGTACCTAGATGGTTCGCCGGCAATCTGGGTTTCCTTTTGCTAGCGAATTGGTGCTTCAACTTATCGCAGAACTCATCAAAGGAGAAAATGAAGTTCGGCGGCAACTTGCCAAACCAATCGAGGGCAATTCCTTCGAACGTGGTGACCATGATTTTAAAATAGAAATCTTCCGAGTGTCCGTATAGGTTCATGACATTAATGAAACTATTGATATGCTCTCCGGGATCAGTTATCCCATTATATTGAGGCAGCCTTGTAGAGTATTCCTAGCCTCGCGAATTTCTCGACAGAATGGCGAGCATCTCATGATACTATATCCAACCTCTCGATCACGGATATTTTCCCGGATAGTGTCCCTATTTGGCATCATTTCAGTACGTCGAGCCGTAGTGGCTGCATTCCGAACTTCTATTATTGTTTCCTCTCTGTCCAGTTTTTTAGCAACTCTTTCTTGTACGATTTTCTCCAATTCTGCCTCTGTAACCCTACGGAAATCGGGTTCTTTATCTTGTCCGCCCCTTTAGGTTGGCTTTCTCCGACTACAGAATCCTCTAAATCATGCACCACTCTAGGTGGTTGCTCAGATCGAACGTTGGACTTAGTCTGAGCTCGAGAAGGATTTGCCGTGGGGGCCCCAGCCATGGATCTTAGAATACTCTTTTTCCTTTTGGAGGTTGGAACTTGGAATTTCCGGTCGAGCTTGACCTGCAGGCTGGTCGACAGGGGATGGGTCATCTCTTTTGGGGTTCAAATATTCCCTACATATGGTACCGATCATCGATCTCAAATCTCCCACTGTTGTTTTGATGGGCATATCCTCCTGTGGAACAACGGGCGGGGCTTCTTGCTGTCGAACCGCTCGAGAGAGATCATCGGGCTCATTGTTAACAGAATTATGTGCTTCAGCTGCTTGAGATGGTTCTCCTCGATTTTACGTATATCATCTTGTAGTAGGCATATTTTTATCTAACACCCAAATAAGAGCCCCACGGTGGGCGTCAATTGATCTTGTCGTGTTTCGTAGGAGATCAATAATAGAAAGTGTAGATAAATATAAACGATAATGCGGGGTCAAATATGTATATTGATCGTGCGTACAAAGAATACAATTTGGGGGTCCTATTTGAGCATTATAGGATGCCGTACAAGCTAGAGACTAGGTACAAAACAACGTGATCAAATCTAACTTTCCGAGGAGTCTTCGAGCAGTGTGTTCGAGCAAGGAGCACCTGGGAAAGCGTGTCTGGCGTCATAAATGCTGGTTGTATTTATACTTGAGGCGGTGTGCTAGGTGAACCATCCGTAAGGTATATTTCTCGGCCCAAAGGCCTGGGCCTGGGGTCGGCCCAACAGTAAATTCGACCTTGAGCCTCCTTGTTAGAGATCGGATAGGGCTGGGATCAATATTATGTTTCCAAGATCGGATTTCATGATCTTTGACCAGGCAAGTCTTCCAAAAGTAGAGAATCCAAAGTACCCCTCATCAATAGTAGTGCTATTTGACGTAAATATTTAAGAAACATTTGAAATTAATACTTGACTTATATATGGATATAGGGTAAACACCACTCGTGATCATTCCTATTATTTACTTCTTACAAAGTCGTCCTTGTTGTGTGTTTTTACCCACATTAGTCTCCACTATGTGTTATTTGTTCATTGTTTACTTTTTCAGATGTTCAACGGTGGTGCCGAACTCAGGTGAATGCACGTGCATATTCTTCCATTTACTATGATAGTGTTACACTTAAATCCCCCCATAAAATGTATTTGTATTATAAAAAATAATAGTTTCAAACAACTCTAAACCTTAAGGGGAATATTATGGACTCAAAAATAAGTAACTCTAAACTTACTTTACAAATAAAATAAAATAGAAAGTACTTTATGGTAACATGTTTTACTTAGAATAATTTTAAAACTACATTTTTTTTTTAATAAATTTAGTTATAAATATTTGAATTTTTCCTTTTTAGTCTTCAAACAACTTCATTCCACAAATGAACTGAAAAACTAGTCCCACAAAATAAAGAAAAGAATAACACTCCTCCCCTTCCTAACAAAAAAAAAAAAGAAAAGAAGGGAGCAAAATGGGAAACAATAAAAATGATCCAACCAATTTAAGTTTTATGGCCAATCAGGAAGCAAGGTTATGAGCTAGATAATAATACAATATAATGTCTTGGTTTTAAGTAGGTTTTTTGAACTACTTTTAATTACTGATATATATGAATTTACCTATAGGGTTTGAATATAATTATTTTTTAATTGTAGGTTTGAATAATTTACCCATTAAGATTTGATTTGACCCATTTAAGAACCTATATTTGGTTTCCTATAAATCTTTACGAAAAAGTCAATTTTGAAGAATTATTTTTGGTTATAAATCAACAACATGGTATGAACAATCACATTAACTATTCTTCGTGTAAAGCACGACAACCTCACATAATTAATGACTCGGTCTAACGTAGGAGACATTTCTATTTTTTTTTTCCTTTTTCCCGGGGGAATCTTTAGAATTCCCACTGACCAAATACTTGGAATACGTCATTTTAATTCAACAACCACTATTAATGAAATCAAATCCCATCATTCCAAATATATATATGATTATATCTCTCTCTCTCTCTCTCTCTCTCTCTCTCTATATATATATATATATATATATATATATATATATATACACGCGTGCGTGTGCATAGGTGTGTGTGAATGCATTGAATATTTTTCATTTTTGCCTTCAATATTTTAACTTATTAAGAAAACTTCAAATTATATTAAAGTGGAGTCAATACCAAGGCGATAAGTCTAGCATATTTGTTAGCAACTCTTCAGAGACAACTCATATAACATGATTTGAACATGATTTCTATTTTAAACTTTAATTTTATTTCATGTTATTTACAACTTTATTTCTTACTAACTTCAATAACACCGAATTTACTTTTAGTTTTAAGTTGCTCTATTGCAGTGTTTAAGTTTAATTCATTAATTTTCTAGAATTTTTTTTCTTACAAATCAGAAACTCATCATGAAAAATCACAAATTCACGGTAATTTTACTTGATTAAATTGTCATTACTTGATTTCTAGAATGTACTAGGTGTTGAAGTAATTCAAAATGTCGGCCCTTCGCGCCGCGCGTGTCTTCCAACTGACTCGAGAACTCGGCCACCGCTCCAATGGAGAAACCATCGAACGGCTCATCCATCAAAACGAGCCAACCATCATCACCGTCACCGGGACTAGATCTACCCACGTTGGGTCCATCTCCACCAACTATGGCACTATTTAGTTGTCCTTCCCTTCCGCCACCGTCCATGCACCGGTAATGGGGAGTGGATATGGAGGTTGCATGTATATGGTGCCGCCGAGTATGATGGTTCCGCTATCGAATTATTTATGGCTTTGTTGATTCATACGACGATGTTGTCGGAGGATGAGTTTGAGCAGACGTGGAAGGGTACGGAGAGGGTGCATGTGGACTAGCAGTAGTAGATAGATTTGAGGCTATCTACCTAGCTAAGAGGATTGAGAATAAATTTGCTAGGGCTATGAACAATCGCAAATTTATTCCCAATCCTCTTAGCTAGGTAGATAGCCTCAAATCTATCTACTGCTGCTGGTCCACCTGCACCCTCTCTGTACCCTTCCATGTCTGCTCAAACTCATCCTCCGGTGACACCGTCGCATGAATCAACAAAGTTATAAATGAATTTGACAGCGGAACCATCATACTCGGTGGCGTCGGAATCGGCGGCACCATGTACATGCTACCTCCATATCCAATCCCCATTACCAGTGCATAGATGGTGGCAGAAGGGAAGGACAACTGAAGAGTGCCACAACTGGTGGAGATGGGCGCAACGATGGTTAGCTCGGCTTGACAGATGAGCCATTCAATGGTTTCTCCATTGGAGCGGTGGCCGAGTTTGGAGCATAGAATCTAAAATATGAATGATTGTTTTTATTGCGGATTCACAGTTATGAAGCCGCGTCCGTTCACTTTGGTGTGGCAATATTTGGAGAATGAACTTTTTGTGACACCCAATTTTGATTTTGAAGTTTTAACAGTGGTGGCAGTTTTGCTGGCGGTGGCGGTGGAGTAGGGGAGTGGAGGGGTGGTGACAGTGAAGGAGTAGGGGAGTGGATAGGTGGTGTAAGTGGAGGAGTAGGGGAGTGATTGGTTGGTGGTGGTGAAGTAGGGGAATGGATTGTTGGTGGCGGCAGAGTAGGGGACTAGATGGATGGAAGAGTAGGAATGTGGATGGGTGGCAGAGTAGAGGAGTGGAGGAGTAGGGAATTGAGGGGTGGTGGTGGGGGAGAAAAGTGTGGGTGGCAATGATATGGAAAATACGTTATTTTCTAGGAGGAGCTGGTGGAGGGGTGTTTTGGTAATTATATCTCTGTTGAAGGAGGCTAGAATTGAACCCACTAGTTAAGTTATACTATGAGGTGAGTGTGATAATGAGAGTCGAAGCGGGGGCACATTTTTATAATGGAAAAAAGCAGATTTGGATGACGTAGATGACATTTGTCAGTTTGAAATTTGTGGGCCTATTTAGGTATTTTCTGGACCTTTGAAGATTTTTTTATTTATAGCCCCACAGTGGGTCCCAACCCCCTTTTCACTGTAGTTTTTGCATAGGCTAAATCGCCGCTCTTTCTTCAGGGGGCATATTTGGATTACATTTTTTGTTCCATTAGATTTCTTAAATTGTGAATTATATTCATAGGATCATGTTTTTGCTTGATAGTTAGACTTAATTTTATTATATTCGGCCTTATTTTTGTACCAATCTGGATCTAGAAATTTGAAATACAATGAAAGAAAAAAGGTCAAAATAGAATGAAAATCTTGACACATTTATATGACCCCTGAATCATGATTCATGTGAAAGGATGGATATACACAAACATTCTTCACCTTTTTCTTCCATATCAAATAAAAAATAATAAAAAACAATTTTTTTCCCAAAATATAAAAAATAACAAAATAAAAAAATATAATGTTTTTATTTCTAATCAACATAACAAGACCGCTTCAATATAAACACTTCAAAATAAGATATATATATATATATATATATATATATATATATATATATATATATATATATATATATATATATATAATTTAATTGGGACAATAGACGTTGGAAGTATTAGGGCAATAAATACGATAAGAGAAGTATAAATAGAATTAATTATAAAAATATTCTATACATCTTAATGAAATCAAGAAAATAATATGGTGATGATCAATTACTGAATACAAAATCAAGTTTGAACTTTTTTAGATTAATTTTTCTATATCTTTAATATTTGGTCTTTTTTTAAAATAGGTTAAACCGGAGATAATGGGTGCATTGATTAATAAATTTGGATAAAATTGACTAAAGTTGGGTCAGACTGGGGAGAATGTGATTTAATTAATAAATGAGATAAACCACAAAAACTGTTGAAAGAACGGGTTAAAATAACAAAAAAATGATAAACTTAGTATAAAAGTAGGTGAGATAGATATATCTTTGGATAGCAGTTAATAAATTATCACTTATTAAAAAATCTAAACAAATGCCACCTTCGTGCTAAACTAAATTTAGAATAAACCTGGGAGAATAGTGAATTGATTAAAAAATGAGATTGACGTAATTTTTCTACTACATGGACATTTCCATAATTAGTCACATCTTCGAGGGTAATGTTATAAGATCATCATTTCCTAATGAAACAACCACAAAAGGGATAAATCAGTGAAATAACAGGTTAAATTAACAAAAAACGAAATGGTAAACTTAGTGTAAAAGCGTGTGAAATCGATATTTCTTCTGAAAATTCATTAGAAATTATTACTTATTAAAGAACCTCAAAAATATTATAGAACATCAAAAACTAAAATTATGCCACCTTGGTGCAATATGAATAAAATAAATCAATATTTAGATAACTTAAAAACTTATAAATGGCTCAAGCCAAAAAAAGTCAAAGCATAGAAATGGTTAAAACCGGTGAAAAAAGGGGCAAAATTCGATTATAAAATATATGGTAAAAATGGTAAAATCAATGAAAAAATGATTTAGATGGAAGTAAAATGAATTAACGCAACAATAAAAATGGTGCAGTCGATAAAACAACGAGGTAAACCGGTAAAAAAAATCAGTATCGGCTATAAACAAGATAAAAAAAAGGATCAAATCGATGAAATAACAAGAACAAAAAAATGAATTAAATTGGTAAAAGATGTGAGAAAATAGGTTAAATCAGCAAAGAAATCGGTGAAAGAATGAGTTAAAAAAAAATGACATAAAAACAAACATGGATGAAATCGGTGAAAGAATGAGTTAAAATAAAAAATGGTAAGCTCAGTTTAAAAGCGGATAAAATCGATGAAATAACATGTTAAGATAACAAAAAATAAAATGTAAACTTGGTATAAAAGTGGGTCAAGTCGATAAAATAGGTTCAATTTGCAAAATTGAGGAAAATTGAAAACAACGAGTCAAATTGTTTAAAAAATGGATTAAGCATGTAATTGAAAATGGACGAACTCAGAAAAATACATGTATAACTGGTAAAACTGGTGAAATCGTGATGGGGGCTATTTTGCACCCTACTATACGGATCGACTAAAAAACATAAGATCGATTCGACCAAATCAGACAGCTCGGGATCATCTTATCGACCCGGACGAATACGGCTCTTTTCGACTAGAAGACTATATTCCGGACCCAAGAAGGATATATGGGCCGAGTCCTATTAGGACTATGTTTCCTTGTAACACTAGGTTTAGCATGATATAAATACCTAGTTAATGATTGTATGAACCAACTCCGGAATACGCTATTGAATGCTGTTTACAACAGCACAACTTTATATTATTCAATAAAGAAAGAGCTGTTTACCTTCATATCGGTGTGTTCTTAGCTTTGTTTGTGGTTTTACTTCTTTTTTTTCTTCAATATTGCTTTTCTTTGTGTTCGATCCATCCGGAATAAAGTAACAGAGCCCTATAATATATATATAAATATCGAAAACCCCCGATATCACAAAATTCACTGATACCCATTTAACCCGACGAAATCCGGTTAAATCAGTTGGCGCCCACCGTGGGGCAAGGTTAATTATTCGATTGACACATGGCTCGCCCAAGGAAAAGCGCTCGTATTGGAGCGAGAAGCAATACAACCACCGGCCATAACACATCGGAAGACGTACAGGACAACAACGATAATAACGTTCCCAACACCGACGAGAATTTCCAAGATGCCCGCCCCGACAGCAGGAACCCCAAGGAGGCCTTCCCGGTGCCATACAGGAAGAACCGGAAGGCCCCCAAATCCCCGTTCCTCTCCCGGGCGCTCAGGAGAAACTGCGACAAATAGCAATGTTCTTCAAATCACTCTCTCCAGAAGAATTACTAGTACTAGATCAAATTCCTCGAAACGTTACAGCTGCCAGGACAACTCCTGCTCCAGGAGTGCCAAGGCCAAACGAACAAACCTCTCAGCAAGCTGACAGCCCAGCAAGTGAGCGACGCTCGCTACACAGCCCACAGCAGGGCAATTCTAAACCCTCCGATAACCACCCCCGAAGAAAACCAGGACTAAGAAAACCACAGGCGGGGCGCAGTGGATCGAAGGAACGAACAATAATCCCTATCGAGGATGACATAGATGATACAATCCCAGATCGACCACGAACGACTCGATTCTCGGAAAGGGAAATCGAAAGGATGGTACAGGAGCGACTCGAACAACGCCTACGATCTGTTCAAAACCCGTGGGCCCGAACCGCGGAACTCCAGGAAAGCCTTGCGGCCTGTTCTCCTTTCTGCAGAGAAATAAAAGAGGCACAATCCACGGGACAGGTCCCAGGTAGATTACCCCGGTATGATGGAACCACCGACCCGGATGATTATATTTTTAGCTTCACGAATATAATGAATTTATATGCCCACTCTGCCGAATTCACCGCCAAGTTAATGGTGACCACATTCGAAGGACTCGCGCTGGATTGGTTCGCCAAACAACCTGCCAACTCCATATTCAGTTTCCGGGAAGTATGCAATAAACTGACGCAGCAGTTTGCCAGTCAGAAAGACAAAAACTCCCGATGAGCTATCTAGGAACTATACATCAACAAGAAGGAGAATCCCTGAGGAACTGGTTGGCGAGATTTAATGTGGAATTACTCAAAATAGATTCTCCAAATATCGATTACATAATTTCTATCCTCTTCGACCTCACAAAAAACAGACAGTTCGGAAACACCCTCAGTCGAAAACAACCAAGAACGTTTGCCGACATCATGAGCTTGGCGTCTAAGTATATGACCCAAGAAGAGATGAATTCCTTTAAGGATAAAAACAAAGCCACAGCTTCAGGCTCCAAACGACATGACAGAATTCCTGCCCAAAGATCCGTGGATTATGAGCGATCTTTCAGGAAAGGTAACGTTTTCCAGCGATTGGAATACATCAAAGCCGACCAAGAAAGGCAACCTAATTTCTATCAAAGACCAAGAAACCCCGAACAACCGATCAGAAGCAGGGTGAATCAAGTGGAACACCCAAGGTTAAATGCTCCAATGGAAGAAATATTGGAAGTACTAGAAAGAAATAATTGGATCCCCGAAGCAAGGAAAATCACTCAGCCGAGACCAGGGTCTCGAAACTACGATCAATACTGTAAGTACCATAGGGCACACGGACATCGAACAGAAAATTGTTTTCACCTTAAGAGAGAAGTTGAAAAACTGATCGAACAAGGAAAACTAGACGAATACATAGAGCGAGATAGACACAAAAGGGAAAGAAGTAAAAGCCCTCGGAACAGTAATCAAAGAAGGAGTTCTCGTCGAAGGACACCTGAGCGTCGACCTACACAGGAGTTGAACCACGACCAGATCAATGGGACTATCCATACAATATCCGGGGGACCCGCGGGTGGAGATAGTCGTAACGCCCGACGAAGGACAGCCCGATCCATAATTGGAAACTCAAGATACCCAAAAGAAATATGGACTCTGGAAAATAAACCGTCGAACCACCAGCCGATCAGCTTTAACGAAGGCGAAGTACCTAAAAACATCGTTTGGGACACAAAAGAAGATAACCCTGATTTCCCGATGGTGGTGTCGTTAGAAATAGCGAATTATAATGTAAAAAGAATCCTAATTGATAATGGAAGCTCAGCGAATATCATCTCCCGAGAGGTTTTAGCCCAAATGAACTTAGAGCAGATAAACCTACAGAAAGTAGCTACGCCATTAGTAGGCTTTGGAGGGTCCGAGATCATCCCCAGCGGAACGATATCCTTAAATGTGTCGCTCGGAAAGAAACCGCACCGGACGGTGAAGCTAGTTAAATTTCTAGTGGTAGAAACTCCCTTCGCTTATAACGCGATATTGGGACGACCTGCTCTCAACCTATTCCGAGCCGTTGTCTCTACTTATCACCAGAAGATAAAGTTTCCGACCGATGGAGGTATCGGAGAAATAACGAATGATCACTGTATGGCGTGGGATTGCTACAGCACCTCGCTAACCTTGAAAGAACATCCAAAATCAATCACTCCGAGCAAAAGAAAACTTGAAGAAGATCTTGTTAGAAACGAGGTAGAAATCCCCATTACTGATCGAATAGACAAAAAGGGAAAAGAACCGCTAGATTTAGCCTTAAAACCCTCAGAACATAAGGATATAAGTCTAGTACAAGGGGACTCTTCTAAAACGACAAGAATAGGTACTGAATTGAGCAAGGAAGGGGAAGTAATGTTAATCAACTTCCTCAGAGATAATGTCGACGTCTTCGCCTGGAGCGCGAATGACATTGAGGGAATTGATCCTCGAGTAATCAAACATTCCCTAAAAATTGATCCTATGGCAAAACCTGCCAGACAAAAGAAGAGAAATCATGGCCCAGTAAAAGATAAAATTATCAAAGCCGAGGTAGAAAGACTACTTGAAGCAAAACAAATTCGAGAAATACACTTCTCAGAATGGCTGTGTAATGTTGTGCTGGTAGCAAAAGGGGATAAAAAGGACAACAAATGGAGAATGTGCAATGATTTTACCGACCTTAATAAATTATGCCCCCGCGATCCATACCCCCTCCCAAGGATCGACTTATTAGTGGACTCAACTGCGGGCTTCGCGATATTCAGTATGATGGACGCTTTTCAAGGGTTTTATCAAATATACATGGATGAGCGGGACCAAGAGAAGACTGCATTCGTAACCGAGCAGGGAGTATATTGCTTTATAGTAATGCCATTCGGCTTAAGAAATGTCGGGGCTACTTACGAAAGGTTAGTAAACCTAATGTTCAAAGAGTTAATCGGAGAGCTAATGGAAGTCTATGTGGACGACATGTTGGTCAAAAGTATGAACGAAGCGGATCATGTAAAACATCTTGATCGATGTTTTCAGATCTTAAGGAAATATCGTATGAAGTTAAACCCCGCGAAATGCACTTTCGGTGTTAAGTCAGGAAAATTTTTGGGATATTTAGTCCACCAACGCGGAATAGAAGCCAACCCGGAAAAAATACGGGCCATAACTGAAATGAGACCTCCCAAAACCATCTCCCAAGTGCAAAGCCTGGTCGGGAAAATCGTAGCATTGAACAGATTCATATCAAAGTCAGCAGACAGAAGTTTGCCCTTTTTCCAAACGCTTCGAAAAGCAAAAAACTTCCTTTGGACTGAAGAATGCGATCGAGCCTTCGAACAACTCAAAGAGTATTTGACAACTCCACCGTTGTTGGCCAAACCGACGGAAGGAGAACCATTGTACATCTACATCTCCATCTCCGAAGAGGCCATTAGTTCTGTACTAATTAAGATAGAAGGCTCGGAACATAAGCCTGTCTATTATCTAAGCAAATTATTGCAAGGGGCGGAGAAGAATTATTTGGAAATTGATAAATTCACTCTGGCCTTAGTGGTGGCTGCCCGAAAGCTTCGACCTTACTTTTTAACCTACAAAATAGTGGTTTTGACAAATCAACCACTAAGACAAGTCTTAGCGAAACCGGAAGCCTCCGGAAGACTAATTAAATGGGCGATCGAACTAGGCCAGTTCGAAATCGATTACAAACCAAGAATCGCAATTAAGGCCCAAGTATTAGCCGATTTTCTATTGGAAACACCGGCACTGGCAACTGAATCATCGAGCAGCCTGAACGACGATGTCTTGGTCATAGATGATCAAACTTGGCTAATGCACGTCGATGGTGCTTCATGCCGAGAAGGAGGAGGTGCCGGGATCAACTTCACCGGACCAAATAAAGAAGATTTGAATTATGCAATAACATTGGACTTCGTCGTAACAAACAATGAAGCAGAATATGAAGCATTAATCGCAGGAATGGAAATGGCAATCAAAGCCAACATAAAAAGTCTTAAAGTATTAACCGACTCAGAGTTAGTGCAAAGACAAATTGAAGGCCTATACGAGGCTAAAGAATTCAATATGGTCAAATACCTCGCCAAAGTGAAAACACTAGCTGAGAAATTTGAAAGTTTCGGCATACAGAACATTCCACGTTCGGAAAACAAATGGGCCGATCAACTATCTAAGTTTACAGGATCCCATGATGGAAAGACCGAAAGGGTGATCAACTGGTTAATCTCTAATACACCGGCGATCGATATCGATGAAACACCGGCACTCGATATTATGGAAATTGAAGGAACTGAAGGAAACTGGATGACTCCAATGATAGATTATCTTCAAGAAGGAAAACTACCGCCTGACCAGCATGAAGCTCGGAAAACAAGATATCGAGCTCCAAAATATACGATTATAGAAGGAAAACTCTACCGAAGATCAGCATCAGGAATTCTTCTGAAATGCGTCTCTGAATCACAAACCACCGATATACTGCGAGAGATACATGATGGAGATGCGGGAAATCACAGCGGATCAAGGGCATTGGCCTTAAAATGTCTCAGAACAGGTTACTATTGGCCTACCATCAATAAAGATGCCGCTCAGTATCTCCAAGAATGTCATCACTGCCAAGTCCATGCAAATGTATGTCATCAACCGGCAGAAAACATGCACCCAATCCCGATATGTTGGCCTTTCGATCAATGGGGAATGGACATCGTGGGACCTTTCCCAGCTGCTAGATCCAAGAAAGCTTATGTCCTGGTCGCTGTAGAGTATTTCAGCAAATGGATAGAGTGCATCGCCCTGGCACGAATAACTCAATTCCAAGTGATCAACTTCCTATGGAAATTTATAGTTTGTCTATTCGGCATCCCTAGGATCCTAATTTCTGATAATGGAACCCAATTCGCGGGAAAACAAGTAATAGAATGGTGTTCGAAGCTGGGAATCCAACAAAATTTCACTTCGGTCGGGCATCCTAGAGCGAACGGACAAACCGAAGTAGCAAACCGAGAAATAATAAAATCTTTGGAAAAAAGATTAGGAGCGGCCAAAGGAAAATGGCTCGATGAACTCCCAGGAGTACTTTGGGCGAATCGAACCACAGTAAGAAGCTCGACCGGAGAAACCCCGTTTAGCTTGGTATACGGTTCGGAAGCTGTTATTCCTCTTGAAACTCTGATTCCAACGCCAAGAATCGAAATGTACGACGATCTTGAAAACGAAAAGACAAGAGAAAATGATGTCGACTTAACGGAAGCTTTAAGAGAAAAAGCCGCTGTATGCTTGCAAGCCGCTAAAGCAAATATGGAAAAGGCGTACAATCAAAAAAAGTACGCATCCGAACCTTCAAAGAAGGAGACCTGGTCTTGATAAAGGTAGAAGTATCCAAGCATGTGGGAAAATTACAACAAAACTGGGATGGACCTTATGTTGTCATCGGCGTAGGAAAGAAAGGTTCATACAAAATTGCACACTTGGATGGAACAGCCTTACCAAGAACCTGGAATGCGGTCAACCTTAGGAAATACTATGGTAAATAAATTTTAGCAGATTATACTGCGTTGTTTTATTTTATTTCATCGAATTTTAGTCTTTGTAATAAAGGCCTTGGCCTACAGTTCACTTATTAAAAGATTTTAGCAACTTCTATAAATCGATTGTTTCGGCGAACACTCCTTGGAATCCTACTATCATATTGGTCGAGAATGGAACAAAAGGGGTCAAGTATACATTGATCAGCTCAATAAACACTCCTCAATCCGACCATAAAAACGAGTCGAGTATACATTGATCCGCTCAATAATAACTCCTCGATATATCTTCAACGATCAGAAAGACTTTTTGGGTTAAAAACCTAAGTCTAATTAAAAACGAGTCGAGTATACATTGATCCGCTCAATAATAACTCCTCGATATATCTTCAACGATCAGAAAGACTTTTTGGGTTAAAAACCTAAGTCTAATTAAAAACGAGTCGAGTATACATTGATCCACTCAATAATAACTCCTCGATATATCTTCAACGATCAGAAAGACTTTTTGGGTTAAAAACCTAAGTCTAATTAAAAACGAGTCGAGTATACATTGATCCGCTCAATAAAAACTCCTCGATATATCTTCAACGATCAGAAAGACTTTTTGGGTTAAAAACCTAAGTCTAATTAAAAACGAGTCGAGTATACATTGATCCGCTCAATAAACACTCCTCGATATATATTCAACGATCGGAAAGACTTTTTGGTATCAAAAACCTAAGTCTAATTAAAAACGAGTCGAGTATACATTGATCCGCTCAATAAACACTCCTCGATATATATTCAACGATCGGAAAGACTTTTTGGTATCAAAAACCTAAGTCTAAGTAAAACGAGTCGAGTATACATTGATCCGCTCAATAAACACTCCTCGATATATATTCAACGATCGGAAAGACTTTTGGTATTAAAAACCTAAGTCTAAGTAAAACGAGTCGAGTATACATTGATCCGCTCAATAAACACTCCTCGATATATATTCAACGAACAGAAAGACTTTTTGGTATTAAAAACCTAAGTCTAAGTAAAACGAGTCGAGTATACATTGATCCGCTCAATAAACACTCCTCGATCTAAGTCCAATCAAACAGAGTTGAGTATACATTGATCCGCTCAATAAAAACTCCTCGATATATTTACAACGAATGAAAGATGTTAGGTATAAAACCTAAGTCTAAGTAAAAAACGAGTTGAGTAAAAATTGACCCGCTCGATAAACACTCCTCGATCTATTCCTAACGATCCAAAAGATCTGCTAATACTCCTAAAGTTTGGAAGATGAATTTAGTATGAATCCATTTTCTCGGAAATTGCTCATCGTAAATAAAAATTATAACAGAATTAACGACAAATAAGATGCAAGGGATAAAAGTAATATTTTATTCATCAAATCAGTTACATACAAAAGTCCTACATTACAAAGGTCTACATACTACTTAAAGATCGTTACAATGATTTAGAAGAAATGATCCTATAAGATCGGCGATCTTCACGACAATGTCCACGGAAACACCAATCTCCTCCCTAGTACCTTGTCGATCATAATAAACCACCTAAGAAGCATGCTGCTCAGGATGGTCGACTTCTTTGGTTCGATGGCCAGGCTCTGAAGATCAAATGTTCTTCCAGACGAAATGAACATTACCAGCCAGATAACCAGCAATGCTCACTCACCCGCAAGAAGATACTGCCTCTACATTATCTATAAAACATTTTACTCTAGAGCAGCATCTCTTCGGGGCCGTCGTGAAACGGTAAGTTTACCAGCCACCCCGGTGGTCTATCACCCCTGAGGTAACATCTAAGAGCGGGGGTGACTGGCAAGTATGAACCCTCCATGTGCAAACAGAAACCACGGACCTCTAATTGATGAAGACAAAAACTGAGGCCTCATGGGACCCGTTAGTACAAGGTAGGGCTGACATGGGACCCGTCAGTACAAGGTAGAAGATAATCAAGCCATTACAAAATGAATCACGATAATGTGACTTTTTGAATATTATGGGATCTGAAGGCAGAATAAAATCTAAGGAAACTGAGATCTCCATCCTTTCTGAGAAATTGCAAATGAAGAATGCGAACCTCCCACCAATTTATAGGGATAGATCTAAGGGATCCAACTGCTGAAAAAGTATTTGATCAACGGACACAGATGCGACCCTTGACTCCCCGTAATAAATGCAAGTAAGTTGGAACGGCACTATCTATTTGACTCAAGCAGTCGATAACAAGAGCGACGTAGATCGAAGCGATCATCGAAATAACACAAACATATCTAAAGGAGCTTCGGACCAAATAGACCGGTACGATCATACATGATGGTCGATTACCCGAAAACCTAGAATCCCCAAAAAAAGGGATACAAGTCTAAGATCGTCGTGAAAAGATTACTTGCTCGATAAAAGATAAATCCTCCACCATGCGAAGGCCGTCACTGCCTCATAAATCATATGGGTAACCATTAACTGAGCCATACAAGAACTCCTTTGGAAATCAGGAGAATAGTCCTCCTTATTCGAAACCACAAAGAAGTCACTGTCTAACATACCAAAGAATTGCTGAAGGAGGTCTGAACAGATCAGATCTGCCAAAGACTTCTACATTTTCCAATTCCTCCCATATCAAAGAAATGACGTAATGATACACCAATTAAGGAACATATAGTTCAAAATTAATGCTGGGATACATGAAGCTTTGAAGATACTGAAAGGGATATTTTTCCTTAGTCTGATGCAAAGAACAACGGAGTTCAACAAAAGAGACAATAGCCTCCTTATATAAGATTTAAATCACAAAAAGACAAAAGTACAGGGCATAGATTGAACATCGACCAAGATGATGAGCGTTCATTGTCGATATAGATGACCTATTATCCAAATTTTAACGTAGAACATGTTGACGCATATAGTCCAAGGAACTATACTGGGTTGATCAACAAAAGACTTGATTTGCAGGGCAAACATTATACCATTCAGTTATTCAAACAGTAACCAAGCAAGATCAAGCTACCGTTTATCTATCCTGACTATTCTCCGTAAAAACCAATTTCAGATAAGTATGCTAATCTATACTGATTATTTCATGATGATTATACTTATGCGTAAAGGCAAAATGTACACAACAACGTATGTTAACGGAAGAAAAAATGATCAAGGCAAGAATCTGCCTACAAAAGGTCATAATTCCCAATATAGAGCTTCTCCCATTACAAAAAACTTCAGCCCGAACAAATACACAAAAAGTTGGGCAAATAAATAAAAAAAAAGAAGACAGTCCAAGGCCTGCCAGGTCGAACAAAGATCACTGAGAAGAACGGTAAGCAGCTCGACTACTAGAAACAGCCCTCCGAGGAGTCAAGTTGCCAGCAAATGCCATCAACTCCTCTTGACGCTTTAGATAACCAGCGTCATATCCTTCCTCATAAGACCGCCGTTGAGACTCCTCTGCAAGGGCAGCAGCCCGAACCAAGTCGTTTTTCTCTTGCTCCCAGACAGACTTCTCCTCCTGCAATTTTTTCAAATCATCATTGGCAAGCTGCAGCTGGAGAGTCTGCCCTGCGACCTTCGCCGATTCCGACTCCAACCGTTTCTGGTAAGCATCCTTACTATTCCACAGATCATCATTCTGCACACCCAGCTGAAGGGCAAGATATTTGGACTGAAAAAGAAGAAGAATGAGAAAAACCCCCACACAACATGAAAATCGAAATAAAAGTAGGGAAAAGTATCAAAAGATATGTCTACCTGCTCGCATATTTTAACCAGTGACTGAACAAGGCGTACATTGGAAGTACCCTCAAGTTTCCTCATCTCACCAGGCAAGATAGTGCTTAAACCCAGATCCCAAGACAAAGCATCAGGCTCAACTGAGCCAGGCAATTCGCTGTTAGGAGCGACACCATCAGGGCGTGGAGTCTCCAACATGATATCCTTAACTTGCTCAAGGATGCATCGATCATCTAACAGACGAGGAGAATCTCTCTCATTGGGACTAACGGAGGTCTCCTTGCCCGAAGCAGAAATAACGGTCCGACGACCAGATCTCGAACCAAACCGACCCCCAGAAGGTCCCCCAGATTCGAAAGAAGTAGTCATCACCGTGGTATCAGTAAATAAGTAGTCAGGACAATCCTGCAAAATTGATTGTGTTGTGGAAGGATTGACAAAAAAGCCATCACCAGCTTGCCCTCCGCTGGCGACTGGGGCAGTAGAAGTAGACAAAGGAAGGGAAATAGCAAAATCCCCTCCATGAAAGACATGCTCGAAGGAAGAAGCACTTGAAGTAACAGGTATATTATAGGTCGGTTCCTCATTGGACATATCGCCAAAGGCTATCCGACCAGGGGAAGGCATGCTTCCTACTTGAGTGGAAGAAGAAAAGATTGGTTCTGAAAACGACGAGTTTACTACAGAAAAAGGTTCGGAAGCGATAACACGAGTATCAATCTCCGACCTACTTATTGAGGACGAACGAGGAGGCTCCATCGATGACCCATCTCTTCGAGATTTTTTGGATCTATTATCCCTAGCGCTCTCACGAGAAGGTCGTTTCGAAGTATTACCGAAAAGATTACTCATGATCGAGTTGTTGAAGAATATAAAGCAAATAACGAGAAAGTTTATCGACTAGCCAAAGAAAGAGTATTCTATTAAATGAGACGAGTATAACGGTAAATAACAAGTCAAGTTTTTACCTTTAGTATTTATACTACTTGAAAAGACGCTACAGACCTAAAGAAAGGGCGCGAAATAGAAAAACTGACCTTGGAGCAAACGCTAGAATTTGAAAAGACACACGCATAATGATTACGGCAAATTTAATGACTTGTCTGAATTATTACGGCGAAAATGAAAAGACACGACTGTCAGAATACGAAACGTTTAGCGTACAAAGGGATGAAAAGGTAAAATTACAATTAAACCTACCGGTAAATAATTACAAAGGTTATTTCAAAAAATCACTATTTCAAGAAGCCTGGTCGCTATTCAGAATTCTCTGATCACTACCGACGTTCTCGGTCATGCCAATATCGTCTTCCTCTTCTTCTTCGTCTTCCGGATCGATAAAAGTCTTATCGAGCTCATCGTTAACGTCAGAAGGAGGAATCGGCAATGGTTTTCCAAATTCTTCGACTAGGTGAGCCAAAGGAAAACCTTGATATACGACATCTGGAAGCTCGGAAGAAGAATAAATTTCACCATAACGATTCAACCGAATGTGCGCCGCCTTAAAATACTCCTTTCGACGGTCGTCGATCATCTCTAAGGCGACCAGCTGATGAACCGCCTTCTTAAAAGTACTCTCCAGAAGAGGACCGACCATCCGATACACCAACGCCGTATGAACAGGAGAATTAAGGAATTCGCGGACAACTCTTTCGTCAGGGTTCCTACCGTATCGATCCCTAAGTCCACTAAGAGGGACATCCTTTTCATACTCCTCTAAAGAAGTTTGGAGACTTAATACTTGAGATTCTAGCTCACTAATTCGAGCCGTACTCTGAAATTGGAATTCCTCTAACTTTTTAGCCATTTGACTGGCTTGCTCATGAGCACGAGAAATCTCCATAATCCTATTTATGATATCTTGATCCTCAGTCTCAGTAGCACGAGTCTCTACGACAGGAACGGAAGAAGATGTTGAGGGACCAACTTCTGAACCAGAAAGTTTACGAAGTAGAGATTTATTTTTCTCATCTAGAAACTCGCACTGCTGTTTCCAAAGTGCGGTTTCGTATGCGTACGAGGCCAAACAAGTCTTTGTCTGAAAAAGCAAAGGGGTAAAACAAGAAATAAGTTGGCAAGGATGTATTCAGAATAAAGAATGCCCTATAAAACGAGCTCAAAAGAAATTACCTTTTCAGCATAAAGAGAAGCTCGCTGAAATTTCTCCAAAGGATCCTTACGAAAAAGTTTGTTCAAATCACGAGTAAAAACCCCAGATAGGAGAACGCGAGTCGCCTTGTCAACCGCATTCTCGCTTTCATCATGGACAAGTGAATCTTTCTCGGAATAACCAGCGGCTCTCTTCCCCTCTAAATGATCTTCGATCATTTCAACCAAAGTAGGTTTCGGATGATTGTCGCCGACTAAAGAAAGATCGTTGCCCGAACGACTGTAATAGCTCTTTTTTCTCCCCACCGGTTTCTCGCTGGGATGTGGCATCGACCAACTACGACATCCACGAATTCCCAAGGATGACCTAAGCTGAAGAGGGGGATAACCAGGCCCAGTCCCTTGACGAACAGGGGAATTTTGGGAAGAATTTGGAGACTCCTCTCCATTCTCCTCGGAATCATGGCCCAACTCCAGTTTCCTCTTCCGAGAAGCCCTCTGCTCGATCGGGTTGTTCTCTACGGACTTTGATGAGAATCATCAAGAACAAGTACAAGCTAAGGATCCATTGAATATTCCAATTGGGCCAATTACAAGGGCAAGATCCAAAAAGCTCAAGGAAGCAGTTAACGGGCTAATTCAGAAGATATGGGCTGATTCTAACATGCATATGTTTGGCCCAAAAGAAGATGAAGTTGTTTTAAATTTAATCCAAACAATATAATCAGATGGCTTTTGGAATTCACTAAAGTTGCTTACCTAGAATTAAGTCTTTTGGGAAAGAGAAGCTTTAATTAGGCTTTATTTATATCAGATTTTATATATATAAGTCTATATAGATAATAGTCAAGACTTATCATATTTCTAGATATATTTGGAGGATTCTAGGCACCTTTCCATATCCCAACACTTATGAAAACGTGTTGGCATTAATTATTAAGGTTGGAGACTTGTTCCAACCCTATATATAAGTGGTATTGTTCAATGTAATGAGATATATTTGGCTGAAAATATAAAGTGAGTTTTTACTCCTCTTTTGGTTCTTCATTGAACTTCAGAACTTATCAAGGTTTCTCCTTGTGGCGTTCAAACTTGAATACTTGTGGTTTGCGATTCTTTATAATCGTTGGGTCACAAGTTCACTACAATCTGGAATACTTGTGGTTTGCGATTCTTTATAATCGTTGGGTCACAAGTTCACTACAATCAAGAATACTTGTGGTTTGCGATTCCTTATAATCGTCGGGTCACAAGTTCACTATCGTTATCAATCTGATTTTAGTTTGGGATTAAATTGAATCTTCCGAATGAGGTTCGCATCATTTGGTATCAGACCAAGGTACTAAAATCAGATTACTATCCTTTATCTTTATTTCTTGTTCTTATATATTTAGTCAATTTCTACTAATCTCTTCTTTCCTACTCTTAAATCTATTTGTTTGTGTATCCAGCCCAAAAACAAAAAAAAAACAAAAAAAAAAACAAAAAAAACGTGAAAAAAAAAGTGACAAAAAAAAAGTGACAAAAAAAAAAAAAAAAAAAAAGGTGGAAAAAAAAAGTGACAAAAAAAAATAAGGTAAAAAAAAAAAAACGTGATTAAAAAAAAAATTAGTGGCGGATATAACTACTCTCTATATTCTGGTATATTCTTCTGTTCTCTCAAATCGAAAAAAAAAAAAAAATCAGATTCTCCTTGTTTCATTATTTCTGAAATACCGAACCATTGGTATTCATTGTTTAAACAATACAAGTTGAACATCTTGATTAAAGTTTACTAGTTCATTAAAGAACTGAAAAAGGGAGTTACGAGTGGAAAAAGGCAAGAGAGTGTGAGATTATTAGAGGGTAAAAGCCATATTGAGTTAAACACGAGTGTTGAGTAACATTATTCGAGTGTAAACACGTGAGCGAGTGCTGTGAGGATTTATTTCTAATTTTTATATCTAGTTTTAAGTATGTCTACAAGTGGTGAAGCAATAAACCAAGGCGGACATGGGGATATATTTATGTTGCAAGCCATGCAAAAACAATTTGAACGTATGAACGTAATGTTTAATGAGATTCGGGATCGGATGGATAGGCAAGACGATGCTATTGCTACTTTAAACAGGGGACGTCCGGAAAGACCTCCTAATGTTAGAAGGGAAGAAAGGATTGCAAATGAAGATGATTTTGGTTACAATTCCAATGATGAGTTACAATATGAAGATGACCAAGGCTCATTGAATGGTGAGGGCAGATTCATACAAAGGAGAGAAAGGCATGATAGAGGTTTCCAAAAAGGTCCGAGATGGCGAGATAGAGATGACAGAAGCTTGGGAAACATAAAAGTAAAGATACCATCATTTCAAGGCAAGAATGATCCAGAAGTGTACTTGGACTGGGAAAGGAAGGTGGAGCTGATTTTCGAATGCCATAATTACTCCGAGGAGAAAAAGGTAAAACTTGTTGTTATTGAGTTTACCGATTATGCTATTATATGGTGGGATCAACTTGTGATGACCAGGAGACGAAATGGTGAAAGGCCTATTAGGACATGGGATGAAATGAAAGCTATCATGAGGAGGCGGTTTGTTCCTTGTCACTATCATAGGGACTTATTTCAGAAGTTACAATGTCTTACTCAAGGCTTTAAAAGTGTGGAAGATTACCACAAGGAGATGGAGATTTCCATGATCACGGCTAATATAGAGGAGGATAGAGAAGCTACCATGGCAAGGTTTCTCAATGGGCTGAATCGGGACATTGCAAATGTAGTTGAGTTGCAACATTATGTAGAGTTGGAGGACATGGTGCATATGGCAATAAAGGTAGAACGACAACTTAAAAGGAAGGGAACTCGATCTTTCCAGAATCCAAGCTCCTCTACTTCATGGAGGTCGAATGGAAGGAAAGATGAAGGAGCTAATTCCAAATTCAAAACAGAAGCACCAAAGAGAAAAGATGAAGTTGAAAAAGTCAATAGAGGTAAAACTGAATTACCAACTCGTAATCGTGATATTAAGTGTTTTAAGTGTTTGGGAGCAGGTCACATTGCTTCACAATGCCCAAACAAGAGGACAATGATTGCACGTGCTAACGGAGATGTGGAGACTGAAAGTGAGAGTGATGATGAAGATCATATGCCAAAAGACACTAGTGACAACGATGTTGAATATCCGGTGGAAGGAGAGTCATTGGTGGCTAGGCGTGCTTTAAGTGCCCAAATCAAAGAAGATGATGTTAATGAACAGAGGGAGAACATTTTTCATACTAGGTGCCATGTTAACAATAAAGTGTGTAGTATGATCATTGATGGGGGAAGTTGTACAAACGTTGCCAGTACTACTTTGGTTGAAAAGCTGAATTTACCTACGTTGAAACACCCTAAACCATATAAGCTTCAATGGTTGAATGAATGTGGTGAGGTTAAGGTGACAAGGCAAGTATTAGTCTCTTTTTCAATTGGGAAGTACAAGGATGAAGTGCTTTGTGATGTCGTTCCAATGCAAGCGGGTCACATATTATTGGGCAGACCATGGCAATTTGATAGAAAGGTTACTCATGATGGTTTCAAAAATCGGCACATTCTTGTAAAGGATAACAAATCCATTACTCTTGTACCATTAACACCCAAACAAGTGTATGAAGATCAAATGAAAATGAAAAGAGAGAGTGAGTTGAAAATAAACAGTGAGGCTGAAATTTCAAAGAAAAAAAGTGAAAAAGAGAGTGAAAAGAAAGAGAGAAAAAAACAAGTGAGTCTTTATGCTAAGGCGAGTGATATCAAGAATGCCTTCAATTCAAACAAACCTATGTTTTTACTTTTGTACAAAGAGGTGGGTTTTAGCACTAACGAACTTGATGAATCTTTGCCTAGCGTTGTTGTCTCTTTGTTGCAGGAATACGAAGATGTGTTCCCAGATGATGTACCAAATGGGTTGCCACCTATAAGAGGAATAGAGCATCAAATTGATTTTGTACCAGGTGCTGCC
>CM064877.1:36272788-36452788 GCA_003313485.2 Penstemon barbatus | reverse complement strand
TCGAAGAGAGGGAAAATGATGAGAATCATCAAGAACAAGTACAAGCTAAGGATCCATTGAATATTCCAATTGGGCCAATTACAAGGGCAAGATCCAAAAAGCTCAAGGAAGCAGTTAACGGGCTAATTCAGAAGATATGGGCTGATTCTAACATGCATATGTTTGGCCCAAAAGAAGATGAAGTTGTTTTAAATTTAATCCAAACAATATAATCAGATGGCTTTTGGAATTCACTAAAGTTGCTTACCTAGAATTAAGTCTTTTGGGAAAGAGAAGCTTTAATTAGGCTTTATTTATATCAGATTTTATATATATAAGTCTATATAGATAATAGTCAAGACTTATCATATTTCTAGATGTATTTGGAGGATTCTAGGCACCTTTCCATATCCCAACACTTATGAAAACGTGTTGGCATTAATTATTAAGGTTGGAGACTTGTTCCAACCCTATATATAAGTGGTATTGTTCAATGTAATGAGATATATTTGGCTGAAAATATAAAGTGAGTTTTTACTCCTCTTTTGGTTCTTCATTGAACTTCAGAACTTATCAAGGTTTCTCCTTGTGGCGTTCAAACTTGAATACTTGTGGTTTGCGATTCTTTATAATCGTTGGGTCACAAGTTCACTACAATCTGGAATACTTGTGGTTTGCGATTCTTTATAATCGTTGGGTCACAAGTTCACTACAATCAAGAATACTTGTGGTTTGCGATTCCTTATAATCGTCGGGTCACAAGTTCACTATCGTTATCAATCTGATTTTAGTTTGGGATTAAATTGAATCTTCCGAATGAGGTTCGCATCAGACTTAGAGGATTTAGATAACACCATCTTTCCCTTTGAAGAATGACGAGAGTTTTCTACCATTTGAACTGAACAAGAAACAAAATTAAAAGTTAGTTTCTCTATATAAGGAAATATTATCGTAAACACTAAATCAAAGAGAAATGCTTACCCAGTGATTCTAATTATGAGTCGATTGGAAAAGTATGAAAACTTAATCCTGCTTTACGAAGGAAAGTTTCCCCTATCAGAAGAGCACTCTGATATTTGTTTGCACGCATTTCGGGGATTTCAGCGATAAACTGAGCATCATCAGGAATAAATTCACCCGTCGGCAAGCGACCTCCGTATACCCATTTGAAATCATGATCCCACGAGAAGGGTATAGTCGAACCATCCGCCGAACGAAGATAAGGTGGAGGGCGAACAAAGAAAAAGTGAGATTTCCAAAAAGGGTTGCTGGAAACAGGGGCATCAAAAATTGCTCGATCAGGTCTCTGACTAGCAAAGAAATACCCACGATTGGATGAACTGGAAATATTGAACCGGAAAAGTTGTGTAAAGTTACGAAAGGAAGGTTTAAACCCTTTCGCAATCATCAGGACAGAAAAGCAAACCAGGAAAGCCACAGAATTTGGAACTAATTGTGTCAAGGACACACTAAATATTCTCAAGATATCAAGGAAGATGGGAGATAACGGAAGACGGAGGCCGCTATTGAAATGAGCCGTATAAAAGGCGCGACATCCTTCCGGTGGAGAAGTTGCCCTATCAAAAGGGGAAGGAAGAATTATCTCGGAACCCTCCGGGAAATATTTTGCATAATTGTTCACAACCTCCGGAAAAGTATCCACTGTATATGCGCAAGCAAGGTCCTCAATTGGTTCAGAAATCTGAGGAGCAGTACCTTTGCCCTTTTTGGCTCGGGCAGCAATCTCTGTGTCTGAAAGGATCTGAACCTTAAAAGTGTCTTCTACAGGAACAACGAATTCAGAAATTGCAGATTGTTCGCCCAAAAGATTAGAATGCAACTCCTCCTCGTTACTAGGGGCAACATTTTCCCTCGAGGAAGAAGAAGATTTTCTCAAAGAAGCCATATCTTCAGACTCTCGAAGGATATAGGTCGATAAAGGGAAAACGTTATACGACGAACGATTAAGCAAGAAAATGACTATGAACTATGAGCAAGTATAAAGGAAAAATGACGAACTCAAGAGTCACCTATTTATACTAAGATGAGAAAAGACGTTTCGAACTCATCACAATTAATCACATTCCCGCCAAAAACGGAAGGATATGAAAAGCCTCCGGAATAGACGCGTGGCGATTCGTTATCGGACAGAGGAAACGACTATCTATGATATGTAGCACTCTTTTCCTTACTTAAGATTTTTTCCCACAGGGTTTTTTCTTAAGAAAGGTTTTTAACGAGGCTCCATTCATAGAAAACAAACAGTCGTGAAGATTTATCTACTTCTACGAGCTTCTATTATCTATACGCTCGAAGAAGTGAGGGAGTACTGATGGGGGCTATTTTGCACCCTACTATACGGATCGACTAAAAAACATAAGATCGATTCGACCAAATCAGACAGCTCGGGATCATCTTATCGACCCGGACGAATACGGCTCTTTTCGACTAGAAGACTATACTCCGGACCCAAGAAGGATATATGGGCCGAGTCCTATTAGGACTATGTTTCCTTGTAACACTAGGTTTAACATGATATAAATACCTAGTTAATGATTGTATGAACCAACTCCGGAATACGCTACTGAATGTTGTTTACAACAGCACAACTTTATATTATTCAATAAAGAAAGAGCTGTTTACCTTCATATCGGTGTGTTCTTAGCTTTGTTTGTGGTTTTACTTCTTTTTTTTCTTCAATATTGCTTTTCTTTGTGTTCGATCCATCCGGAATAAAGTAACTGAGCCCTATAATATATATATAAATATCGAAAACCCCCGATATCACAAAATTCACTGATACCCATTTAACCCGACGAAATCCGGTTAAATCAAATCGATAAATAAAAAAAGAGTTAAACCTTTGAAAATGATTTAGATGAAAATATCAAGATCAAGAAATAAAAGAATTGATGTCATCCATTCGTTCAAATGGTAGGTTTAGAATAATATGTATTTAGACATGTAGTCTTAGGTAAGAAATACTTAGTAATTATAGTTAGTTTTTAATTTTCAAGTTTTTATTTTAGGTATTTATGTTCTCAACTCTAATTTCTTGTTAACAACATAATAATTTAGTCAAAAAATTATGTAGTATGTCATTGAGATGATTGTATGATGAAAAATCACTATATTTTATGATGTAATTACCATAGTAAATTAGGTAGTCACGTGCAACGCACGTGCACTTTTCTAGTAGCATACCAAAGTATAGTAGTACTATTTGACGTAAATATTTAAGCAACATTTGAAATTAATACTTCACTTATATATGGATATAGGGCAAACACCACTTGTGATCCTTCTTATTATTTAGGGTTAATTACAGGGACCTCCCTGAGGTTTGGTCAAACTCGCGCCCAATCCCCTCAAAGAATGCTAATTACTCAGACCTCCCTCGAGGTTTCAAAAACATTACAAAACCCTTACGGAAGTCGACGGACTTGGACCGAACATGTGTTTTTACCCTTTTACCCTCGAGATTTTTAATTGAAAAATAAATAGCCCAAAAATATCTTGTAACTAATATGACATATCTACCCCTGCCTCTTCCTATTCCCGCCCATGCCACTCACTACAACCAAACCCTTAGATTTCTCTCAAACACTTCTTCTTCCCCATTGTTTTTCTTCACCATTGTTGCTCCCTACCAAAGTTTTTTCCTCCCTAACATTGCGAAATTCTTCAAGCTCGTAGACTACCCAACCAAAATCGCCCATTTCCAGGCATTCTTCTACGAAGTAGACCAAGGTAAAATCAAAAAAATTACTTTATATTTGTGGTTTTTTTTTGGTGAAAATGTTTTATTTCGGTGATGCATGTTAGTTTCTTCAAAACAAATCAAGATTTCAGCCATTTTGAGTTTATTATCTCTATGTTTAAGATATTTTGTCCATTTTTTTTTGGGTATTATGTACTTACACTGTACATACACATATATACACATTGTAGTGTCTTATTTCTTCAGAAATTGTAAGTTTAATGTAAGTTGGTGTTGGAGAACTGATTTTAGGATTCGGTATTTTTAAGGGGATTGTTGGTGTTCGGTCTTTGTTGTCACCTTTGATTTACATTGTTGTTTACTGAATTTTGTTGTTATCTATTGTACAGATTATGTTTTATGACACTGTAGTCCACTTCAGGGATGAGATGTTCATCCTCAAGAACATACAATCTGTGAACTACAAGTACATGGACCTACTCAATGATGTCTGTGAGATTGCATTGAAGAATGTGTCATCAAAACTCAATATTGTTATTGTCATGAGTTTTGGTGATACAACCAATGGTAGGCAAGACAAATCAACATTGTTGTCTGATGAGGATGTGTTCAATATGTTTGAGAAGAACAAGATGAAGAGTACACTTGATTTGTATGTTCAAACCTTTGAAAATGATGAAGTAGCAAAAGTGGTTGAAAATGAAGAAGGTAGTGAGTGTGATGAATCTGATGAGTCTGAAGAATCTGAAGGCACTGAGGGGAAGGGTGAAGAATCTGAAGGCACTGAGGGAGAGGGTGAAGAATCTGAATTTGATGAGGGTGATTTAGGAAATGGTAACAATGTTGCAGGGGTGGAACATGTAAGAACTGACAATGTGCAAGGGGTAGGAAGTGATGTGGAAATTGATGATGGGGTAGAAGTAAATGTGATTTAACCGTTTTTCGTATGACTTGATTAAATCAATGATAAGGTTTATGGGGTGTAATTATATAGTGATTATAGGGTCTAGTTACTTTGTTCCGGATGGGTCAAACTAAAGAAAGAACAATATATATAAAGAGCAATAAGAACACGAGGCAATGTAAATTGTATATAGTATAGCAAAAGCTTTTCTATTGATATGATATTAGATTGCACAAGTATGTAGGCGAAAGATCCAGAATATTATTGTGTGTAATACAATGTTGATCTAGGTATTTATAAGATGTAAACCCTAAGCATACAAGGAAACATAATCCTACTAGGACTCAGCATATCTGTCCTTCTTGAGTCCGGATTGTAGTCTGGTTTGCCAAGGAGAATCGTCTCTGATCGGGTCGATAGATGATTCCGAATGAGCTTGTATGGTCGAACCGATCTGATGTCCTCGATTCGATCCGAGTATTATAAGGGGTGTAAAACAGCCCCCATCAGTACTCCCTCACTTCTTCGAGCGCATTCGTAGTAGAAGCTCGTAGAAGTAGATGGTCTCATACGACTGTCTTTTCTAAGAACTTTGCCTCGTTAAAAACCTTACTTGGAAAAAACCCAGGGGGAAAAAATCCTAAGCAAGGAAAAGAGTGCTACATTTCATAGATAGTCATTTTATTATTTCCGAACTGTAGCGTTGTTTCATTTCGAGGAGGCGGTTTTTCTTCATTGGTTGGCGGGAATATGATTAGTCACAAAGGTTTTAAGCGTCTTTTCACTTAGTATAAATACCCGAGGTAAAAAGTTCTTCGCTATTTTACTGCGCATTCCTACTTAGATAAAATATTCTCCCCAGCAGGTCGATAACTCCGCTCGATATTTCAAAGTTTTCTTCGAATTTCCGAGAATGAGCAATCTTTTTGGTAACACTTCCAAGCGTTCTTCACGCGATAATTCCAGAAACCATAGACCAAAGAGGTCTCGCAACGAGGGGCCTTCAGTTGACCCTCCTCGACTCCAGACCGTTAGAAGGTCGGGGACTCAGACTTTTGTTGTCCCCTCTGATCGTTCGAACGACATGAATGTTAACTCGGAGTTTTCTCAACAAAATCCCATTATCCCTTCTGATTTCGAAAGGAGATTTTCCCCTCGTAGGGTTGCTTTTGGGGATATGTCCAACCTGGAGCAATCTTTTAATATTCCTGTTTCTTTGACTGTTCCTTCCTCCGAGCATAGTTTGCATGGTTACGTTCTCGACGACTCAAATCCTTCCTCTTCTGCTACTGAGTTGGTTATTGGTGAAGGTGAAGTAAACGATACCGTTAGGCCAGCAACTAGTGGCCAGGGTATAGATCCCTCTTTGGTTAGTTTCCACCCTCAGTCAGTCAGTCAAAGTTTTACGGATTTTCTACTTTCTCATACCACTTCCATGACTATTTCCTTCGAGGCTGGTGGTTCTTCTGGAGGTCGGGCCGGACATAGGTCCAGTCGGAGGACGGTAATTTCTTCCTCGGGGAAGGAAACCTCTATGAGTCCTAATGAGAGGGAATCCCCGCGCTTGTTGGATGATCGTTGTATCTTGGAGCAAATTAAGGATATAATTGAGTCTGAAATCCCTCGTCATGATAAAATTCCTTTAGATTCTGTCTTGCCTGATTCTTGCGAACCTGATCCTCTATCCTGGGATCTGGGTCTTAGTACCATTTTGCCTGGCGAGTTGAAGAAGCATGAGGGTTCTTCTTCCCTCCGTCTTGTTCAGTCCCTGTTCAAACAATTCGAGCAGGTACTTATCTAATTCAACTTATTCTCATACTGTTTTATTTTTTGTTGTCTTGTCGTTTATAATTTCTTTCTTCTCAGGGGAAATATTATGCTCTGCAATTGGGTACCCAATATGATGAATTGTGGCTCGGTAGAGAGAACCTGAGGCTTCGGCTAGATACGGAGACTTCAAAGGCCAAGGGGCAAGCTCTTCAGATTGAGCTTCTAAACGATGATCTCCAGAAGTTACGTGAAGAAAAGTTAGCTCTTGAGAAGGAGAGGGATGATATGGCTCGATTGAACGCCAATTCAGAAGAATCTCGTATGCGTGCCTTTGAAGAAGGCTATGATGCAGGTTATCAGAAGCGTCAAGAGGAGGTGAGGGCATTTCTTGATACAGCTACTCCTCGAAAGGGTGTTTCTTCGAGCAGGCCCGCTGGTGATGATCAGTCCTGATGACTTGCTTCTTCATTCAACTTCTTTTTTTTTTTTTTTTTTTTGGTATTGGTAGATTAAGGCCGATTTGTGGTTGCTAGGGGATAGTTCATCCTTAGCATATTTTGTATAACCAAAATTTTTGCTGTAAATACCTTATGTGAATTCCATTCTTTATTGTGGAATGAATTTGAACTATTTGATCGAGTAGATAATTTTAGTTTTAAAAATCTTTATTCCATTACTCTTGTAAGCAAATTTAAATTGCTTGTTAAGTAAGTAATTCAAATATAAAGTTCCATAGAAACTTATCTGGATTGACTTTAGGGCAGCAAGTATTGATTCAAAATCCATTGCTGATGATCAGTCATGAGTTCTTTCAAAATCAAGAAATTCCTCACAATCTTGTCCTTTACTGTCGAAGTGTTGGACGTAGTAAGCCCATTTGTTGACAATACATAGTCCTTAGCCAACCCTTGTAATTATTTTGGGTTTCCAAAAAATTGCTGATTGTTGGAATATGATTCAACTTTCAAAGAAGCTGGGTAGTAAGCTTGTCGTGTTCATCGATGATCGATCAGTCGTCGTTGTCAGACATAATTTTGTCTTTTATGAAATCCTATATAAGGGCCTCTTTGCAACTTTCTTCAAGCATTACTTTTTCTTAAAATTGAATTTCTTAGTAAGGCTTGTCTGCTACTATTTTTTAAATTCAATGCTTCTGTGTACTGACTGTGAGCTTCATTTTCCTCAAATAAAACAACCATTATGCCTTCAGGTCATATTTTTTTTTTTTTGGTGTGCGAGGAATTGGAAAATGTAGAACCATTAGTCAGATCTAGCTTGTTTAGACCTCCTTAAGCAATTCTTTGATATATGAGGCAGTGACAAGTCCGTATGTCTTAGCAAGGACGACTATCTCTTCTACTAGTCCGTCAGATATCTTGGACTCCAAGAGGAAAAATGGATTCTATGTCGCCAGGCTCTTATTTGTCATCAAAACGGTCAACCATTTTGTCCTCCTGCTTATAGATCATTTATTTTTGGTAGAAGTAATTATTCCTCGTTGTAAAGTTCCTTTTCTTAAGGACTATGTTCGTCGGTCGAATATTCTTCGTAAAGTTCCAAGTTGTCTCTTACTGAGTCCATTTCAACGTATATGGATTTTCCATTCTGGTCGTTTCGATCTTGATACTTCATTCTCGTCGAGCAGTTTTATCGACAATCCTAGCGGCGTTCCAACTTACTCGCATTAAATTTGGGAAGTCAAAAGTCGCATTCTCGTCCTTTGATCAGATTTCTATCCAACCGTAGGATTAACTTAAAAATTTCCCTATAAATAGACATTCAGTTTCTTCCCATATCTATCCGTACCGTGCGAAATGGAGATATCAGCTTCTTTGGGTTTTATTCTACCCAGTAATCCCATAATTTTCAAAAAGTCACATTATCGTGATCCATTATCTTATAATAACTCAAGCATCATCTGCCTTGTACTGACAGGTCCCATTGATGCCCTACCTAGTACTGAAGAGCCCCATGTGCCTCAGCTTTTGTCTTCATGGGGTAGAGGTCCATGGTATTTTGTTAGCACATGGAGGTTCATACTTACCAGGCATCCATGTTCTTGGATGTTACTTCCGGAGTGATTGACCGCCGGGGTGTGCTGGTAAATTTTTACTTTTGTGACGGTCCGCGCGAGATCCTGCTTTAGAGTAAAAATCAACCCCATCTTCCAAGCAGGAGCTCGTTTTGGTCGAATAATTGCTACAAGATGTCTGGCTTGTAATGGCCGTTTCAACCAAAGGGAGGATCGATCTTCAAAGTCTGACCATCGAACTAAAGAAGTCAACCATCCTGAGCAGTATTTCTCTTAGGTGGTTGAAGATAAATGTCGAGGTACCAGGAAGGAGATTGATGTTTCCGTGGACATTATCGTGAAAAACTCCGATCTATAGGATTTTCCTTTTTTGTATTTGTAACGATATGTAAATCGACGAACGTTCTTTGTATTCAGATGAATAAAACACTATATTTTTCTATATCTATTGTCTTCGTGAGTTTGTTCTTGCTTCGACTTCTCTTAATTTTGTTCTTAGGTTTTCTTACCAATAATTGGTTTTAACCTATTAAATCTTTGTTATGGAGATCGAGGAGTGTTTATCGAGCGAATCGATTTTACTCAACTCTTTAGGACTTAGGTTTTTTACCAATTATTGGCTTTAACCTATTTAATCGTTGTTATGGAGATCGAGGAGTGTTTAACGAGCGAATCGATTTTACTCAAGTCTTTAGGACTTAGGTTTTCTACCAATTATTGGCTTTAACCTATTTAATCGTTTTTATGGAGATCGAGCAGTGTTTATCAAGCGAATCGATTTTACTCAACTTTTTAGGACTTAGGTTTTTTACCGATTATTGGCTTTAACCTATTTAATCGTTGTGATGGAGATCTAGGAGTGTTTATCGAGCGAATCGATTTTACTCAACTCTTTAGGACTTAGGTTTTTTACCAATTATTGGCTTTAACCTATTTAATCGTTGTTATGGAGATCGAGGAGTGTTTAACGAGCGAATCGATTTTACTCAAGTCTTTAGGACTTAGGTTTTCTACCAATTATTGGCTTTAACCTATTTAATCGTTTTTATGGAGATCGAGCAGTGTTTATCAAGCGAATCGATTTTAATCAACTTTTTAGGACTTAGGTTTTTTACCGATTATTGGCTTTAACCTATTTAATCGTTGTGATGGAGATCGAGGAGTGTTTATCGAGCGAATCGATTTTACTCCACTTTTAGGACTTAGGTTTTTTTACCAATTATTGGTTTTAACCTATTTAATCGTTGTTATGGAGATCGAGGAGTGTTTATCGAGCGAATCGATTTTACTCAACTCTTTAGGACTTAGGCTTTCTACCAATTATTGATTTTAACCTATTTAATCGTTGTTATGGAGATCGAGGAGTGTTTATTGAGCGAATGGATTTTACTCAACTCTTTAGGACTTAGGCTTTCTACCAATTATTGGTTTTAACCTATTTAATTGTTGTTATGGAGATCGAGGAGTGTTTATCGAGCGAATCGATTTTACTCAACTCTTTAGGACTTAGGCTTTCTACCAATTATTGGTTTTAACCTATTTAATCGTTGTTATGGAGATCGAGGAGTGTTTATCGAGCGAATCGATTTTACTCAACTCTGTGACTTAGGTTGTTTACCAAATATTGGTTTTAACCAGTAAGTCCTTGCGTCTTTTGAGATCGAGGAGCGTCTATCGAGCGGATCGATTTTACTCAACTTTGTGACTTAGGTTGTTTACCAAATATTGGTTTTAACCCTTTGAATCTTTGATTCGGCTAATAACTCATAATCATCAATTGTATTTCAAAAGAATCTTCAAGCAAAAGTTTTTATTCCAGCAAATAGTATGAAAGAAAAGTTTAAACCAAATAAACAGAAAATGATAACAAGGATAAGCACTAGGATTTATTTTCCATAGTATCTTCTTAGGTTGACCGCGTTCCAAGTCCTTGGTAAGGGTGTTCCGTCCAAGTGTGCAATTTTGTATGAACCCTTCTTTCCTACACCAACAACGATGTATGGTCCATCCCAATTCTGTTGCAATTTTCCTACATGCTTGGATACCTCTACTTTCTTTAATACTAAGTCCCCTTCTTTGAAGGTTCTGATGCGCACATTTTGGTTGTAGGATTTTTCCATATTCGATTTCGCAACCTGCAATTGTATTGCAGCTTTCTCTCTTAAGGCCTCAGTCAGGTCGATATCATTTTCTCTAGCCTTTTCATTTTCCTTGTTATCAAACATCTCGACCCTCAGTGTCGGGACTAATGTTTCGACTGGAATTACAGCCTCTGAGCCGTATACCAGACTAAATGGGGTCTCGCTGGTTAAGGCTTTGACTGTTGTCCGGTTTGCCCAAAGCACTCCAGGGAGTTCATCCAACATCTTTCTTTGGCTGCCCCTAATCTTTTCTCCAGAGATTTTATTATTTCACGGTTCGCTACTTCAGTTTGTCCGTTCGCTCTAGGGTGTCCTACCGAGGTGAAGTTTTGTTGAATTCCCAACCTAGAGCACCATTCCAGTACTTGTTTTCCCGCAAATTGAGTTCCATTATCAGAGATTAGAATCCGTGGTACGCCGTATCAACATACTATGAACTTCCATAGGAAATTAATTACTTGAAACTGTGTTATTCGAGCGAGAGCGATGCATTCTATCCATTTGCTGAAATATTCGACAGCAACAAGGACATAACTTTTCTTAGATCTGGCTATTGGGAAAGGTCCCACAATATCAATTCCCCATTGATCAAATGGCCAGCATACAGTTATCGGGTGCATGTTTTTGGTCGGTTGATGGCTTATATTAGCATGAACTTGTCAATGATGACACTTTTGCACATATTGGACAGCATCCTTGTTTAAGGTAGGCCAATAGTATCCTGTTCGAAGGCATTTCAAAGCTAAAGACCTGGCTCCACTGTGGTTTCCTGCTTCCCCTTCATATATTTCTCGAAGTACCTCATTGGTTTGTGGTTCGGAAATGCATTTCAGCAGAACTCCGGATACCGATCTTCTATAGAGTTTTCCCTCTAACATCGTGTACCTTGGTGCTCGATATTTTATTTTCCGAGCCTCATTTAGATCAGGCGGCAGGTTCCCTTCTCGAAGGTAATCCACCACTGGAGTCATCCAGTTCTTCTCTGGTTCTTCAATTTCCATCATTTCAGCGACGGGTGTACCATCGATGTCGATTGCCGGTGTATTTGAGATCAACCAATTGATCACCCTTTCGTTTCTGCCATCATGTGATCCTGTGAATCTTGAAAGCTGATCTGCTCATTTGTTTTCCGAGCGGGGAACGTTCTGTATTTCGAAATTCTCAAATTTTTTAGTCAATTCTTTTACTTTGGCGAGGTACTTGATCATATTGAATTCCTTTGCTTCGTATAGTCCTTCAATTTGTCTTTCTACCAACTCTAAATCAGCTAATACTTTGAGACTTTTTATGTTGGCCTTGATCGCCATTTCCATTCCTGCAATTAACGCCTCATATTCGGCTTCATTGTTGGTCACCACGAAGTCTAATGTGATTGCATAGTTTATATCCTCATTATTTGGGCCGGTAAAATTGATTCCAGCTTCGCCTCCTTCTAGCGATCGATCGAGTCGTTGGGCTCTTGTATTGAGGTCGGAGTTTCCAATAGGAAGTCGGCCAAAACTTGAGCCTTGATAGCAATTTGCGGTTTATATTCAATTTCGAACTGTCCTAGTTCGACCACCCACTTAATCAATCTACCAGAGATTTCTGGCTTCGCTAGGACTTGTCTTAGCGGTTGGTTTGTAAGCACAACTATCTTATAGGTTAAAAAGTATGGTCAGAGTTTACGTGCTGCTACCACTAAGGCCAAAGCAAATTTCTCTATCTCCAAGTAATTCTTCTCCGCTCCTTGTAGTAGCTTACTTAGGTAGTAAACAGGCTTATGCTCAGTGCCTTCTATCTTTATCAAGACCGAACTAATGGCAACTGCAGAGATAGATATATAGAAGTATAATGGTTCACCTTCAGTTGGCTTTGCTAACAATGGAGAAGAGGTCAAGTATTCCTTTAGTTGGTTGAACGCCTGGTCGCACTGTTCAGTCCATACAAAGTTTTTCGCCTTCCTTAAAGTTTGAAAGAAAGGCAAACTTCTATCCGCCGATTTGGAGATGAATTTGTTCAATGCGAAGATTTTTCCTACTAAGCTTTGTACTTGGGAAATTGTCTTAGGTGGTCTCATTTCAGTTATCGCTCAAATCTTTTCGGGATTGGCTTCAATCCCTCGTTGATGAACCATATAGCCTAAGAATTTCCCGGATTTAACCCCAAAAGTACATTTTGCAGGATTGAGCTTCATGCGATATTTTCTTAGTATCTGAAAACATCGATCGAGGTGTTTTACGTGGTCGGCTTCATTCATACTCTTGACCAACATATCATCCACGTATACTTTCATTATTTCTCCGATCAGTTCCCTAAACATTAGGTTAACTAATCGTTGATAAGTAGCACCTGGATTTCTTAGTCCGAATGGCATGACAATAAAGCAATATACACCCTGTTCTGTCACGAAGGCAGTTTTCTCCTGGTCTCGCTCGTCCATATAGATTTGATAGAAACCTTAAAAGGCGTCCATCATGCTGAAAATAGCAAAACCGGCAGTTGAGTTGACCAACAAGTCGATCCTCGGGAGAGGTTAAGGATCACGTGGACATAGCTTATTAAGGTCGGTGAAATCGTTGCACATCCTCCATTTATTATCCTTTTTATCCCCTTTAGCTACTAAGACAACATTACATAACAATTCCGAGAAGTGAATTTTTCGAATTTGTTTAGCTTTTAGCAACCTCCCGACTTCTGCTTTGATTATCTTGTCTTTTATTGGTCCATGATTCCTCTTCTTTTGTCTTGCTGGTTTCGCCATTGGATCAATTTTTAGCGAGTGAGTAATTACTCTTGGGTCGATGCCCTCAATATCTTCTGCGCTCCAAGCGAAGATGTCAATATTATTTATGAGAAAGTTTATCAACATTACTTCCCCTTCCCAACTGAGTTCGGTTCCGATCCTGGTTGTTTTTGAAGGATCTCCTTGCACGAGCATAATATCCTTGTGTTCTGGTGGCTTTATGGTTAAATCGACCGGCTCTTTTCCCTTCCGATCTACCCTATCAGTGCTCGGAATCTTAATTTCGCTCTTTCGATGTCGTCCTCGAGCTTCCTTTTAGCTGGGGTAAACGATTTGGATCGGTTCCCCAGTGTTAAGGAGGTGTTGTAACAATCCCATGCCATGCAATGATCATTTACTATTTCTCCGACTCCCGAGTCTGTTGGGAATTTTATCTTCTGATGATATGTCGATACTACTGCTCGGAAAAGGTTGAGGGCAGGTCGTCCTAGTATTGCATTGTATGCAAAGGGGGTTTCTACGACCAGGAACTTTATCATCTTTACTGCGCACTGTGGTTTCTTCCCCAGCGAGACACTTAAATTTATTGTCCCGTAGGGGACTATTTCTGAGCCTCCGAATCCTACTAAGGGAGTGGCCACCTTTTGAAATGTTATTTCTCCCAAGTTCATCTGCGTTAGAACTTCCTTAGACACGATGTTCGCAGAGCTTCCATTATCAATTAGGATCCTTTTAACGTTGTAGTTGGTTATCTCCAGCGATACTACCATACTACCATCGGGAAATCAGGGTTGTCTTCTTTCGTATCCCAAACGATGTTCCTTGGTACTTCATTCTCGTTGAAACTAATGAGTTGTTCTCTTGGTAGTTTGCTTTCTACCGTCCATATTTCCTTTGGATATCTAATACTTCCCACTATGGACCTCGCGGTTCTACGGCGAGCATTACGACCGTCTCCCCCGGCCGGTCCTCCGGAGATTGTATGGATGGTGCCGTTAATTTGATCATTGTTCAATTCTTGTGGCGGACCATTATTAGGGGACCTTCTTCTCGGGGTTCTCCTCTGATTGTTGATTCGAGGACTCCTGCTTCTGTTTCTCTTGCGATTATCTCGCTCTAGATAGTCGTCCAACTTTCCTTGTTCGATCAATATTTCAATTTCCTGCTTCAGGTGAAAACAATATTCGGTGCGATGCCCATGGGCACGGTGATATCTACAATATAAATTGTTATTTCGAGCACCTGGCCTAGGCTGTGCGATTCATTTTGCTGGCGGAATTCAGTTGTTCCTTTCGAGTACTACAAGAATTCCATCGATAGGAACAGTCAATCGGGGATATTCCACCTGATTTATTCGACTCCTGTTCGCCGGCTCGGATGATTTTGATCTAGGATAGATATTAGGTCCTCTATTCTGATCTTTCCGATTATACTCTAGTCATTGAAAAACATTCCCTTTTCTGAAGGACCGCTCATAATCCGTAGGTCTTGGAACACAAGCTTTATCTTGCCGCCTCGATCCGGGTGCTGGAGCTTTGTTCCTATTCTTATCTTTGAAAGAGTTCATCGCCTCTTGGGTCATGTATTTTGACGCCAAGGTCATTATATCCGCAAAGGTTCTCGGTTGTTTTCTACTCAGTGCATTTCCGAACTGCCTGTTTTTAGTGAGATCGAAGAGGATTGAGATTATGTAATCAATATTCGGGGAATCAATTTTTAATAATTCCACGTTGAATATTGCCAACCAGTTTCGCAGGGATTCTCCTTCTTGTTGATGTATGGTCCCAATGTAGCTTATCGGCAGCTTCTGTCTTTTATGGCTAGCAAACTGTTGAGTCAGTTTGTTGCATAGTTCGCGAAAGCTGAATATGGAATTGGTGGGTTGTTTTCCGAACCAATCCAAAGCTAGCCCTTCAAATGTGGTGACCATTAATTTGGCGGTGTATTCTGTCGAGTGAGCATACAAGTTCATTATATTCATAAAGCTGAATATATAATTGTTGGGATCAATTGTTCTGTCGTATCTTGGGAGCCGTCCTGGAACTTGCCCGGATGATTGAGCTTCTTTTATTTCCCTACAAAAGGGAGAGCACGCTGCTAGGCTTTCTTGGGCCTCCGTGCTCCTGGCCCATGGATTTTGAATGGTCCGTAGACGTTGCTCCAGACGCTCTTGGACCATCTTTTCAATTTCTCTTTCCGAGATGCGAACAGCTCTTTGTCGGTTAGGGATTGTGTCCACAACGTCCTCATCGAGGGGAATAATGGTGTTCCTTTGATCCTCGGCGGGTTGGTTATGGCTTTGCTCGATCCGTTTTTCTCAGGATTTGCTCATTGGTCGGTTTCGTGTCACTCTTTTGAGGACTGTTTAATGATCGTTGTTCGGTCACAGGACTATCTGCTTGTTCTGACATTTGGTCGACTTGCCTGGGGGTTCTCCGAACTGAATTTGCCCTAGTAGTTCTAGGTTCTCTTGGAACCTACTCGGGAATTTGCAGTTCTCCAGGGTATAGTGAGTTAAATAGCATCGCGATTTTTCTTAATTTCTCCTGTGTTTCCGCAGAGGAACAGGGAGTGTTGGAGCCACGGGGGCTTCTGGTATCGTATTGGCGGCGACCTCTTGCTGTCCTTGAGAATTTTGGACTCGGATCCCTTGGCGCTCTACATGATTTGGCAGTTGATCGTCTTCTTGTTGATTATCATCGTTGTTAACGAGTGGATCGTTATCGGTCGTGTCATTCTGCAAGTCGTTCGACGCGATAGGTGGGTGCGTCGTGTTGCTTCTTGCTTCGTTACGAGCGTTCTTCCTTGGGCGAGCCATATGTCTTTCGAATAATTAACTTAGCCCCACGGTGGGCGCCAACTGATTTAACCGTTTTTCGTATGACTTGATTAAATCAATGATAAGGTTTATGGGGTGTAATTATATAGTGATTATAAGGTCTAATTACTTTATTCCGGATGGATCAAACACAAGAAAGAACAATATATATAAAGAGCAATAAGAACACGAGGCAATGGAAATTGTATATAGTAAGCAAAAGCTTTTCTATTGATATGATATTAGATTGCACAAGTATGTAGGCGCAAGATCCAGAATATTGTTGTGTGTAATACAATGTTGATCTAGGTATTTATAAGATGTAAACCCTAAGCATACAAGGAAACATAATCCTACTAGGACTCGGCATATATGTCCTTCTTGAGTCCGGATTGTAGTCTGGTTCGCCAAGAAGAATCGTCTCTGATCGGGTCGATAGATGATTCCGAATGAGCTTGTATGGTCGAACCGATCTGATGTCCTCGAGTCGATCCGAGTATTATAAGGGGTGTAAAATAGCCCCCATCAAAATGATCAGACTGCAAGAGAGGAGAAAGGAAAGGGGAAGAAACATGTTGAATCTGATGATGCATTGAGTGATTATCAATCAGATGATCACTGTGAAACTGGAAATGATTCAGATGAGGAGTTTGATAATGACCCAATGGCTGGGTATATTGACAAGAATGAGTTCATTCTTCCTGATAATGTTTCTGAAAGAATCAATTTGAATGTTGATATGGAGTTTCCCACTGTTGAGGACTTTAGAGAGGCACTGAGGGAGTTTGTGATCAGAGAAGGTTTTGAGATTATAAGAGAAAAGAATGTGAAGATAAGAGTTACAACAGTTTGTTCTGCATTAGATTGCCCTTGGAGAATTCATGCTTCTCCAATGCCTGATGGTGTTACATTCATGATCAAGTCTCTTAAACCAGTGCATACATGTGTTAGAATTGGTGGCCTGAAGGAGGCAAGCTCAAGTTGGATGGCTGATAAGTTGGTGAGTGTTTTGAGAGAGAATCTTGATATGAAACCAAGGGGATTGAGAAATGAGCTGAAAAAGTATGGGATAACTCCCAAGTATATGCAATTGTACAGAGCAGGTGAAGGTAATGAGCATTGTTGAAGGGTGTCATAAGGAGTCATATAGTTTGTTGCCAAAGTACGCTGAAATGGTTATGAACACAAATATTGGGAGTCTAGTTGAGATCCAATTTATAGGTACAGGTGATGGTGATGGAGAGGATGTGGTGGAAGAAGGGTCTGAAAGTATTCCACCTGTTCCTATTTTCAAAAGGATCTTTTTGGGTTTAGATGCATTGAAAAAATGTTTCCTTGTGGGATGCAGTCCATTTTTGGACTTTGATGGGTGTCACTTGAAAGGCCCCTATAAAGGAATTTTATTGTATGCGGTTGGATTGGATGGGAACAATGGGATATTCCCATTGGCATTTGTTGTAGTTGAAAGTGAAAACAAATATAGTTGGGGTTTTTTCTTCCATTGCTTGGAGATGTTTATTGGAGGATTCAACACTAAGGAAAGGCCATGGACTTTCATGGCAGACAGACAAAAGTTAATCATTTATACTATATTTGTATTGTATTATAATTATATAGTTCTTAGAAGGATTTAATATTTATGTCTTATTTAGTAGAAGGGTCATAATGTAATGAGTTACAAATGGTAAGGACTTATTTGTTATTGGATGTAACTTTTCAGGGGCTGGTAGAGGCAATCAATGAAAAAGTGGGCTATCAACAGGAAATGTGCCAGCCATATCTATGCAAATATGAGGACCATTTATTCTGGCATGCTGGTGAGGAAGTGGTTTTGGGCTGCTGCAAGAGCTTACAATCTACCCATGTTCAAATTTGCAATGAGGAAGTTGAAAGAGGTAAGACCCAAGCTCATGATTGGTTAATGGAAATAGATGTTAAGTTGTGGTCTAAACATGCTTTTGATACTAGGCTTAAAAATGATCATGTGACTAATAATATTTCTGAATCTTTTAATCACTGGATTGGAGACCTTAGAGGTGCACCTATTTATAAATTGATGGATGGTTTGAGGTCTAAGGTTACGCATAGGTTGAACAATAAGCATAACAATGGGATGAAATGGACTGGTGCATTGTATGAGGGTATAGTTTCTAAGATTAACTTGTTGAAACAATAGGCAAAATAGATGTGTACATGTTATTGGTGGGGATGATGAGTTTGAAGTGAAAGAAAACAACATTCATTTCATAGTAAACTTGAGCACTAGGTCATGTAGTTGTAGATACTGGGAGGTGAGTGGCATTCCTTGTAAGCATGCATTGGTAGCCATAGAACATAAGAGGGACAATGTGGAAATCTATACACACAGAAGCTACTACAAAGGTTTTTACTTGAAGGCCTATCATGAAAGGATCAGGGGCATTACTGATCAAATGTTTTGGCCTTAAATGGACCATGTTGAACCTCAAGTTGTACTCCCCCCACCTCTGAAAAGGCAGCCAGGCAGGCCAAAAAAGCAAAGGAGAAGAGAGCAAGGTGAGAAAGAAAAGGTACTCCCATCAAAGAGGTCAGCAACCCTGAAGTGTAGTAGGTGTGGTCAACTTGGACATAACAAAAGGACTTGTGATGGTGGACAAACCAAAAAAAGGAAGACAACCAACCGTGGAACCAACAGAGAAGAACCACAGGTTATTTTAAGTTTGTTTAGTTTGCAAGAGTTAGAATTCCAATCATTGATTCATTCATTAATAATCTATTTATTGTATTTGCAGGTTGTTAGACAGAGGGAAGCTGGAACTTCAAGTGGTGCTAGAGCTAACAATGTAGAATTTGACAATGACACTTCACTTGGCCAAGTTGTGGGAAGTATAAGAAGATCAAGGGCCTCAAGTTTGGTGCTGGACAACAAAGAAGGATCCCCCAACCTCCCAGCCCTCACAACTTGATTGAAATCGTGTTGTTTATTGTTGGATGAAGATGAAGATTACAAGACAAGGAAGTTAAATATTGAAGGGAGGTTTTGATGATTTCCAAAACATCATAACCAGCTAAGTAAGGAATACTTGGTGAAATTCCTTAGAAGAATTCTGATCGACTCAAAAGACAAATCAGAAGAGTCAAATTTCAACCTGGTCCAGAAGACTACTAATCTGCTGCTAAAGGAAGAAATCAGTTTGGTGAATATCAATGTTGGTCCCAAGTGGTCAGATGAGGTCTAGAGGGGGGGGGGGTGAATAGACCTCTGAAAATTTTTGAACTTAAAAACTTTTCAGTCTTCTGTCAGCAGACTAAGCTGATGAAGAACAGTAAGACGACTACGCTGATCAAGAACAAGTATAGAACAGCAGAGTGACCACTCTTCTTATAAATACTTAGCTGTTTTTCAACAGAATAGTTTTCTCAAGAGTTTACTTGCAGCGGATTGTTTGAAAGTGTTTTTCACAAGTAGACTAAGTTCTTAAAGAGATTTTATCCCCAGTTTTAAAAACTCCTTTTAAAATCCTTTAAACAATTCAAAGTGTTTGCTTATGCAGTTTGAAATATGCAAGAAAAACTTAAATGCAAATCAACACAAAGAATTTTTATAGTGGTTATATGGATAAAAATCCTTTAGTCCACTCTTCCAGATCACATAGATTCTGGGTTATACTATAATCACACAGATTACAATATTTCTCCACTTATACCTAGACAACTAATGAAAAGGCTATAATCTCGCAATAGAAAATCACTAAGAAATTCTACTCTCTGAAGTTTGATCACTCACAAAGATGGATCACAACTTCGCACAACACTTAGCTATTACAAGATCACTCAGATCGTAATTTTCTGTTTTCTTCAACTGGGTTTCTGTCAACAGATGACTTCCACCAGACGAGTGAGCTGTTGAGCTTTTTGAGACTTAGATAAATTTCTGCTTCGAATGCAAAATCTCTGATGTTGTTGTGTGTCTCGCTCGTTGAAATCAGCTCCTTTTGTACTTGAATTTGAAAATAAGACCGTTGAAGGAGATCAAATCTTCAAATCCATAGCCTTAGCCCGAAATTAGAACGGTAACCTGCTACAGTACCTTTTCTGTTGTACTTTCCTGTAGCTGCATTAAATGCACTCTGCTGATCCGAGAGTTAATTCCAATCATTTGCCATTACTACCCTTCTCTTCCAGCATTTATTACACTTCGGGGCATTTATTACCGTTAGACTAATCTCTTGATCTCTTCTACTCTGCTGATCAAAACGACTCATCTGATAGGCACTCTGCTGATCAAATACTGAACTAATCTGATTTGACTCGGCTGATGACCTACCCTTCTTTTCGCTGTTTCAGCATGAGATCACTAGTCTTCTGGGCTTTGAACTTTGAACTCTTCTGATGTCTTCTTTTACTTGTTCAAAATTCTTCTAAGGGAACTAAGCTTCCATACTTAGCTGATTATGATGTTTTGGAAATCATCAAAACCTTCCCTTAATTACTTGTCTTCTTTGCACTTCATCTTCATCTTCATCCAACAATTTCCCCCTTTTTGATGATGACAAAACTTCAGCTAAGTACCTGTACCTAAACTAAAGTTTTGATCCTCAAAAATTTCTGAGATAGAAATAGTCTGTTGGATTAAAACTTGCAATTTTATAGATATTGAGAAGTGTTACATATTATAAGTTTGTTCAGATGAGTTGTGCAAAAAAAAATTACAAGGAGATACATAAGTAATTTTGAACAAGACTAGTCTACTAGCTTGTCTTCTTCTTTCTTGTCTTCTTTATCTTCCTTGTTCTCTTCTTCTTCAGCAGAATCTTCAGAGAGTTTCTGCTCTAACAGCTCTAAATTCTTCTTTTTGACATCAGGGTCAAGCTGTTCTTCAGCTGAATCCTTAGCAGCAACTATTTCCTTATCAGACTTAGCCTTTGCTTCAGCTTCAGTTTCTTCAGCAGCTTCACCTTCTTCTTCTGTGATCTTCTCATCTGTTGATCTGCTTGTGCCTTCATTTTCTGCATCATTCTTTTCATCATCATCAGCAGATTCTTCTAACACTTCTGTTCTTTCAGCAGATGATGCCTTATCTTCCCTTTCTTCCCTTAGTACCCTATCTTCCCCCTTTTTGTCATCATCAGCAGGGTTGATTTGATAATTTGGCAAGATTGGGGTGATCAGAAGTGAATCACATAGAAGCTTGATGTTTTCTTCCATAGCATGCATTTGAGCTTGTTGTCGTAGTTGAATTGCTCCAAATGCATCTAGTTGAGCTTGTTGTCTCAGTTGATTGGCTTCAAAGTCATCCATTCTTTTGAGAACAGCTTCACCTTGGTCACCTAGCTGAATTTGAGTGGCAAGTATCCAATCAGCAGATGCCTTGAAGTCTTTCATCATATTATCTAAGGTTTCATCCTTAGCTTGGATGGCCAATTCAACTGTTTCTGTAATATCTCTCCAACCGGCAGTTGTGCTTTGGGTTCTTCTTCTGATAATGTCCATGTCTTGATAGACAGATTTGACATTCTGAGCAGTATCTTCTATCAGATAGATTGGAACAGCAGTAGCTTTCTGATTTGCAGCTAACTTCTCCTCCATTTCCTTCATTGATTTTGATATCATTTGTTGAATAGAATCCAACAGGGATGTTTGCTGTAAGCTCTGAGAAGTAGAAGCAACTTCAGTTTAAGTTGGAGGTAAGGCAAGAACTTCATTTTCAGTGGACTGTTCCTCTGCTTGAGTTGACTCTTTTGTAGTCTGATCTGCTGACCCAGAGGCAATCTCTTCTTCTCTTGTTTCATCAGCCTGAACAGGAGTGCTTTCCTTCTCCTTGGTCTGATCATCTTGCTCAGCAGTAGCCTTCTTTTCAATAATCTGATCAGCTGGAATGGTTTCTTCTCCTTTTGATTCATCAGCTGTGTCAGACTTGTCACCCTTGTCTTTGTTCTGATCAGATGGGTCAGATGTACCCTCTTTGTTCTTTTGTTGATCAGAAGATTCTTCTTTTTCTTTGTCAGCAGGGGACTTGATCTTCTTAACAGTCTCAACTGTTTTCATCAATCCTTCATTATCTACAGCAGACCTGTGAGAAATCCATGTAAAATTGTCAAGAGGAATAAAAGGTGAGTATGGTTCCTCAGGTAGCTCTTCAAATGGTTTGATTGTTGGTGTAAATTAGAGAAGGTTTTGAAGATCAAAAGGTTAAGTCATCAACTAAGAACAGCTTAGTGAAACCTATCTCAAGGTCTGGAAGCTATGTGACCGAATCAGCCGAGTGGGATATCAGATCAGTAAAGATCAGATTGGTGATCATCAGCCGAGTCAAGATAGATATGTTCATTCTTGAATCAGCCGAGTAGCCATCAGCTTAGTACTCCCATCAGCCAAGTGAAGACGGTCAGCAAGCTATCCAACGGAAACCTGCTGAGTGCATTAAATGCGACTGACAGAAAGTACAGCAGACTGTACTGTAGCAGTTGCAGGGAGCCGTTCCAGAAAATGGGGACCAGAACTCGAGGACTGTAGATTTCTGTCTCATCTTCAACGGGCAGAAATTCAAATTCGAAAGTATAAATAGAAGACTAACTGAAGATCTAAATAGAGACTTGCAAAATTCAAGATCACATCCTAAGAGCAAGATCCATCAGTTGAGTCGTCTGGTCACAAGCAAAGTCATCTGTTGACGAAGCTTTTCGTTGAAGAACAGAGAACTTCCGTTGTCTGTCTGAGTGACTTTCAACTGAGAAAAGAAAGGAGTGTATATCCATCTGTGTGAAGTGATATAGCTTCTTAGTGTAGGTTTTCTTTGTGAGCTCCTATACTGAAAATAGCATGAGGAGTGTAGATCCATCTGTGTGAGTGATCTAGCTTCGGAGAGTAGGATTTCTGTGTGATTTCTTACTGCGCACTTGTGGCCATTTCATTTGTTGTTTGGCGCAAGCATTGTATACTGGTTACTTTGTGTTTCTAGTATAACCCAAGATCTTTGTGACTTGGAAGAGTGGACTAAAGGATTTTTATCCATATAACCACTATAAAAATCATGTGTGTTTGATTTAGTGTTTCTTTATCTTGCATATTTTCAAAAGAACTCAAACATACGAACTGAACCAAAAGATTTTAAAAAGGAGTTGTGAAAACTGGGGATAAAATCTTTTGAGTGAGAAAACTTAAAGAGGAACAGATTGGTTGAAAAACACTTGATAAATCCGCTGCCAACTAGTTTCTAAAACTCTGATATTTCATCTGAATCAGCTGAGTGAAATCAGATGAGTGGTCAACTCTGCTGCTCAAAGCTTTGTGCGCGAACAGCTTAGTAGTCTTACGAATTCTAGATCAGCTTAGTCTGCTGACAGAAAAAGTTAGAGAAAAAGTTTTAAAGTTTATGAGATCTATTCACCCCCCCCCCCTCTAGATCTCATCTGACCACTTTTGGGACCAACAAGTGGTATCAGAGCGGTTGGTTCATTAGAATCAGTTGCCTGATCAAACGAACTTGATCCAAGGTGTGTTTTTAAAATTTTTCAAAAAGAGAACGTATTTTGAAAATCAAAAGCTTTTTGAAAAATGGATGTCATAAGCCATGTTCCTCACATCGGCCTTATGGACTTTGAAAGATGGAAAATCAGAATGGAAATCCTTCTTGCCGCTTATGACGACAACATGCTTACCTGTTTTACAAAAGGACCATTCAGATTTCAGAAGACTGTGAAGGTTGCTGGCCAACCAGATCAGATAGTTGACAAAGAGCTGGATGAGCTGACTCCCAAAGAAGTCAAGTTAGTAAACCTTGATAAAAAGGCTAAGCTCATTATGTTCAAAGCTGTAGACGAAGCAAGATTCCAGAAGATCAAGCATTTCAAAACTGCCAAAGAGATGTGGGATAAAGTCTGCGAGCTAAGCGAAGGAAACGACGCTATCAAAGAACACAAGCTCAGTGTGGCTCTTGAGGAGTTTGAAAATTTCAAAATGAAGTCTGGTGAAACGATTGATCAGATGGATACAAGATTTACCAAAGCTCTTAATGAAGTTCTAAGGTTTGGTAAAGAATTTTCGAACAAGGAGATCACCATGAAGGTTCTCAAGGCTCTTTCACCTAAATTCAACATGAAGGTGACAGCCATGGAAGAATCAAGGGATTTAGTGAAGATTTCCCTTTCCGAACTGTTCTCATCCCTCAAAGCATATGAGTATCAAATGCCAAGAATGGGATTAGAAGTGTGAACCAGTTCAGGCCCTACTGCTGCTCTAATGGCGTCAGACAAGTCAAGAAAATCAGCAGACAAGTCAGAACAGAAGACTCTGCTGAGTTCAGAAAAAGTCTACACTGCTGACGACGTTACCCTGCTGCTGAATGATTTTGAGAAGTTCTACAAGAAGAAAATGAAATTAAAATATAAAAATGCTACTTCATCTTCTTCTGATCATTTTCAGGAAAACAGGGATTCCTCCAAAGCAAAACTTAGAGACTACAATGAAGAGGAGTATGGACTCTTGATCAAAGATCGTTCTCACTCATCATCTGAAAAGTTTGCTGAAAAGGAAAAGCGTGCCAAAAAGGAGCGTAAGCTTAGAAAGAGCAAATCTAAGTTAGCTGATGCAGCAAAGCTAATAAACTCCGGCATATCTTATTCAGACAACCAGTCGTCTGATAAAGAGTTTGAAGAAGTACCTGAAACTTTATGCTTAACTGTCATAGAATCTGATGATTCTGAAACTGAGGTAACTTCTACTATTAATGAAATGCACTATTTGAATCATTGAATAAATGCTGAATTACAAATTCAAATATTGTTTGTGCATTTGCCAAGCTTAATGAAGAGATGACTCTGCTGAAAAGAGCAAATCAGATTACTGAAACTTTAGGTTGAAAAACCTCAAGAATCAGCTGACTACCAAAAAGCTTGAGCATGAGAATGAAACTCTAAAAGCCGAGTATGCAGTTTGTTTTGAAGATATAAATGAATTTAAAAGAAGAAATTGCATCATTCTCTAAATAAATAGAAATCAGAGGTTTAAAAGAAGAAGTCTACTGATGCTCAACAGGTTAGAAAACCTAGTAAGCTACCTAAGACGAATCAGACTACTAAAACCCATCAGCCGAATAGGCTGCTGATAGGAGTAAAATTTAAATATCCAAGTCTGCTAAATCTAAGGTGAGTTATCAAATAACTCAGGTAAGAAATTGAGGCAAAAATGAATTATCTGGCAAGAATTTGAATCACATTATGATAATTATTATTATGACATGCACTATGCTTATTCATATTATCATATTGATCATGTTCACTGTGCTGATTGTCATCCTCATTTAAATGTGCATGTTTATCACACATTTCATGCATCTTACCCTGCTTATGAGCATTGTTTTAATCATGACCAGTAAAGTGATATCATAATGACAAGTGATATCATCATGATAAAACACAAGTCACTAGATCATCACATGTTAAAGGTTTTACTAACCCTGCTGGACCCAATAAATAAGGGGTACCAAAAATAGTCATCTATTTTACAGGTGAATTGCATGTGAGATGACAAAGATGAGTTGACTGCCCTTGCAAATTTCAACAAATTCAACAAGTGATCTTACCATCAAGTGTGCACCAGGAAATGGTACTATCAAGCTGCTTATATCAGATTGCTCCAAACCTTCAAGTGATATCAGTCTAGTGAGTGATATCAGACAAGTGGTGTCAGACAATGGGTATAAACCAACAAGTGGTAAACGCTACATTTGGAGATTTCAAGAAAGCAAGATTGTTGGAAAGCTGAAGCCTATCAAAGGATTACAAGTGGTATAAAGACCATCAGAAACCAACAAGTCAACCATGTGACAAAGAAAGTGGTTTGTTGATTTTGGATTCATAAGTTGAGGGGGAACTTATCAGAAGACTAACCCAGAACAGCTTACTGGAATTCAACGGCTGAGTGTCTTAAAGAGAAACTCTCATCAGACTACTTGACCACGGATTCTTGAACTTAGGGGGAACGTGTACGACTAGCGGTACTCCTAAATAAAGATGAAATTGTCAACAAGTCAAAATGAAGCTATCAGAAGACTGCTTATAATCAGCTGACTGGAACTCAACAGCTAAGTGTTATTCAAGAATGTACTACATCAAGTGGTATCAGCAAGAGTTATCACATCAACAAGTGATATCAGCTGACTAATCTGATTTACATTCATACAAGTAGTATCAGACTACAAGTAGCATCAGACTACAAGTGGAATCAGACCACAAACAGCATCAAGTGGTATCAATTCTTGAAGTTAAGAGGAATTTTCTAGCTGGAGTGATAAACAGCAACGAAGACTACCTAAAATCAGCCTAGTACTCACCTAATTGTCTTCAGCATACTAAGTTTGCAATCCTATAAAGAGAAAAAGGAGAAGAAGAGATGCAACTCAAGTATTATTGTTGATGACAAAAAGGGGGAAGATAAATGATGCAACTAAGAACCCTTTAAACAGAAGATCAGAAAAGGGAAAAGAACCAACTATTGGTATTTTTTTAAAGTTGTATCAGATCAATAAATTTCCATCTCAAGGTATGAAGACCAAATCTGAAGACTTAGAAGACGTTCTTAGTTGAAGGTTTTGTCATCATCAAAAAGGGGGAAATTGTTGGTGTAAATTAGAGAAGGTTTTGAAGATGACAAAAAGCCCATAAAGGTTTTGAAGATCAAAAGGTTAAGTCATCAACTAAGAACAGCTTAGTGAAACCTATCTCAAGGTCTGGAAGCTATGTGACCGAATCAGCCGAGTGGGATATCAGATCAGTAAAGATCAGATTGGTGATCATCAGCCGAGTCAAGATAGATATGTTCATTCTTGAATCAGCCGAGTAGCCATCAGCTTAGTACTCCCATCAGCCAAGTGAAGACGGTCAGCAAGCTATCCAACGGAAACCTGCTGAGTGCATTAAATGCGACTGACAGAAAGTACAGCAGACTGTACTGTAGCAGTTGCAGGGAGCCGTTCCAGAAAATGGGGACCAGAACTCGAGGACTGTAGATTTCTGTCTCATCTTCAACGGGCAGAAATTCAAATTCGAAAGTATAAATAGAAGACTAACTGAAGATCTAAATAGAGACTTGCAAAATTCAAGATCACATCCTAAGAGCAAGATCCATCAGTTGAGTCGTCTGGTCACAAGCAAAGTCATCTGTTGACGAAGCTTTTCGTTGAAGAACAGAGAACTTGCGTTGTCTGTCTGAGTGACTTTCAACTGAGAAAAGAAAGGAGTATATATCCATCTGTGTGAAGTGATATAGCTTCTTAGTGTAGGTTTTCTTTGTGAGCTCCTATACTGAAAATAGCATGAGGAGTGTAGATCCATCTGTGTGAGTGATCTAGCTTCGGAGAGTAGGATTTCTGTGTGATTTCTTACTGCGCACTTGTGGCCATTTCATTTGTTGTTTGGCGCAAGCATTGTATACTGGTTACTTTGTGTTTCTAGTATAACCCAAGATCTTTGTGACTTGGAAGAGTGGACTAAAGGATTTTTATCCATATAACCACTATAAAAATCATGTGTGTTTGATTTAGTGTTTCTTTATCTTGCATATTTTCAAAAGAACTCAAACATACGAACTGAACCAAAAGATTTTAAAAAGGAGTTGTGAAAACTGGGGATAAAATCTTTTGAGTGAGAAAACTTAAAGAGGAACAGATTGGTTGAAAAACACTTGATAAATCCGCTGCCAACTAGTTTCTAAAACTCTGATATTTCATCTGAATCAGCTGAGTGAAATCAGATGAGTGGTCAACTCTGCTGCTCAAAGCTTTGTGCGCGAACAGCTTAGTAGTCTTACGAATTCTAGATCAGCTTAGTCTGCTGACAGAAAAAGTTAGAGAAAAAGTTTTAAAGTTTATGAGATCTATTCACCCCCCCCCCCCTCTAGATCTCATCTGACCACTTTTGGGACCAACATTGATGTTTGGACTATAGACAATGTGCTTGATGTTAGGAAGAGGGACCATTGAGCTGGGTTGTCCCTTCAGCTTCCTAGACTTCTTTGCCCATATCTCCATTGCTTGAGCGATAGCCAACTTGATTGATCTTTCTTTGAGGTCTTCTGATTCATCATAATCCTCAGGAACAGACTCAAAGATCTTCTTTGCTTCAGCCTTGACTATGTGGCTTATTCTCAATCTTAACCTGTCCAGAAAGAATTCTGAATCAAGTGCTTGAATTAAGGATCCAGTCTCAAGCCACTTCAACACCCAGGCTTCTTCAGCAGTGAAGGCTTTCCACTTGGCCATTTCAGCTGGACTCTTTGTCAGTCTGAATTCTCTCCATCTGTTGTATCTGATCTTTTCAGCATTGAATAGCGTCAGACGGTTGATTCTTGCACCTTCAGCATCCAACCTTTTAAGGAATTCTTCAAAGATGGCAGGGTCATCCCTGACAATCTCCAAAGACAATCTAATCTCCTCTCTTCTTTTTGGCTTTATCTTTGGTGCAGGCATAGCTGGTATTGGTTTGGTGGGGTCTCTTGGTTTACCAATGACAATACCACCAGACTGTTTAGGACCATGAGAGTCCTTAGCACTTGCCTCAATAGCAGCAGCTAACTCTGCTTCCTCAATAGCGTCCCTTTGCTCTTGAGTCATCTTGCTGGCCTCTTCTTCCAGCCCTTTTAACTCTAGGCTTTTCAGCCTATCTTCTTCTGCCTTTTCTGCAGCTTTCCTTAGCTTTTCAGCAGCATCTTGTCTTTTCTTTTCAGCAGCAGTTAGGTATGTTGCAATTTTACCAGTCCGTTTTCTCCTTGATTCAGGACTTTCAACAGCTTGGATTGGAGTTGCAGCAACAGGAGTAGGATGCAGAAGGAGTGTTTCTCCTTCACCTGTTGTGCCAGTCTGCTGTTCTTCTCTAACTTCAGCAGACACTACAGCAGATGAGTCTGTAGCAGAGACTCCAATTTCAGCAGTAACAACTTCAGCATGCTTAACAGCAGGCTCTTCAATAATGATTGGCCTTTCAGCTGATGCTGTTATTTCTCTTACTATTGCAACTGGCTCCTCAGAGAAAGTGACCTTTCTCTTGACCTTTGATTTGGCAATTCTTTTGGCAGGGGGTTGGCAGTAGGAGGTCCCCTTGCCTCACTTCTGGTTCTCAACCTTTTCAACCTTTGATGGGGAATTTCTTCCTCAGACTCAGTTCTTTAAGGAGAAGAGTCAGTCTTCATCTGCTCAATCTCCTTAGTGAAATCTTCAATCATCTTTTCTGGAACTGCATCTTCAGTTTGTGCTGTTGGCTCAGCAGGTTGACTTGTCTGACCCTCCTTCTTGCTCTTCTTAGAGGGGGCCTTCTTAGACTTAGTAGAAGCCTTTCTTTTAGGTGCAGCCACTACTTTTCTCACTGGTTCATACAATTTGAACTCCTTGCTACTGTGAGTGGCCTTTCCACCACCCATAGAACATTGCAGGGATGCAAACAGATTACTGAGTAAGATGGCATGAGAAAGCCTCTTATCACTCAGCAGCTCATAGACGTGAGCAGCCCAGTTAACTTTCAGTCCATAGTATATGCACACCATGGTGTAGTACCTTTTCCTTGGTAACCCATCTAGAGAGCTCGTGCTACAATCCAGCACCTTCGCAATGATGTCTGCGAACCTCTGATACTCATCTTTTAATTGAGTTTTCATCAGAGTCCCAGTCATCTCTTCTCCCTCTTTCGCACAAATTGCCCAAATTCATCCTCCTTTTCTGACCCTAAGCTGGTCACATCTCCTCCCTTATCTGCTAACTTGTAAATTTCACTTAAAACAGCAGCAGAGATAGCAATTTTCTTACCACCAATGACAACCGTCATAACAGTGTCATTTTTGGAGAATTCCCTGGTCTTGTAGAAGTGATCAACATCTTCTAGGTAAACCCTATCTTCATGTGCTTCAAGAACTGGAACTAATGATGCCTCTTTGATCTTTTCCATGATGGAGCGCATCAGATCAGTACCCGAAAAGTGAAATTTGCTGTAGTTTAGGTATCTTTCATCAATAATCTTTTCCATTTCTGAGATTAGTGAGTAGAATTCTGCAAAAGCAATAAACTTTCGAAACAGGAGAGCTTGAGAGTTAGAAAATTTGAGAGTGTTTGAGTGCGTAAGACGACTGTACTGTTTCAGATCGGATTTTATACGTTTTCCATTGTTTAGGTTATCGTGATTAATCTGATACGTTGGATTGATCTGACAGTTTACTAATCGTGTGGTTGGGAGTTGCGGATTTCAATTTTATTATTTTAATGTCAGACTGGCGGGAAACTCAATCGACACTAATCTGTTACTTATAAAAGCGCGTTTCTAAAGATACGATTTAAGACCATGCTTATATAAGGTATCAGATGAGTATAGTTTAACTTATCTGACAGACGAGTGATCTGTTATCTGATATTACTGGAGAAAGCCAATAGCCAGTAATCTTCCATTGCTGTTTGTCAATCCAGCAAGATAAAATAATCTTCAGTCTTCAAGAATTAAGAACAGATCTTCTGATAACATAACTTCAACTAACTGTCATTAACAAATTTCATCTTTAGAGCAGAAGTACCGCTAGTCTTACACGTTCCCCCTGTCTTTAAGAATTCATAAGTTAACTAGTCTGTTGACAGTGATTCCTTGAATAGAATAGTGGATAACTAAGCTGTTGAACTTCAGTGATCTGATAAGTTCCCCCTCAGCTTATGCATCCAAATTAAGTAGTCCTAGCTCAGCTCTTAGAGTTGAAAACCTTACTTCACTTAGAGGTTTAGTGAAAATATCAGCAATCTGATTGTCAGTATGAACATACTCAATCACTACATTGCCTTTTTCCACATGATCTCTGATGAAGTGATGCTTGATTTCTATATGTTTAGTCCTTGAATGACTTGTAGTGTTCTGAGTAAGAGAGATTGCACTTGTGTTGTCACAGTAGATTGGAATTCCACTGATTTTGATGTTGTAGTCTTCTAGTTGATGCTTCAACCAAAGTATCTGTGCACAGCAAGCTCCAGCAGCTATATATTCAGCTCCAGCAGCTATATATTCAGCTTCAGCAGTAGATATGGACACTGAAGTCTGTTTCTTACTCATTCATGAGATCAGACGACTACCAAAGAACTGACAGGCACCTGTTGTGCTCTTTCTGTCAATCTTGCAGCCAGCAAGGTCTGAATCTGAATAACCAATAAGTTCAAATTCAGATTCTCTAGGATACCACAATCCCAATTCTTGAGTGCCTTTAACATATTTCAATATCCTTTTGGCAGCTAAGAGATGGGATTCCTTGGGGTTTGATTGAAATCTTGCACAGACTCCAACTGAGTACATTATATCAGGTCTACTTGCTGTTAGATACAACAATGAACCAATAATGCCTCTATATTTGGTTATGTCCACTGATTTGCCATCTTCATCTTTGTCCAAACGAAGACTTGTAGACATAGGAATGGTAGCAGTTGAGCTAGTTTCCATACCAAACTTCTTGAACAGATCTCTTGTGTATTTTGCTTGGCTGATGAATATTCCATCAGGCAACTGTCTAACTTGCAGACCAAGAAAATAATTAAGTTCACCCATCATGCTCATTTCAAACTTATTCTGCATCAGCTTGGAGAACTTATCACACATCTGTTGGTTAGTTGAACCAAAAATAATATCGTCCACATATATTTGCACAAGTAATATATGATTTTCCCATTCAATAGTGAACAAGGTTTTATCTACCTTACCTTTATGAAATCCTTTAATTAAAAGAAAATCAGATAGGGTGTCATACCATGCTCTTGGAGCCTGTTTCAGTCCATAGAGGGCTTTCTTCAGACGATATACCTTATCCTCTTCTTGATAGACTTCAAATCCAGGAGGTTGTTCAACGTATACTTCTTCTTGCAGTTCTCCATTGAGAAAAGCAGACTTCACATCCATCTGATAGACAGTGAAGTTTTTGTAAGCAGCATAGGCTAGAAACAGTCTGATTGCTTCAAGTCTTGCTACTGGTGCAAATGTTTCATCAAAGTCTATTCCTTCTTCTTGACAATAACCCTTGGCCACTAATCTTGCTTTGTTTCTGGTAACAATACCATCTTCATTCATCTTATTTCTGAAAACCCATTTAGTGCCAATTACTCTTTGATGACTTGGTCTAGGAACTAAGTACCAGACTTCATTCCTTTCAAATTGATTCAACTCTTCTTGCATAGCTTCTATCCAGAAGAAATCACTGAGAGCTTCTTCAATTTGCTTAGGTTCTATTTGAGATAGAAAAGTGACAAACATGGCATCATGTGCCGCAGCTCTTCTTGTTTTCACTCTATCTAATGGATCACCAATCACTAACTCAGGTGGGTGATTTCTGAGCCATCTGAGATCAGGTTGCAGGTCTGAATGTTGTCCTCTGTTGTGATCTTGCAACACTACTGCTGGAGTTCCAGTAGTAGTCTGTTGAACATTTGCCGTCTGTTGAACAGTCTCTGGTCTGTCAGTTGTTTGCAGCTCGTCTGTTAGACAATCAGTGATCTGATTTTGAACAGCACTTGAGTTGACAGCTGAGTTAAGATTAGGTAGTATGATGGGAACATACTCTTCATTTCTTCCAATGTCTAACTTCTGTAAATCAGTAGACAGATCTTGATTAACACTTTGATTCTTTTCAGAAGATTGACTTGGCTCATCAAATACTATATGGATGGATTCTTCTATTAGTAATGTTCTTTTATTAAAAACTCTGTAAGCCTTACTAACAGTTGAGTATCCTACAAAGACAGCTTCATCAGCCTTTTCTGCAAATGCAGTAAGGTGATTTTTCCCATTATTTAATACAAAACATTTACAACCAAAAATCTTAAAGTAATAAATGTTTGGTTTTCTGTTGTTCCAAACTTCATATGGAGTCTTGTTCTGATTTTTGTTGATCATACATCTGTTTTGGGTAAAGCATGCTGTATTTGTTGCTTCTGCCCAAAATCTTTGTGGCAGCTTGGCTTCAGCTATCATGGTTCTGACAGCTTCCTTTAGTGTTCTGTTTCTCCTTTCAGCAACACCATTCTGTTGAGGGGTTCTAGCAGCTGAATACTCATGATGTATTCCTTTGATGTTACAATACTCTTCAACAGTGGAGTTTGTAAACTCTGTCCCTCTATCTGATCTGATCTTCAATATTTTGATACTCTTCTCATTCTGGATCAGTTCCATCAGATTGGTAAGATGTTCCTTGGTTTCACTTTTCTTCTTCATGAAAATCACCCAAGTATATCTTGAATAATCATCCACAACAGCTAGGCAGTATTTCTTTCCACCATTGCTGACTGGATCAATGGGTCCAAATAAGTCCATGTGTAGCAGCTCCAATATCCTTTCAGAAGATTGGTGCTTCTTGCTTTTAAACGATGACTTGATTTGTTTACCCTTCTGACAGGCGTCACAGAGCTTGTCTTTGCTCATGACTGTTTTAGGAATCCCTTCTACCAAATCATTCTTGATTAATCTGTTGATGGTCTTGAAGTTTAAATGATTCATCCTTTTGTGCCATAGCCAACTAACTTCACTTGGTGTAGAAGCCACCAAACAAACACTTGAATTCTTGTCAGCAGAATTCCAGTCGACTATGTAGATATTCCCTTGTCTCTTTCCAGATAAGATTACCTTCTTTGTACCAATCTGTTCAACGTAGCACTTATCTGTTGAGAAGATGACTGAATATCCTTTGTCACAGAATTGACTTATGCTCAGCAGATTATATTTGTGGCCTTTGACATATGAGACGTCAGATATCTCTATGTTTCCTTTGATCAGTCTTCCTTTAGCTTTAATCTTGCCTTCTTTGCTGTCCCCAAATGTAACATTTGGACCATCCACAGCAACTGCATCAGTCAGCTCATGTATGTTTCCACACATGTGTCTTGAACATCCACTGTCCAAGTACCAAATCTTCTCTACTTTACTCCTACTCCTAATCCTAACCTACAAAACAAAATAAAATTGTTTTAGGTACCCTTATTGAGAGGGTCCTGAAGGATTAGTTCCACCTTTGACAACCCAAGATGTTGATGTCTTAGGCTTCTTAGGCTTCTGAGTTTTGACAGGAGCATGAACAATTTCATTTTTATCATAATTAGCAGATAAGTCATGTTGGTGATCAGTATGATAATGAAAATGTTCATAAGCAGGGTAAGGTGCATGATAAGCAGGGTATGCATGCATTGGATGAGCAGGGTAAGGTGCATAGTAACTAGGGTGCATGATACATAGGAGGATATGCAGCAGGTTGCACATAATATGACTCATTTCCATACCAAGCATTTTGATTTTTCTTATTCTTATGCTTCTTTGGTTTACTAGATGCTTGCTCAATTGGTTTTGACTTAGTTTTACCAACAGATTGATTCAGTTTATCTTTATCAGCAGACTTCTTAGGACTCTACTGTTTGGTTTACTAGTCTGATTTCCTATACTAGGCTCTTTGCTCTTTTTAGCCTTAGGAGATTTCTTCTCCTTTAATTCTTTCTCAGTTGAGGTAGGTCTAGCAGTTTGAACATACAGAATGACCTTACTATTGTCAGCAGATATAAATTTCTCAGTATGATTCAATTCGTGCTTATCCTGTTCTAAAGGTATCTTCTGTTTACTAGACGTATGAATGGATGCAACAGATGATTTTTCATGAGACTCAATAACTTTTTCAAGTTCCATGATTTTTCCTTTATAAACCTCACATTCAGCTTTCAGAGATTCATGTTCTTGCTCAAGCTGTTTATATTCAGCTGATTCTCTTGGCTTTTCAGCTATGAGTTTCAGTGAATTGTTTTGCTCTTTTAGCAATATCATCTCTTCCTTAAGCTTTTTGTATGCATCAGCAATACCAGTATTGTTCAGCATCATTTGTTCAAATGAATTAAATAATTCATTGTCAAGAGGAGTTACCTCATCCTCGGAGTCATCAGATTCCTTTGCCATCAGGCACATGAGAGCAGGTTTTTCTTCATCAGACGATTCTTCATCAGACGTGTCTGAATCTGAATCAGATGAGTAGACAGCAGTCAGCTTTTCTGCTTCAGCCATCATTGCCTTGCCTCTCTGATGCTTTCTTTCTTTTCTCATTTTCTTCTCCTCTTCAGTGTATTTTTCTGCTTTTGGATATGGGCAGTCTTTGATGAAGTGTCCCAATTTCCTGCAGTTGTAACACATTAGTTTTGCTTTATAATCATCTTTATCTTGAGAAGAAAAGTTAGGTTTAGAAGTAGAAGCATTGTTGTATTTGTTCTTCATTTTTCTTTTGTAGAACTTCTTGAAATTATTTATCAACAGTGCAACATCTCCAGCAGTGTACTCCTTCTTGTTGAGTAAAGTGGCTTCATCAGATGAGTCCACTTCTTTGCTTTTCTGTGCTGGTCTTCTGGTGTTTTCAGCAGCAACCAGTGCAGCTGTGGGTCCTGAAGTTGAGGTTTCTTCAATTCCCATTCTAGGCAGTTTATACTCGAATGCCTTGAGTACAGAGAACAGCTCAGTAAGAGAGATTTTTCCCAAATCCCTTGATTCTTCCATTGCTGTCACTTTCATGTTGAATTTTGGGGGTAGGGCCTTTAGTACTCTGACAGTGATCTCTTTGTCAGTGAAGGTCTTTCCCAACTTTAAAACTTCATTCAGAGTTCTGGTGAATCTGGTATCCATCTGATCAATGGTTTCTCCAGACTTCATCTTGAAGTTGTCAAGTTTCTCCAAAGCAACAGTGAGCTGATGCTCCTTTATTGCATCATTGCCTTCGCTCATGTCTCTGACTTTGTCTCACATCTCCTTTGCAGTTTTGCAATGTTTGACCTTGTCAAACCAATCATTATCCAGGGCTTTAGTCATGATGAATCTTCCGACTTTATCCAGATTGAATAGCTTGATTTCTTCGGGAGTCATCTCATGAAGGTCTTTTTCCACAACCGTGTCAACCTCATTTATCTTTATGGTCTTTGTGAATCTGAATGGACCTTTAATGATACATGTGTACATGTTGTCATTATAAGCAGCTAGGAAAATCCCCATTCTGATTTTCCAGTCCTCAAAGGACATACCAGCAATGTGGGGAACATGGCTGATACAATCCATTTTTCAAAAAGTTTTGATTTTTCAAAAAGATGCTCTTTTGAAAAGTTTTGAAAACCTTTGAAAAACACTTGGATCAAGCTCGTTGATCAGGCAGCTGATTCTAATGAACCACCTGCTCTGATACCACTTGTTGGTCCCAAGTGGTCAGATGAGGTCTAGAGGGGGAGGGGGTGAATAGACCTCTGAAAATTTTTGAACTTAAAAACTTTTCAGTCTTCTGTCAGCAGACTAAGCTGATGAAGAATAGTAAGACGACTACGCTGATCAAGAACAAGTCTAGAACAGCAGAGTGACCACTCTTCTTATAAATACTTAGCTGTTTTTCAACAGAATAGTTTTCTCAAGAGTTTACTTGCAGCGGATTGTTTGAAATTGTTTTTCACAAGTAGACTAAGTTCTTAAAGAGATTTTATCCCCATTTTTAAAAACTCCTTTTAAAATCCTTTAAACAATTCAAAGTGTTTGCTTATGCAGTTTGAAATATGCAAGAAAAACTTAAATGCAAATCAACACAAAGAATTTTTATAGTGGTTATATGGATAAAAATCCTTTAGTCCACTCTTCCAGATCACTTAGATTCTGGGTTATACTATAATCACACAGATTACAATATTTCTCCACTTATACCTAGACAACTAATGAAAAGGCTATAAGCTCGCAATAGAAAATCACTAAGAAATTCTACTCTCTGAAGTTTGATCACTCACAAAGATGGATCACAACTTCGCACAACACTTAGCTATTACAAGATCACTCAGATCGTAATTTTCTGTTTTCTTCAACTGGGTTTCTGTCAACAGATGACTTCCACCAGACGAGTGAGCTGTTGAGCTTTTTGAGACTTAGATAAATTTCTGCTTCGAATGCAAAATCTCTGATGTTGTTGTGTGTCTCGCTCGTTGAAATCAGCTCCTTTTATACTTGAATTTGAAAATAAGACCGTTGAAGGAGATCAAATCTTCAAATCCATAGCCTTAGCCCGAAATTAGAACGGTAACCTGCTACAGTACCTTTTCTGCTGTACTTTCCTGTAGCTGCATTAAATGCACTCTGTTGATCCGAGAGTTAATTCCAATCATTTGCCATTACTACCCTTCTCTTCCAGCATTTATTACACTTCGGGGCATTTATTACCGTTAGACTAATCTATTGATCTCTTGTACTCTGCTGATCAAAACGACTCATCTGATAGGCACTCTGCTGATCAAATACTGAACTAATCTGATTTGACTCGGCTGATGACCTACCCTTCTTTTCGCTGTTTCAGCATGAGATCACTAGTCTTCTGGGCTTTGAACTTTGAACTCTTCTGATGTCTTCTTTTACTTGTTCAAAATTCTTCTAAGGGAACTAAGCTTCCATACTTAGCTGATTATGATGTTTTGGAAATCATCAAAACCTTCCCTTAATTACTTGTCTTCTTTGCACTTCATCTTCATCTTCATCCAACAATCAACCAACTCAAATCAGATTAGTTCAAGTTTGGGATCAGCTCAGTACATCATCAGACGAGAGATTTTCAATCAGCCAAGTGAAGATGATAAAAAGGTCGCATCAACGGTAATAAATGCACTTGGAGTAATAAATGCTGAAGAAGGAGGGTATTTATGGGAAATGATTGAAGAAATTCCTATATCAGCTTGGTTCATTAAATGCAACTGTCAGAAAGTGCTGCAACAGTCGCAGAGAGCCGTTTTGTAGAATTCAGGACCGGTACTCGTGGAATTGAATTATGTCTTTCTTCAATGGACATTTTTCAAAACTAAGAGTATAAATAGTTCAAGTGTTTGAGAGAAGAAGTGACTACAAACACAACTGACATTAATCTGCGAAGCAAAATCTTCTAAGTCTCAAAAACTCAAGAGCAGCTCACTAGCCTGCTGAAGTTATTTGTTGACTAAAGCAGAGTTGAAGTTCAAAAGATAAAACATTTTCTGAGTGAATCTGTTGGAAGAGTGTTGTGAGAAGCTGTTATCCATCTTTGTGGGTGTTAAAGCTTTGTAGTAAGGATTTCTGAGTGATCTCCTATAGCGAACTTGTGGCCTTTTCATTTGTTGATCGGCGCAAGCAAAGTATATTGTAATCTGTGTGATTATAGTATAACCCAAGATCTAAGTTACTTGGAACAGTGGACTAAAGGATTTTAATCCATATAACCACTATGAAAATCATTTTGTCCATTTCTGCATAAGTTTTCTTGCATACTTTAAAATTTGCATAAGCTTACATTTGAACAAACCGTTTAAAGATTTTCAAAGGAGTTTCAAACTGGGGATAAAATCTTTACATGACTTAGTTTACTTGTGAAAAACACTTTTGAACATCCGCTGCAAGTATTCTGTTTTACAACTGTTTTTTTTTTTTTGCTGAAATCAGCTAAGTAGTTATCAGAAGAGTGTTCAACTCTGCTGTTCAAGATTTGTTCACGATCAGCTTAGTCAGCTTACTGCTCCATATAAGCTTAGTCTGCTGATAGACAACTTGAAAGTTTTCAAAATCCAAAATTTTCAGAGGTCTATTCACCCCCTCCCTCTAGACCTCATCTGACCACTTGGGACCAACAAGTGGTATTAGAGCAAGTGCTTCATTAGAATTAGCTGCCTGATCAACGAGCTTGATCCATGTGTTTTTAAAAGGGTTTCAAACTTTTCAAAAGAGCATATTTTGAAAAATTAAAACTTTTTGAAAATGGATTGTATCAGCCATGTTCCCCACATTGGCGGTATGAGTTTTGAGGACTGGAAGATCAGGATGAAGATCTTCTTAGCTGCTTACAATGACAACATGTATACATGCATTACCAAGGGTCCATTCAAATTCACCAAGACTATAAAGGTTGATGAAGTAGATATAGTGTTGGATAAAGATCTTCAAGAGATGACAGCCGAAGAAATTAAGCTGTTCAATCTTGATAAAGTTGGCCGTTTCATCAAGACCAAAGCCCTGGACAATGATAGGTTTGACAAAGTCAAGCATTGCAAAACTGCAAAAGAAATGTGGGACAAAGTTTGTGACATGAGCGAAGGAAACGACGACATAAAAGATCATCAGCTGAGTGTTGCTCTAGAAAGGCTAGACAACTTCAAGATGGAGTCTGCGGAAACCATTGATCAGATGGATACAAGGTTTACAAGGACGTTGAATGAAGTTCTCAAGCTGGGGAAAACCTTCATTGACAAGGAGATAACTGTCAGAGTACTAAAGGCTCTGCCTCCAAAGTTCAACATGAAGGTGACAGCCATGGAAGAATCAAGAGATTTGGGAAAGATCTCTCTTACCGAGCTGTTCTCAGTACTCAAGGCATACGAGTATAAACTGCCGAGAATGGGTGTTGAAGAAACCTCGACTTCAGGACCCAAAGCTGCCCTGGTTCCTGCTGAAAACCCAAGAAGAACAGCAAACAAAAGCAAAGAAGTTGACTCATCTGATGAAGCCACACTACTCAACAAAAAGGAGTACACTGCTGGAGACGTTGCATTGCTGATAAACAACTTCAAGAAGTTCTATAAAAGAAAAATGAAGAACAAATATAACAATGATTCTACTTCTAACCCTAATTATTCTTCTCATGATAAAGATGCTTATAAATCCAAACTAATGTGCTACAACTGCAGGAAATTGGGATATTTCATCAGAGACTGCCCATATCCCAAAGCTGAAAAGAAAATAAGAAGGGAGAGAAAACATCAGAAAGGCAAGGTGCTGATAGCTGAAGCAAAAAAGTTGGTTGCTATCTACTTGTCTGATTCAGATTCAGACACTTCACAAGAAGAGTCTACTGAAGATGAGAACCCTGCTCTTATCTGTCTGATGGCCAAGGAATCTGATGATTCTGAGGATGAGGTAACTCCACTTGATAATGAATTATTTAATTCATTTGAGCAAATGATGGTCAATAACACTAGTATTCCTGACGCATTTGCTAAGCTTAAGGAAGAGATGATACTGCTAAGAGAGCAAAACAGTTCACTGAAACTTAAGGTTGAAAGACCAAAAGAATCAGCTGAATATAAAATGCTTGAGCAAGAAAATGAGTCCTTGTAAGCTGATTGTGAAGTTTATAATGGTAAAATCATGGAACTTGAAAAGATCTTTGAGTCTCATGATAAATCATCTGTTGCATTCACTCATATATCTAGTAAACAGAAGATACCTTTAGAACAGGATAAGTTAGAACTGAATCATACTGAAAAGTTCATATCTGCTGACAATAGTAAGGTCATATTGTATGTTCAGACTACTTAACCTGCTTCACCTGAGAAAGAATTATAGGAGAAGAAATCTCCTAAAGCTAAAAAGAGCAAAGAGCCTAGATTAGAAAAATAGACTGGTAAAGTTAAACAGCAGAGTCCTAGGAAGTCTGTTGACAAATCTAAAACCAATCAGACTAGTAATAAAACTAAGTCGTCTGTTAATGAGCAAGCATCTAGTAAACAAAAGAAGCATAAGAATAAGAAAAATCAAAATGCTTAGTATGGAAATAAGTCATACTATGTGCAACCAACTGCATACCCACCTATGTATCATGCACGTCAATTTCCAACTTACTATGCACCTTACCCTGCTCATCCAATGCATGCATACCCTGCCTATCATGCATCTTACTCTGCTTATGAACATTATCCTTACCATACTGATTATCAACATAACAAATCTACTGAATATGATGAAGATAAGCCTGTTCATGCTCCTATTAAATCTCAGAAGCCTAAGAAGCCTAAGACTTCAACATCTTGGGTTGTCAAAGGTGGAACTAATCCTTCAGGACCCTATAAATAAAGGGTACCTAAAACAATTTCACTTTGTTTTGTAGGTTAGGATTAGGAGTAGGAGTAAAGTAGAGAAAATCTGGTACTTGGACAGTGGATGTTCAAGACACATGTGTGGAAGCATACATGAGCTGACTGATACTGTTGTTGTGGATGGTCCTAAAGTAACTTTTGGAGACAGCAAAGAATGCTAGATTGTAGCATATGGAAGAATAATCAAAGGCAACATTGAGATATCTGACGTTTCTTATGTTAAAGGTCTCAAATACAATTTGCTGAGCATAAGTCAATTTTGTGACAAGGGATTTTCAGTCATCTTCTCGTCAGATAAGTGATACGTTGAACAAATTGGTACAAAGAAGATCATCTTATCTGGAAGACGACAAGGGAATGTCTACATAGTCGACTGGAATTATGTGGACAAGAATTCATATGTTTGTTTGGTGGCATCTACACCAAGTGAAGTTAGTTGACTGTGGCACAAAAGAATGAATCATGTGAATTTCAAAACCATAAACAGACTAATCAAGAATGAACTGGTAGAAGGAATTCCAAAGACAGTCATGAGCAAAGATAAGCTCTGTGACGCCTGTCAGAAGGGTAAACAAATCAAGTCATCTTTCAAAAGCAAGAAGCACCAATCATCTACAAGGATTTTGGAGCTACTACATATGGACTTATTTGGACCCATTGATCTAATCAGCAATGGTGGAAAGAAGTACGGCCTAGCTGTTGTGGATGATTATTCAAGATACACTTGGGTGATTTTCATGAAAAAGAAAAGTGAAACCAAGGAGCATCTTACCAATCTGATGGAACTGATCCAGAATGAGAAAAACATGAAGATATTAAAGATCAGATCAGATAGAGGGACTGAGTTCACAAACTCAACTGTTGAAGAGTATTGTAACATCAAAGGCATAAGTCATGAGTACTCTGCTACTAGAACCCATCAACAAAATGGAGTTGCTGAAAGGAGAAACAGAACTCTAAAAGAAGCTACCAGAACCATGATAGTTGAAGCAAAACTGCCCCAAAGATTCTGGGCAGAAGCCACAAATATTGTCTGCTTTACCCAAAACAGATGCATGATCAAAAAAAATCAAAAAAAGACTCCATATGAAGTTTGGAACAACAAGAAGCCAAACATTCATTACTTTAAGATTTTTGGCTGTAAATGCTTCATGTTAAATAATGGGAAGAATCACCTTACTGATTTTGCAGAAAATGCTGATGAAGCTGTTTTTCTAGGATACTCTACTGTCAGTAAAGCCAACAGAGTCTTTAACAAAAAAACTTTACTTGTAGAAGAATCTATTCATGTAGTATTTGATGAACCAAGCCAATCTTCTGAAAAGAATCAAAGCACTAATCCAAATCTTTCTACTGATTTTCGGAAATTGAGTGTTGAAAGAAATGAAGAATATGTTCCAATCATATTACCTGATCTCAACTCAGCTGATAACTCAAATGCTGTTCAAAATCACTCTGCTGATTGTCAAACAGACGAGTTGCAAACAGCTGATAGACCGGAGACTGTTCAACAAACAACTTATGTTCAACAGACTACTACTGAAACTCCCACAGTAGTGTTGCAAGATCAAAACAGGGGACAACATTCAGATTTGCAACCTGGTCTCAGATGGCTCAAGAATCACCCACCTGAATTAGTGATTGGTGATCACTTGGATAGAGTAAAGACAAGAAGAGCTGCTGCAAATGATGCAATGTTTGTCATCTTCCTATCCCAAATAGAGCCCAAACAGATTGAAGAATCTCTCAGTGATTCCAATTGGATTGAAGCTATGCAAGAAGAGCTGAATCAATTTGAAAGGAATAAAGTCTGGTACTTAGTTCCTAGACCAAGTCATCAAAGAGTAATTGGCACTAAGTGGGTATTCAAAAATAAAATGAGTGAAGATGGTATTGTCACCAGAAACAAAGCAAGATTAGTGGCCAAGGGTTACTGCCAGGAAGAAGGCATTGACTTTGATGAAACTTTTGCACCAGTAGCAAGATTAGAAGCAATCAGACTGTTTCTCGCCTATGCTGCTCACAAGAACTTCACCGTCTATCAGATGGATGTGAAGTTTGCCTTTCTCAATGGAGAATTGCAAGAAGAAGTTTATGTTGAACAACCACCTGGATTTGAATCATATAAAGAAGAAGACAAGGTGTATCGTCTAAGGAAAGCCCTCTATGGACTGAAACAAGCTCCAAGAGCATGGTATGATACTTTATCTGACTTTCTTTTAATCAAAGGATTTCGAAAAGGTAAAGGTTACAAGACCCTGTTCACTATTGAATGGGAGGATCATATATTACTTGTGCAAATATATGTGGACGATATTATTTTCGGTTCAACTAACCAACAGATGTGTGACAAGTTCTCCAAGCTGATGCAAAACAAATTTGAAATGAGCATGATGGGTGAACTGAACTATTTTCTTGGTTTGCAAGTAAGACAGTTGTCTGATGGAATATTCATCAACCAAGCCAAATACACCAAAGATCTGTTCAAGAAATATGGTATGGAAACTAGCTCTACTGTTAGTGTTCCTATGTCTAATGGACTTCGTTTGGATAAAGATGAAGAAGGCAAATCAGTAGATATAACCAAGTATAGAGGCATTATAGGGTCACTGTTATATCTAACAGCAAGCAGATCTGACATCATGTACTCTGTTGGGGTTTGTGCGAGATGTCAATCAAATCCTAAGGAATCTCATCTTCTGGCTGGCAAGAGGATACTCAGATACCTTAAAGGCACTCAAGAATTGGGATTATGGTACCCTAGAGAATCTGGATTTGAACTTTTAGGATATTCGGATTCTGACCTTGCTGGCTGCAAGATTGATAGGAAAAGTACAACTGGCGTCTGTCAATTTTTAGGTAGTCGTCTGATCTCATGGATGAGTAAGAAACAGAATTCAGTATCCACCTCTACTGCTGAAGCTGAGTACATAGCTGCTGGAGCATGCTGTGCACAGATACTTTGGTTGAAACATCAACTAGAAGATTACAACATAAAGATCAGTGGAATTCCAATCTACTGTGACTATACAAGTGCAATCTCTCTTACTCAGAACACTACAAGTCATTCAAGGACTAAGCATATTGAAATCAAACACCATTTCATAAGAGATCATGTGGAAAAAGGAAATGTTACAATTGAGTATGTTCACACTGACAATCAGATTGCTGACATGTTTACTAAACCACTAAGTGATGCAAGGTTTTCAACTCTCAGAGCTGAATTAGGTCTATTAAATTTAGATGCATAAGATCAGCTTACTTATCTTATCATCTTCAAGATTAACTCTCAACAGACTAATTAACTTATAGATTCTTAAAATCAGGGGGAACGTGTAAGACTAGTGGTACTTCTCATTAAAGGATGAACTTTGTTGATGACGGTTAGTTGAAGTTATGTAATGATCAGATAAGTTCTTAATTCTTGAAGACTGAAGATTAATTTATCTTGCTGGATTGACAAATAGCAAAGGAAGATTACTAGCTATTGGCTTTCACTAGTAATATCAGTTCTCAGAACACTTGTCTGTCAGATAAGTATAAATTTACTCATCTGAATATTTGTCTAAGTGTTGTTATTAAAAACGTTATAATTATAAACACACTTTTACAAATCGACTAAGGCGTTTCGCATTCCCGCCCGTCATTAAATGATTTTTGAAATTTGAAACTTGCGTATCTCACCGCACGATCAAGGCTGACAGAAAATTGATCTAATAGGCTCGCGTAAAGCGCAGAAGCCTAAGCGTCTCTACCTATTTAAAAGATCTGATCAGCTCACTATTCTCTCACACACCTTCAAATTTTCAAAACACTAAAAGAAATTTTTGCAATCCTATTTTCTGCAAATATTTTCCTTTTCACTAAACTTTCAGACAAATGGTTGGTGGAGCCAAGGGAGAAGGAAGATATCTTGGTTACTCCTCTTTTCACTCCTCTGGAACCCCTCTTATGAAGAAGATTCTGGAAAAGTTTCAAGCGGCAAATTTGGTAAAGTTTATGGAAGCTCATGAGGACAGAGTTTTCCTTGATCACATCATGGAATATTACGGTTCAGCTGACAAACCAGACTTTGACAAAAAGGAAATCAAGGCTTCTGTTAGGGATAAGGATATCTGTATTACCCCTGCCTTACTGAACGAAAAGTACGGTCTGCCTAACACTGGACGAACAGACATTACCACAATGGCTGAACCTAAGGAACAAGAATTTTGGAGTATTTGTGCCAGAGAAGGAGAAATCTTGGCTGGCAACATTAAAAAGAAGAAGTTGAAGGATGAATATCAGCGGATGGCTGATTTAATCGCAAAAATTATCGAAAATTGCACATTCTCTTTGGATAGTGTACCTATGAAAAGGTTTCACACCATGATTGTTGTTCATTATGGCTTAAAAGTGGACTGGGCTACGGTTGTTTGGTATATCTTGGCTGATCATGTGAAGAAGGAAGTCACATTCCATAGAATATTTCTCAGTCATCTATTCACGGAACTTCGATGTATAATGACAAATGGTAAGACCCTTCATCAATCCAAGCCTATGCAAACCTATTTGGCTGTTGCAGAACAACCAAAGAGGAAAGCAGCTGAAGAACCTAAGAAGAAAGCAGCAAATAAAAAGAGAAAAGTTAAAAACTCGTAGCCTTCTTTCAAGCAGCTAATCCAGCTGTTGAAGCCAGAACAGAATAAGAGCATATTGTTGATGCTATTATAGATCAGACAGTAAAGGAAATTGGAAATATGTCTTGTGGTTCTCTATCTAGAACCATTTATGCTGACGGACCAGCTTAAAAAGTTGCTGCAAGACTAAGGAGCCGACTGAAAGACATAGCAACATCAAAGCCCATCCAAGAAAAGGGACTACGCACCAAAAAGACAATCAGAAAGCAGATGACTTATGTATCATCTCCCACTGAGTTATCTGAATTAAATGGAGAAAGTTCTCCAACAGCAGAGAGGCCTGCTGGAGCTGACAAGGAATCTATAAGGAAGGAGTCAGCTGATGAAACAGCTACTCAACAAGTTGATAAAGTCACTCCAACAGTTGAGGCTGTTCAACCTCAAGATGATCCTGATGTGCAGATCATCCATCCAATTGCAGTTGAATCCATTTCAACTGTTGCTCCGGAACAAACTGCTACTGCTACAACAGCTCAGACAACTGTAAAGCCTAAGAGAAAAAGGATAGTTAAGATCAAAGTGTCTGTTGCTGAAAAGAAAAGAAGGAAGGAAGAAAAAGAAAAGAAGAAAGCTGAAGATGACTTCCTGAAAGCAGTGGAGTTAAGTAAAATTGAAGCTGAGAAAGCTGCTAAGAAGAAGCAGCTAACTGAAGCTGAACTAAAAGCATTAGAAGATGCTGATTTGGCCAAAGCTCTGGAACTGAGCAAACAGAATGCTCATGATTCTAGGAGAGCTGGAGGAATAAAAATTGGAGAATCCTTGAATGCAAGACAGATTCTTCCTCCTGGCCAGAGGGTTGAGAAATGTCCGTTTGCTGTCAAATGGGCATTGAACATCGTTAATTCTCATCCTGGAGCTTTTGCAAGGTTTGAAGCTACCCTTGCTGATTTTGACAAGAAACTACAACAGAGAACTCTATTTCTTCAGTAAAAGATCATATACAACAAATGGAGAAACTACAGAGTAAATAAATCTGTTGAAGAGATTAAGGCTTGGAAGGAGTTTGCAGAAGAAGAAATGGATACTAAGCTGGTTGCAAACATCTTCAATTACCAAGGCCTTAGATCCTGACCATGTTAGGGATGTTTTTCATGGCTACACAAGAGGAATTGTGGCCAGAGAAGCTCAGAAAATCAAGAAAGCACTGCCAGCAAAGAGGAGAAAAAGTGATGATCCAGTCAAAAGAGCTGTGCAGATAGCTGTCTATCAAGCCTTAGAAAAGTGGTCTGAAAGGTCTAGATATTTCAAAGGATCTCCTAGTGACCTTCCCACTTTACCAAGTGTGCAACAAATTGCATTTGGTCATGAGGTAAGTACTTTTCAGGAAGTGAAAGTAGTTAAGGCACCAGCTTCTATGCCTTTAATTACTAAGGTTATCCATCAGATGACATCAATATCAGAAGATGGAACTCCTGAAACAGTAAAGGTGGAAGAACAGACTGCTATTAAACAAGAGGTTGCCCAGAATAATGCTGAACCTGAAGCTGGAGCTCTTGTTTTGCATAAGAATGTTCAAGATACTGCCGAACTAGATCAGAAGGATGAAGAAGAAGTTCTGGCAGATATCCAAATCCACCATGAAGAACCATCAGTCTCATCATCCATTCCAACAGCTGATAAATACACGTCCTTAATGGAATCTATTCAAATGCTGCTGGAACAGTCTCTCAAGGAAATGGAAGAGAGGAACAAGATGATGATGAAAGAAATGCAAAAAGAGATACAAGAAGAAAACAGAAAGATGATCAAATATGAAATTGAAAATTTTCCATTACCACCTGATAACTCCCTACAGCTAACTCAGATGCTCATCAGCCTGAATAAAAATGTTGAAGATACGAAGTTTGATGTAAATCACCTTCATACAGGTCTTCAAAAACATGAGGAAGACATTGATGATCTACTAAGTTTAATCACCAAACTGTCAAATGCTGAAACGGAGAAGAGCCTTATGTTCATAGAACATTTGGACAACACTGCAAACAAAGTTCATGATGAAGTGGCTTCACTGCAACTCAACATGAACCATCGCAATGATCAGACTGGTATACTCAAATCTACTTTAAATCATCATACTGCTCAACTTGACACAGTGGATGAAAACAACAGAAAACTTTGCACTGCCGTCAATATCTCTGCTGCTATACTCAACCCTGCTAATGATGACAAAAAGGGGGAAGAGAAGTCAGCTAAGGCAACTACAGCTGTTCAAGTACCTGAGCAACAAAAGAACTCTGCCGAAAAAGAGAAACCTGCTGAAGAAAAGTCAGAGCATGTACTTTAAAAGCAAGCTGCTGATGCCAAAGCAGATGCCAAGGAAACTGATGAAGAACAAGCTGTTGAAGAAGCAGAAGCCGAGGAAAAAGCAAAATCTGATAAGGAGATTGCTGCATCCAAGGATACACCAGAAGAGCAACTTAATCCCTCTCTGAAAGTGAAAAATTTGGAATGCATCAAAAGAAGAATTGAGGAAGCAAAACATCAAGAAAAGATGGAAGTTGCTAAGAAAAACCTTCTGCCTGATGATGTGAATGATGAAGAAGATGAAGAGGAGATTGATGATGATGAAGAAGAAGAGTATGAAGAAATTGAAGAAGAAGTAACTGATGATGAATCAGATTACTAGGACTCATATGTTTTCTTGTATCAATTTATTTTTACTTGAAATCTCATTTCAAAAGCTTGTAACTTGTACTGAATGTCAAACTACTAATGGAAGTTCAAGTTTTTACTCCAACATATAATTTCTATCTCAGAAATTTTTTAGAATTAAAACTTTAGTTTAGGTACAGGTACTTAGCTGAAGTTTTGTCATCATCAAAAAGGAGGAAATTGTTGGATGAAGATGAAGATTACAAGACAAGGAAGTTAAATATTGAAGGGAGGTTTTGATGATTTCCAAAACATCATAACCAGCTAAGTAAGGAATACTTAGTGAAATTCTTTAGAAGAGTTTTGATCGACTCAAAAGACAAAACAGAAGAGTCAAATTTCAACCTGGTCCAGAAGACTACTGATCTGCTGCTAAAGGAAGAAATCAGTTTGGTGAATATCAGCCGACTCAAATCAGATTAGTTCAAGTTTGGGATCAGCTCAGTACATCATCAGATGAGAGATTTTCAATAAGCCAAGTGAAGACGATCAGAAGGTCGCCTCAACGGTAATAAATGCACTTGGAGTAATAAATGCTGAAGCAGGAGGGTACTTATGGGAAATGATTGAAGAAATTCCTATATCAGCTTGGTGCATTAAATGCAACTGTCAGAAAGTACTGCAACAGTCACAGAGAGCCATTTTGCAGAATTCAGGACCGGTACTCGAGGAATTGAATTATGTCTTTCTTCAACGGACATTTTTCAAAACTAAGAGTATAAATAGTTCAAGAGTTTGAGAGAAGAAGTGACTACAAACACAACTGAGATTAATCTGCGAAGCAAAATCTTCTAAGTCTCAAGAACTCAAGAACAGCTCACTAGCCTGCTGAAGTTATTTGTTGACTAAAGCAGAGTTGAAGTTGAAAAGATAAAACATTTTCTGAGTGAATCTGTTCGAAGAGTGTTGTGAGAAGCTGTTATCCATCTTTGTGAGTGATAAAGCTTTGTAGTATAGGATTTCTGAGTGATCTCCTATAGCGAACTTGTGGCCTTTTCATTTGTTGATCGGCGCAAGCAGAGTATATTGTAATCTGTGTGATTATAGTATAACACAAGATCTAAGTGACTTGGAAGAGTGGACTAAAGGATTTTAATCCATATAACCACTATAAAAATCATTGTGTTCATTTCTGCAAAAGTTTTCTTGCATACTTTAAAATTTGCATAAGCTTACATTTGAACAAACCGTTTAAAGATTTTAAAAGGAGTTTCAAACTGGGGATAAAATCTTTACATGACTTAGTTTACTTGTGAAAAATACTTTTAAACATCCGCTGCAAGTATTCTGTTTTACAACTGTTTTTTTTGCTGAAATCAACTAAGTAGTTATCAGAAGAGTGGTCAACTCTGCTGTTCAAGATTTGTTCACGATCAGCTTAGTCAGCTTACTGCTCCATATAAGCTTAGTCTGCTGACAGACAACTTGAAAGTTTTCAAAATCCAAAATTTTCAGAGGTCTATTCACCCCCCCCCCCCCCCCTCTAGACCTTATCTGACCACTTGGGACCAAACATGGCAGGTGGCTACCAATCGGACTCCTGACCAGCAGGTGGCTACTTAACGAATAAAATCATGTCAGTACGTGAATTCACACGAGGTTTTGCAGCTTGCTGCTATCTTAAAGGAGCGACTTGCTTTGAGGAGCGGCGTTGCTAATTTTGGAGAGTTACAACTTGCGGCTTGCTTACAGGAGCGGCGTTGCTGACTTTGGAAAGTTGCAACTTGCAGCTAGCTTAAAGGAGCAGCATAGCTGACTTCAGAGAGTTACAACTTACGGCTAGCTTAAAGGAGCAGCTTGCCTTGAGGAGCGGTGTCGATGAATATCAAAGATGCATGATGCCTGATTCAGAAAATTAAACTCATTTGATCTCAGAGATCGATTGTTTGATTGTGCGTGTCCTGAATGTGTCGTTCTCCTGATATTTATAGCCCATTCTCCTATTTCTTCTTGTTGAATGCCCACTTTTTCCACTTTCCCCTTTTTAGACATGATCTCCACTACTTTAACAATTGCTTTGACCCATGTCTATTCTTCCGACGTTACGTTGCACCTTTTGAATTTGTGTTCACACTTGGGTGGTTATTTTCAGCATGTGTCTAACTTCTTTTGAGATATTTCTGGATGTTGATAAAGATCAACTCATCCATTATTTTCTTTCAAAATTAATTGGTTCCCTGACCACTTTCTACATCTGATTTGACCTTAATTAAATTAATCTCCTTATTAATTTCATTATTAAACATATTGTGTTTGGGCCAATTATGGGTCTCATTAATTAATTAGACCATCAACTAAATTAATTGGGCATTTAATCATGTTTATTTATTGGGCTTATTTATTACAAGGCTTTGTTGTCAGTCGATATGTCGGCCCATTTACCTCTTGTCAAGCCATTATTAGCATGAGAACCCTGAAAAATATTTTGAGTACAAACACTCCTACCTGCGAATACAAGGTTTGGCTTTCTACCCATTATGTTTTGATACGATCATTGAATGATTCTCTCTTAGTTGGAGATTTACATAGTGGTAGGACAAATTTGATTTAATGGAACTTTTTTTGACTAGATTGGTGTTTCTACTCGTGTGAATGAATGATTTCATAAAGCGAATTGACCAGATTATAAGCAGAAGAGAACCAAACAATCTTGAACACATAAAGCATCGTTATCAAGCAGACTGATCCTAATTGTAATAAGTTTTTATATAATTAAACGAAACTAAGGAGACTACACAGAACATTTGATCTGTAAGAATGTTTAAGAATGGGAAGATTCATTTATCTTCCATTTATGCATCCTGACCACTTATTAATGTTTCATTTTTAATTACTGTATTATTTTATTATAAATCATCTTTGTCATAGATGTAAGGCACAGAATTCGTGTATTATTTAGCTGTAAAAATCCTCATCTCTTGCTACATATGGACACAAATTCTTTTCCAATTTCGTCGAGTTTGAGCATGCATGCCTACCTCAGTATACTGCTACAAAATTAACATATTCAATAGATAACATATCAAGGCAAAAAGATCCATGGCTGTTTTATCCCAGAACAGAAACATGCACTTCCAGTAAATATACGAAGCAATAACACCCACACTATATACTTCACCAAAAAGGTTTCTACGAGGGCAAACAGAGAACCACTTAGTAATCCTTGTCTACAAATTAAGTCATTTCAGAGAATAAGTAAATTAACATATAAGTTTGATTTGTACAGTAATGTTGTATTGTCCGAGGTAAGCTTTTCACCAACTATATGGGTATGACCTAGTTAAGCTGCACAAAGAACGACTACAATAGAATAGACCATCATGCAAAACTATCCACAAACGTACTACAAGTACGGCCATGAATGAGTCAATGCCTATTCTCAAGCATAACGTAAGGATTTTAGAATGAGTGAGTGCTCACCATCATTGAGATTTCATACCACCTTATCCACGACAGTAAGTAAACTAAGTCAACCAAACACACCATATTTTAGACACTCGGCTATCACAAGTTTCAATTGAAGCATCTTCTCACCAGCCAACTGCAAAATAAAAAAGCAATATCATGCACAATAAATTACAAGTTATCTTTTAAAGAAATGCAAAACTTGCAACAAATATTTAATACGTTCTAATGACACGTTCCAATCCAAAGATGGTAAAATTTAAGAATACTTTGGTACGTGATGACTAATTTGTTATAGAAATCTAAGGCAAGCATACCAAAATCATTAAGCAGCCATTTGAACCTTGAGATCTACCGTCAAAATTAATAACTATTTTTTAAATTGATGAAGAAAAAAGGTATTTCCAACTCAGGTCCAGAAAATTCATTTTTCTCAAATTTTTGCTGTGTGACACAATAAAAGATACCATTCCAGCTTCTCCTTCTGACAAGTACAAGCATATGGAGAATCAAAATCACTATTCTAATATTTGACTATTTATCATGATGAATTTATTATGGTGCCGTAAATTGGGAGATATCATTTGATATACACAGCTTCAACCAATCTAAATTTTGGATGCATGAAATCTATTCTTTTTTCGTAATTATAAAAGTAACAAACTTACTTCCTGGATTGCCGTTATCCTGCTTTCAGCGTCATTGAGTTGAACCTTAATTGTTTGCTCCAGTTGTGAGAGAAGCTTTTTGTGGGTTTCTCCTATGATCAGAATTAGAAATATATATAGGTCAGGATTTGTCAGAATTCAGCAAAGAAACTATTACGTGATCAAATGACATATGATCACGTAACATTAAACAGATGTAATAGTTGTCTATAGCATTTCTCTTTAAACATAAAATGCAGCGGAAGAGCATCTTTGATATCTTCATTCAAGTAAATTAAGGCAAATCTTAAGAACATTTAATCAAGGTAATAATAGCTACATTTACTCAGAGAACAGCTGTAGGTGAATGCTGTAATCGTATCTGATAGCTTAAAATCAATATTTTGTAAATATATAAACCTTCAAATCATCAGACATCTGATTTTTTCAACTGATGCTCGAGGAACTTCGTACGCAAATTAATATATGATTGTAACTAGAGGCGATGTTTCAGAAAAGTAAACATTTTTATTATGCAAAATAAATGTAACTAGAAAAGATGTTTCAGAAAAGTCAACAATTTTATTACTTTGTTTTTCCACAATAACTTTAAGCTTGATCTCATGCTCTTCTAGGCCCTCAATGAAGTTGCCAAAATCATCAAGTTGCTGATCAACCTGTTCTTTGAACTTTTTATATATTCCAAGCAACTGTTCCTGTTGTTCTGCAGGACAGATGCACTCATAAAACGTCAGCATAGATATCAGAAGAAAATTATGTGCTTGATTTTCCAAATAAAGGCCCATAAACTAGAACTATTAGATAGGTATCAAACAGTAATTGATTTGAATAGAAGAGAAATACTCCCTCTATCCCAATTTTTTTACTCCTATTTACTTTTTGGGATGTCCTAAAACAATACTCACTTTCCTACATAAGGTATTTTTTCTCCAAACTATACCCTCTCACATGAAACAATAATTCGACATCTTAACCATTACTTTTGAAGGCAAAAATGTAAAGATACACAAAATCCAATTTTTTAACTCTTACCTAAAAGTCGGAGCAAAAAGTGAAAGGAGCATAAATATTGTGACAGATGGAATATTATTTTTGGTTTTCAACTTTTTTGTGAGTTAGTGCTGGGTGGGAAAAAGGCATTTGAACCAAATTGTGATGTATGCATACACATGCTTCATTCATTGATCACTAGCACCATGGTGGGCTCATCAACCTAGGATGTTACCAGCTTGCTTGGACAGACCTGACACAGTTTCTATCAAGGTTATTAAGATGTAATGTATTTTGTAGCGGCCAAATCATGAACCATATATATCTTCTATTTTAGTCAATTATCCTGAAAAGTTATCAAAATAATACTTTTTGTAAAATATCTATATTACTAATCTTATTTCCTGTTCTCGAGAAACCAAAATACAACAAAATATCTTATAAAATTTTGTTTACCATTTTTCATTTCCTTTCTTCTTTTAATTGATAAAAACTTAGATTATCGGCTAGTGAAAACATGATAAGAAAAGAGCAGACAGGACTAGCAAATCTGATGCCACCTGACAGCGATAATGAGCAGAAATTTTAGCGTATAAAACAGACAAAAACAGACATCCAGTCAAATGGCTAAAGGAATGATTTCATACAAGGTCGACAGGTGTGGACATACCTTATCAAGTCATTACAAGCAAGCACAATAATTATTAAGCTTGTAGAAGACGTGTCTAAAATGTTATGTTTTGGTCTAAGAAGACGAACTCGATTGAGTGTCAAGCTGAGTTAACACACACCTTGAAATCTAGTTTCCAGCCGTTTCCTTTGTGATTTACTATGAGAGGTCAGCTTATCCCTGAAATACCAGAATCATGATCAAGAGGTGGACTATTTAAATATTCAGCACTATATAACACTTACATATCCATTTTGATATGGGATTCAACATTCCGCGATTGCAAAAATATTTCCTCAGAAGCAGCCCGCAAAATTTCAGCAGATTTTATGTTAGTCATAGACTTCAGCTTGGTTTTAACACGATCTAAAGCCACAGTAAATAGCGCTACAGCACTGAAATTTTGAGAAAGGAAAAGAAAAGGTTGGTAATTCTTATATTTTCTAAATTTGTTTCTTTTCTGCTCATTAGAATACCTAGCCAGTCCATCATCGTGATTCTGTTGTAAGTACATTTGAAGTTCATCACTTTCTTCAACTCCTGTTAATTTTTGCAGATGACAAAGAAAATTACAAATGTGACAAGAAATCTAATTTAGAGATATTACCCAAGAAGATTACTATAAGAGGAGCATATTTTATTAGCACTGATGAACCTTTGGATGACTCTGAAATAGGACTACAGCCAGTCATTACAACAGGTTTTTCCTTGCACAGACTTTTATTGGGGCTTTGTAGAAACTTCTCAGCAACACAACTTTCCAGAGACAATGGCTCTGATTCTGTGCAACCTGCATATCAATAGCCTGAATTAACATGTTCCACACAAAAGAAAAAAGTCTCTGATTATTTGTAGATTGGAGCTTACAACCAAAGTTAAACAACCTAACTCACATCATCCGAATTATTGGGCAACATCTGCTATCTTTAGCTGATGCGCTTTGAACGTTCTATTGAGCAGAAATTTTGTGAACAAATAGACAGTATTTGTTTTAGATAAAACTTGAATATACTGTAGTGTTTTCACTCACGGAGTATTTTATAAAACTAGCCACGTCTGAACCAGGAGTCATAATGGTAGAGAAATGTAGTTTCATTCGGCAAAGCCTTCTAAAATTCTAATAATCTATGACATTATTTTACATAATATAGAAATTACAGTAACACAATAGACTAAGATTTATCTAGATTATGCAATAAATAAATAAATACATAAACACCAAAAAGAACAGAAGTCAATATGAAGTACTTACTAAAGATAAATCAGGATCAAGAACTTACATTCCAAATTATATAATTTCAATTTTGATATCCCCATTCAAGCATGTAAAATAAATTACTGTCACTTGGGAAGAATTTATTGAACCAGTAAAGTTTGTGAATTTATTTTTACCTACTGACAAAAAACATTTATATACTTTATCAACTTTCTACCCTAATGAAATTATAGCCTATCCTCAAGTCTAAATAAGAATTCACCACAAGGAACTTATGTCGAAGCATAATAAGTCAAATCATCAGGTGGTATGATGAAAATTGATAGGTGTCCTGTTGGAGTGCAACCATATTATTCTACTTGGGAGGAAATTGTATTATCTTACTTGGGAGGAAATTGTATCAGAATGAGTTCCCCTCCTAAAGGTAGTAAAGGAAATTAATGGAGCAAGAGTAGATGCATGCATTTCGAGGTTTACTGTTACCTTTGATATGTGAATCATATTCAGAACTCTCAGAATCTCGCATATCAGTAGGCAATTGAGGAAGTCTGTTTGCTCTATCTTCTTCCATCACAAAGCTTGGTTTCATAAGGAAGCAATCCTTTTGTTCTCCTTCATCATCCTTTACATAAAATAAGGAAGGGCAAAAGGTATAAACCATGTAATAAAGACGTGACACTTGATTATTGATGCGCAAAATATTAAGGATACCGATGATTGCACTTGCACGTTTGATATGAATTTAGCTGACTTTGAACTCAATAAATTCTTGAAGCTTCGGATGCCTTCTGTATTAATTATATTATCAGCAGGACTCTGATCTTGATGTTTTCTTTGCTTACTTTTGAGTAAACAGCTAGGAGAAGGATGTTCTATGACTATGGGTGAGTTAATCTCAAAAACGGGGTTCGTTGTATCATTTATGGAACCCCTTTTCCGTTTTAAGAAAGAAAGAACTATGTCTTCTTGCTGATCCTTCACCTTTGGAATTTCCACATCCACTGGCTTCTCAGCATCCGTCGGCTGCTCATTTATCAAAGTAGGAGAAGACTGGAAGGTATCCTTTTTCTTTGTTTCATGTTTTGGATCAACAATTACATCGCTTATCTTGTCGCGGGAACTGTTAGCAATATCAAGTTTATTTCCTTGAAATATTGATTTCTCAAAAGCTGATTTTGTTATGCTCTTGTTTTCTGATTGTTGCCTCTCCTCTTCATTTTCATATTTACGACCCTGACGCTTCTCCACTCCTGAACTCTCTCTCACAATCTTCTTTCTCTTAAAGGGACCATCAGTGGTGGTACCATGTAATCTTCCAGGCCAATCTCCTCCAAATGAGAATATGCTCATTTGTTGGCATTCTTTCTGGTGGCTAGTCGGTTTTGTGGTTTCAAAATTGTTATGTAACTTTTGAGTGGAAGCTTTCTTTCTGGTGAAAGAACGAGTGACTGGTCTTCTGGAAGTATGATATACCCTTTCAGAATCACTTTCAATTGTGTCTGAATCTGGGCTTCTCTTTCCAGAAGGAGTATGCTCTTCAGCCCTCTCTTGATTTGGATGCAACTCGACAAGTTGAGAGCCAACACATTGGTTTTTTGGTGAAGAAACGTCTGCTAAGATCTCCCATAGCTTAATTCTTAAAGTTTCACTTCCCCCTGTTTCTGTTTTCCTATTTTTATCCTTTCCCTGCTCTTTTCCTCGAAGAACCTCGGATTCAGTTGAAACTCCATGATTCTCTACATGCACTGAATTATTTAAGTTCCCAACCTCCACGCCATAAGTAGGCTTATCAGAATTATTCTGTCTGCCATCATCAAATGCTAAGTCAGATGTCTTACCAGCAAAATACTTAACAGAATGGGCTGCAGATGCTTTCTTTGATAGCTTTGATCTAGGACGTGCTTTCGCGGGGAATCTCTGTGTGTGTTCTGCATCATGAACTGCCACCGAGGAGGATATCTTTGGGGTGAAGGGTCTAGTAGAAACCCAAGGGGAGGCATCCTTTGGTGAAACTGTCACTTGTTTCTCCAGAAGTGGAGTATGTCCTTCGCGATCTTTGAGATTATTCCCCTTCCTAGAAGTTCCATTTTCTGCAGTTTGCAGCACTGCTTCTTTGATACTTTTTGATTGGGAGTTGACAATAGAATCCACCAGAACTCCTATAGAGATCTTCCTGGATTGACTACAACCTTGGTAATTGCTGCCGAAACTCCGCTTACTCAAACAGTCCTATCAGTGTGAACAATTGAAACTCAATCAGGTATCCACCTTCAGAAACTCTCAAAATTATATAAAAAATGTATAAAACAACTAAAATGAGCAGATTTCCAAAAAAAACATTCAGGTGAAACCATCCTAAATTTCATGTTGAAATGGTTAAGATACAAAGTTCCCTATACAAAATATGAATCTATGTTAGATGGGATAAAGACTAGAAATGTATTTTCTCACCTCTTGTGGATTAGTAGTATCCATTTTCACAGCTTCAACATAATTTGCTGGGCTTAGAGTAAGAGTTGACGGGAATCTGAAAATCAGCTACCTAATAATGTTTAAAGGAAAGTAAAAATGACCATAGGTAAGTAGAAATAATTCCATATTAAGAAAATAGTATAGATTTAGTTTACAACATATGAACAAGTGTAAATGCACTACATAGAGATCCGGTGCTTGTGCAAAAGCTTGTGAGTGGGCGCGGTTGCGTGTGAGTTTGCACCAATAGTTAAAATTAACTATCTCGACAAAGAGAACAACAAAAATTAACCCCTAAAACATAGAAATATAAGCACCTTAGGCCCCGGAAATCACTTTCAGATCTGGAATTCTTTTCCAAAATCTCCATTGCAGTAATAGTGAAGAGGAGCTTCGAGTAGGCAGACACAAAATCAAGTCGCGATAATGAATGAAGGGAAAAATCACGAAGTCTATCAAATCAAACTCTTAATCAAATATAAAATGCTCATCCACATTCAAAACAACAATTTCGAAAAATCGTGAGATGGAGACCTTGTTTCTTACAGTGACGAGCTGAAATCCACAATTGTCGCGCGATTCTGATACAAGATGTGCAGATTAATTTTCTGGAGTTCACTTGTACGGAAAAAAAAGGAATCCCTAGAGGGAACTGCGTAGAGATGAAGAGAATGAATGATTCGCCAATGGAGAGGAATGAACAAAAAGGCGGGAAATATACCCTCAAGAGAGGAATCTGTGTGCCTCCTGTCCTTTAACGGCGTACAATTTCTATTATAGACCATGTGCGCAGTACGCACCAGCCAAAATGTGTCATGACAAATATACCCCTTCGCTTCTCGTTTTCCTTCTAAAGAAAACTACTCCGCGGAGCGTGAGCGGGTGCGAGTGCGTGAGCGAGAGCGCGAAAGAGTGTGATGGTAAAATTTTAGATTATGAGAGCGTTTCTAGAGCGTCTTTAAAATAATATTATAATAATGAAAACATAATATTATAATTAAAAATTTATCATAAAGCAAAACTAAAAGAAAATGTCAAGCTCTTCACCTCAAATAAAAATAAAAATAATTGTATTGGTGGATAAATAGATAGAATTACATATTTATAATTAAGAATACACATATTAATACAAGTTAGAAGCATTGTCTAACAGCATGCTTGAAGGGTACATGTAATTTTGTATTAAGTTTTTAGCGATAAATAATAATTTTTTTGTTTAAAAATAATAAAGCATTCATATAGAATTAGAGATATAAGAATTGATTTTCTTTTTTACATAATGGAAGTTTTGTGCCGCATTTTTTTTAACCCATATTTCATTCTACTTTTTAAAATTGAATTACATTTTCAAAATTACGTTGTCATATAAGATAATAATTCAATACTATTGATTTTAAATTACTGCTTTTTAACCAAATATTAAAAGTGATCTAAAAGAATTCGTCTATAAATTAAAACTATGCACCAACCTGAATAAATAAAGGACCAAGAATTAGTCTTTTTTTTTTCTTATATAAAATACTTAGAATTAGTATGGTAACATGAAATGTAACAAAAGTTAATGCATAAAAAATACTCCAGGAAGTTAATAATGTATTATACAGTTAAGTAAATAATAGGAGAACTATTTTTCTGCCGATTTAAATTTACTAAATGTTGATGTGTGTGTATGTGTAGACAGTGTCATCATTAACCCATGTCCATCATTCATGGGCCCTACTATTTATGTTCACACATATTTATATTAGATAAATAATAGTACAACATTTCGAAATTTACAGTCAATTTATAACTTAATATATAGAGCGTGAATTTTTTTTGGCCAGTGCGCGAATTCTCTACAGTCAGAGCGCGAATTATGCAGTGAATCGTTATTTCGCGCTCAGAGCGCGAACTCAGAGCGCGCTTCAGCTCTTGGCGCGCGAATTTAGTTACTAGCTCCGTATCTCATAAACTATAGCCAATCAGCCCAAGTGCCCCCTACACACAATGACATTTGCGCTAATAACAAACAGTCCTTAATTTACACTCACTCCTTTGTAAATGGTAAGGGCTTGTTTATTTGGTATTTGGAAAAGTAGCTTGAGAAAGCAGTGTGAAATAATCTCAATTTGCATAATGTTATTTGGAAAAGTTGGATTATAGGTATAAGATGCGTAAGACTTTATATCAAATCATATTTATGTGAGATAAGTAGTATAAGAAATATGTTACTTTAAGTCAAATCAGAGTAGGTCTTCTTTTATAGATAAGAAAATTATTATTTGTTTGGTACCTGGAAAAGTAATTTGAGAAAAATGAGAAATAAAACATTTATATCAAAAAGTAGAAAATATATTTATTTGACTTTTCCCAAACACGAAATAATTCTGAAAAAAGTCAGACAAACAAGCCCTAATAATTTCGTAACATCAAATTATTAGTGAATCATTTTAAAGTTTAAAATAATGGTTTAAAAGGTCCGAGTACATTTGGATGTCCCAAATTTGTGTTTTTCTTCGTCATACATGTGTGAAGGAAGGAATAGATTTCAATACCCAATGTACGGTGATGGCAAAATCTAAATCTTGATCGGGGTGTGGCCTAATTAAGTTTAGTTGAACGAGAAGAACACAAATTATGTATCAACAAACATGACGACGGATACTTTGGACTTTCTATTTTGAGAATCATATCTGATCAAAGACCAGGGAAATCCGACCACGAGGACACAATTCCAATCTCATCGCCACGACCCTCTCTAAGCCCAGTCTGATCGCTAGAAAAGAGTTTATTGCTCGGATTCACTGTTGGGCTGACCCCAGGCCCAGGCCCAGGCCTGTGGGCTAAGAAATGTATCTCTACAAAGGGTTCACCTATTACGACATCTCAAGTATAAATACTGCCTGCATTTATGACGCCATACATGCTTTTCCAGGTGCTCCCTGATCGAAGCTACATCTCGGATTTTCCCTCTCGAGTTAGATTAGCTCTAGCTTGTACGACATCATATAATGCTCGGATAGGCCCCACCCCCTTGTAAACATTACACTAGTGTTCGAAATATATATATTTGAGATCGGTTTACTCACATCCTAGCATACTTTCATCATTATTTTCTTATATTGATTACACACGAAATCACGTAAGATCAAAACGCGACGCCACATCGGGAGTGCTTCGATCATGAGGTCAACTAGTAAATAAGCGAGTTGTGGTGCACCCTCACTTAGTACCCCGCATTTCAGTAGCTCAGGACCTATCTAATATTGAATAAGATCAACCTCTAGATTGAATATCACAAGAATCCGAGATCTTGCCTGTTTCAGAAAGGATCATACGTTGCTCATGCCCAATAAATCGTTCATTGATCCACCCACCCAACTCGACATAACACCCATCTAATATGTTGTTTTTAAATTTTGATGAACTTATGTGAGCTAGTTTTTTATTCATTTGAACAATTAGGGAAGGTGGCTTGAAACTATACTTTAAAGCAACATCCCCAAGGTTAATGTGACATGAAATTTGTAATTGTAGGGCGAAAATCGAAATCCGGTGAAAATTAGATGACGATATTTGTTATGCATATGATTAAAATTGAAATAGGGTAAAAGTTAAAGGACGAAATTTGTTATGCGGATTAAAATTGAAATTAGGTGAAAGCTAAAAAACTAAATATGTGATTAGTATAATTTTTGAAAAACTTCTAAAGTTACAGGATCATATGGTCTTACTACTTGAAGATATTAATTGACGTTTGCTTATTCTTTTATATTAACAAGTCAAGATAATTAAAATGTTAATTTTTTTTATTAACATGGCTACTATTATTCAATATATCGAGTAATTAAAGCGCCGAAGAAAAAATTTCATAAGCAAGAACGCCGGAGTCTGGATCCCAGAAGGAAGGACTTATAATTCACTGCACAATTTTAGTATTATTGGGCCCGTTTGCTAGACTAAATAAAGGGTGTTTGGGCCAGAAATGAGTGATTGACCTGTACTTTAATACTACCCAATCTTTTACAGTGAATGAGATCATTTGTGGATTATAATACAAATTAAAATTAATTTGTCTTTTCCTTTTTTACTTTCTCCTTTTAGAATAATATTATTTATAATTTTAAATTGATCTGTAAATGAAGATAGTGAAGAAACGACTTCGTAACCGAATAAACGATCAATGACTAAATAATAGTCTAATTGTCTATATATAATCGGTCCATAGTAACATTATTTAAAATACCACTATATATATATATATATATATATATATATATATATATATATATATATATATATATATATATATATATAGTGGTATTTTAAATAATGTTACTATGGACCGATTTCAAAAAAATGAAAAATCATCATGGTCAATTATCAATGTAATTGGTATCTTTTGAAATTGTAATTAAAATACGTAGATGTGTTGGGTTCTTTTGGGGTTATGACAGAGTATAATATGTAATAAAAGTAACTTATAGGTAAAACTTTTTTTTTTTTTATCTTCTCGTATATTTTCTCATGAATGAAATAAAAAGTTTAAACTGATAGTTGGATTAGAATTTTTTTCTTTTGTATTTTGATTATTGAATATATCGTAGAAATTTAGTCCCCACTGGACTAGATTCGCCCCTGCACGAGGTAGTTGTTCTACTACCCAATGTTTTCAGAATCAGATCGGACAGTGAACCGGTGAGCCGACTGGTTACTGGTTTTACTGGTCGAACCGATCGGACCACTGGTCGGACCGGATGACGTCATAATAATATAATAAATATATTTAATTTTCAAGTATATGTAATGTGCATAAAATTTAAACATTATCCTACAATTGATTAAAAATATAAAATTTGTTATATTATACTAAAATTAAATCATATAATATTTATCTAACTTATATCATAACGGTAATATAGTACTAATTTGTATGCTCATATAAATGATTATATTTCTTTATAAAAATTTAAAAGTGTAAGTTAAAAATACAACAAACTAAGAAATTCATAAATTTTAAAATATGGTTATGTATAAAAGTCTAATATTCAAAGTCAAACTTGCATATTATATCGATTTGACTCTTTATCCTAAAAATAATATTGAAAATAAATATTTTATAGAATAAATTATTAAAATTTATTATTTGAGTATTAATTTTCATTCATAATGTGTAAAGTATTTATTTGAGTTAATTCCCTAATTTATAAATAAATTTGACTACAAGTTTCTATAATTTATAAATTTTAATTTGTACTGAAAGTTCAACAAAAGTGATGTAGCTCAGATGGTAAGGAAGTTATGTTTCACATTAAAGGTTAGGTGTTCAAATCCCATATTTTACAAGAATTTTTAACATTAAAAAAATTAAAAAAAAAAAAAAAGGAAATTCATAACCGGGTTGAACCGGTCCATACCGGTTCGGTGGTTTCGGACCGGTTCAACCCGGTTCAAACTGGGTTTTGGAGTAAGTGGTTTTAAGGGGTAAACCGGACCGGACCAGCCTCCGGTTCGCGGTCCAACCGGTCGGACCGGCCGGTCTGGTCCGATTTTAATAACATTGCTGCTACCACAAATGCCTCGAAAGCCAAAAGGTAAAATATTAAATTTTCGCTTCTAAGCCTAAAATCTTCTTTAATACTATTGGTCCCATGTGGTCAGATGAGGTCTAGGGGGGGGGGGGGGAGGGGGGGTTTAATAGACCTCTTGAAAGTTTTGACTTCAAAATTTTCAACTCTTCTGTCAGCAGACTAAGCTGATCAAGAATCGTAAGCAGACTAAGCTGATCGCGCACAAAGCTTTGAACAGCAGAGTTGACCGCTCTTCTAATTATGATTTAGCTGATTTCAGTGAAATCAAATTTTCAATCAAATTACTTGCAGCGGATTTTATAAGTATTTTTCACAAGTAAATTTTTCCAACTTAAAAATTTTAATCCCAAGTTTTATAAACTTCTTTTAAAATCTTTTTAAACAATAATTTCAAGTGTTTGTATGCTATTTGAAAATATGCAAGAAATCAATGCAATTGATTTAACCGGATTTCGTCGGATTAAAGGAATCAGTGAATTTGTGATATTGGGGGTTTTCAGTATATATATTTTATAGGGCTCTGTTACTTTATTCAGGATGGATCAATCTCAAGGAAGAGCAATATCTTAAGAACAAAAAGTAAATATTCAAACCAACGCAGAAATAACACAAATATGAGGAGAAAGCTCTTTCTTTATTGAATAATAGTGAGTTGTGCCGTTTATGCAGGATGCAATGGCGTATTAGCCTTCTGATTCAGAGTTCTTTAATACAATGATTGACTAGGTATTTATATCATAATAAACCTAGCGTTACAAGGAAATTTAGTCCTAATAGGACTCGACCCAAATATCCTTCTTGGGTCCGGAGTCTTCTAGTCGAAGAGAGCTGTATTCGGCCGGGTCGATAAGATGATCCCGAACTGTCTGATTTGGTCGAATCGATCTTATGTTCTTTACTCGATCGGTACTATACGTAGGGTGCGAAATAGCCCCCATCAGTACTCCCTCACTTCTTCGAGCGTATAGATAATAGAAGCTCGTAGAAGTAGATAATTCTTTACGACTGTTTATTTTCTATGAATGGAGCCTCGTTAAAAACCTTTCTTAAGAAAAAACCCTGTGGGAAAAAAATCTTAAGTAAGGAAAAGAGTGCTACATATCATAGATAGTCGTTTTCTCTTTCCGATTACGAATCACCACGCGTCTATTCAGGAGGCTTTTCATCTCCTTCCGTTTTTGGCGGGAATGCGATTAATTGTGATGAGTTCGAAACGTCTTTTTTTATCTAGGTATAAATAGGTGACTTCTGAGTTCGTCATTTTTCCTTTATACTTGCTTATAGTTCGCAGTCATTTTCTTGCTTAGTCGTTCATCATATAAAATTTCCTTTTATCGACTTATATCCTTCGAGAATCTGAAAACATGTCTTCTTTAAGAAAATCTTTTTCTTCCTCGAGGGAGAATGTTGCTCCTAATAACGAGGAGGAGTTGCACTCTAATCTTTCGGGCGAACAAACTGCAGTTTCTGAATTCGTCGTTCCTGTAGAAGATACTTTTAAGGTACGGATCCTTTTAGATGCGGATGTTGCTGCCCGTGCCAAAAAGGGCAAAGGTACTGTTCCTCAGATTTCTGAACCAATTGAGGACCTAGCTTGCGCTTATACGGTGGATACTTTCCCGGAGGTTGTGAACAATTACGCCAAATATTTTCCGGAGGGTTCTGAGATAATTCTGCCTTCCCCCTCTGATAGGGTCACATCTCCACCGGAAGGATGTCGCGCCTTTTACACGGCTCACTTCAATAGCGGTCTCCGTCTTCCGTTGTCTCCTCTTTTCCTTGATATCCTGAAAATATTTAGTGTGTCCTTGACACAATTAGTTCCAAATTCTGTGGCTTTCCTGGTTTGCTTTTCTGTCTTGATGATCGCGAAAGGTTTGTTGGATGAAGATGAAGATGAAGTGCAAAGAAGACAAGTAATTAAGGGAAGGTTTTGATGATTTTCAAAACATCATAATCAGCTAAGTATGGAAGCTTAGTTCCCTTAGAAGAATTTTGAACAAGTAAAAGAAGACATCAGAAGAGTTCAAAGTTCAAAGCCCAGAAGACTAGTGATCTCATGCTGAAACAGCGAACAGAAGGGTAGGTCATCAGCCGAGTCAAATTAGATTAGTTCAGTATTTGATCAGCAGAGTGCCTATCAGATGAGTCGTTTTGATCAGCAGAGTAGAAGAGATCAAGAGATTAGTCTAACGGTAATAAATGCCCCGAAGTGTAATAAATGCTGGAAGAGAAGGGTAGTAATGGCAAATGATTGGAATTAACCCTCGGATCAGCAGAGTGCATTTAATGCAGCTACAGGAAAGTACAGCAGAAAAAGTACTGTAGCAGGTTACCGTTCTAATTTCGGGCTAAGGCTATGGATTTGAAGATTTGATCTCCTTCAACGGTCTTATTTTCAAATTCAAGTATAAAATGAGCTGATTTCAACGAGCGAGACAACACAACAACATCAGAGATTTTGCATTCGAAGCAGAAATTTATCTAAGTCTCAAAAAGCTCAAACAGCTCACTCGTCTGGTGGAAGTCATCTGTTGACAGAAACCCAGTTGAAGAAAACAGAAAATTACGATCTGAGTGATCTTGTAATAGCTAAGTGTTGTGCGAAGTTGTGATCCATCTTTGTGAGTGATCAAACTTCAGAGAGTAGAATTTCTTAGTGATTTTCTATTGCGAGCTTATAGCCTTTTCATTAGATGTCTAGGTATAAGTGGAGAAATATTGTAATCTGTGTGATTATAGTATAACCCAGAATCTAAGTGATCTGGAAGAGTGGACTAAAGGATTTTTATCCATATAACCACTATAAAAATTCTTTGTGTTGATTTGCATTTAAGTTTTTCTTGCATATTTCAAACTGCATAAGCAAACACTTTGAATTGTTTAAAGGATTTTAAAAGGAGTTTTTAAAACTGGGGATAAAATCTCTTTAAGAACTTAGTCTACTTGTGAAAAACAATTTCAAACAATCCGCTGCAAGTAAACTCTTGAGAAAACTATTCTGTTGAAAAACAGCTAAGTATTTATAAGAAGAGTGGTCACTCTGCTGTTCTAGACTTGTTCTTGATCAGCGTAGTCGTCTTACTGTTCTTGATCAGCTTAGTCTGCTGACAGAAGACTGAAAAGTTTTTAAGTTCAAAAATTTTCAGAGGTCTATTCACCCTCCCCCCCCCCTCTAGACCTCATCTGACCACTTGGGACCAACAAGTGGTATCAGAGCAGGTGGTTCATTAGAATCAGCTGCCTGATCAACGAGCTTGATCCAAGTGTTTTTCAAATGTTTTCAAAACTTTTCAAAAGAGCATCTTTTTGAAAAATCGAAACTTTTTGAAAAATGGATTGTATCAGCCATGTTCCCCACATTGCTGGTATGTCTTTTGAGGATTGGAATATTAGAATGGAAATCTTTCTAGCCGCTTATAATGACAACATGTACACAAGTATCATTAAAGGTCCATTCAGATTCACAAAGACCATAAAGATAAATGAGGTTGACACGGTTGTGGAAAAAGACCTTCATGAGATGACTCCCGAAGAAATCAAGCTATTCAATCTGGATAAAGTCGGAAGATTCATCATGACTAAAGCCCTGGATAATGATCGGTTTGACAAGGTCAAACATTGCAAAACTGCAAAGGAGATGTGGGACAAAGTCAGAGACATGAGCGAAGGCAATGATGCAATAAAGGAGCATCAGCTCACTGTTGCTTTGGAGAAACTTGACAACTTCAAGATGAAGTCTGGAGAAACCATTGATCTGATGGATACCAGATTCACCAGAACTCTGAATGAAGTTTTAAAGTTGGGAAAGACCTTCACTGACAAAGAGATCACTGTCAGAGTACTAAAGGCCCTACCCCCAAAATTCAACATGAAAGTGACAGCAATGGAAGAATCAAGGGATTTGGGAAAAATCTCTCTTACTGAGCTGTTCTCTGTACTCAAGGCATTCGAGTATAAACTGCCTAGAATGGGAATTGAAGAAACCTCAACTTCAGGACCCACAGCTGCCTTGGTTGCTGCTGAAAACACCAGAAGACCAGCACAGAAAAGCAAAGAAGTGGACTCATCTGATGAAACCACTCTACTCAACAAGAAGGAGTACACTGCTGGAGATGTTGCACTGTTGATAAATAATTTCAAGAAGTTCTACAAGAGAAAGATGAAGAACAAATACAACAATGCTTCTACTTCTAAACCTAACTTTTCTTCTCAAGATAAAGATGATTATAAATCAAAACTAATGTGTTACAACTGCAGGAAATTGGGACACTTCATCAAAGACTGCCCATATCCAAAAGCAGAAAAATACACTGAAGAGGAGAAGAAAATGAGAAAAGAAAGAAAGCATCAGAGAGGCAAGGCAATGATGGCTGAAGCAGAAAAGCTGACTGATGTCTACTCATCTGATTCAGATTCAGATTCAGATTCAAACACGTCTGATGAAGAATCGTCTGATGAAGAAAAACCTGCTCTCCTGTGCCTGATGGCAAAGGAATCTGATGACTCCGAGGATGAGGTAACTCCTCTTGACAATGAATTATTTAATTCATTTGAACTAATGATGCTGAACAATACTGGTATTGCTGATGCATACAAAAAGCTTAAGGAAGAGATGATATTGCTAAAAGAGCAAAACAATTCACTGAAACTCACAGCTGAAAAGCCAAGAGAATCAGCTGAATATAAACAGCTTGAGCAAGAACATGAATCTCTGAAAGCTGAATGTGAGGTTTATAAAGGAAAAATCATGGAACTTGAAAAAGTTATTGAGTCTCATGAAAAATCATCTGTTGCATCCATTCATACGTCTAGTAAACAGAAGATACCTTTAGAACAGGATAAGCACGAATTGAATCATACTGAGAAATTTATATCTGCTGACAATAGTAAGGTCATTCTGTATGTTCAAACTGCTAGACCTGCCTCAACTGAGAAAGAATTAAAGGAGAAGAAATCTCCTAAGGCTAAAAAGAGCAAAGAGCCTAGTATAGGAAATCAGACTAGTAAGACCAAACAGCAGAGTCCTAAGAAGTCTGCTGATAAAGCTAAACTGAATCAATCTGTTGGTAAATCTAAGTCAAAACCAATTGAGCAAACATCTAGTAAACCAAAGAAGCATAAGAATAAAAAAAAATCAAAATGCTTGGTATGGAAATGAGTCATATTATGTGCAACCTGCTGCATATCCTCCTATGTATCATGCACCTCAATTTCCTAGTTACTATGCACCTTACCCTGCTCATCCAATGCATGCATACCCTGCTTATCATGCACCTTACCCTGCTTATGAACATTTTCCTTATCATACTGATCATCAACATGACTTATCTGCTAATTATGATAAAAATGAAACTGTTCATGCTCCTGTCAATACTCAGAAGCCTAAGAAGCCTAAGACGTCAACATCTTGGGTTGTCAAAGGTGGAACTAATCCTTCAGGACCCTCTCAATAAGGGTACCTAAAACAATTTTATTTTGTTTTGTAGGTTAGGATTAGGAGTAGGAGTAAAGTAGAGAAGATTTGGTACTTGGACAGTGGATGTTCAAGACACATGTGTGGAAACATACATGAGCTGACTGATGCAGTTGCTGTGGATGGTCCAAATGTTACATTTGGGGACAGCAAAGAAGGTAAGATTAAAGCTAAAGGAAGACTGATCAGAGGAAACATAGAGATATCTGACGTCTCATATGTCAAAGGCCTCAAATATAATCTTCTGAGCATAAGTCAATTCTGTGACAAAGGATATTCAGTCATCTTCTCAACAGATAAGTGCTACGTTGAACAGATTGGTACAAAGAAGGTAATCTTATCTGGAAAGAGACAAGGGAATATCTACATAGTCGACTGGAATTCTGCTGACAAGAATTCAAGTGTTTGTTTGGTGGCTTCTACACCAAGTGAAGTTAGTTGGCTATGGCACAAAAGGATGAATCATTTAAACTTCAAGACCATCAACAGATTAATCAAGAATGATTTGGTAGAAGGGATTCCTAAAACAGTCATGAGCAAAGACAAGCTCTGTGACGCCTGTCAGAAGGGTAAACAAATCAAGTCATCGTTTAAAAGCAAGAAGCACCAATCTTCTGAAAGGATATTGGAGCTGCTACACATGGACTTATTTGGACCCATTGATCCAGTCAGCAATGGTGGAAAGAAATACTGCCTAGCTGTTGTGGATGATTATTCAAGATATACTTGGGTGATTTTCATGAAGAAGAAAAGTGAAACCAAGGAACATCTTACCAATCTGATGGAACTGATCCAGAATGAGAAGAGTATCAAAATATTGAAGATCAGATCAGATAGAGGGACAGAGTTTACAAACTCTACTGTTGAAGAGTATTGTAACATCAAAGGAATACATCATGAGTATTCAGCTGCTAGAACCCCTCAACAGAATGGTGTTGCTGAAAGGAGAAACAGAACACTAAAGGAAGCTGTCAGAACCATGATAGCTGAAGCCAAGCTGCCACAAAGATTTTGGGCAGAAGCAACAAATACAGCATGCTTTACCCAAAACAGATGTATGATCAACAAAAATCAGAACAAGACTCCATATGAAGTTTGGAACAACAGAAAACCAAACATTCATTACTTTAAGATTTTTGGTTGTAAATGTTTTGTATTAAATAATGGGAAAAATCACCTTACTGCATTTGCAGAAAAGGCTGATGAAGCTGTCTTTGTAGGATACTCAACTGTTAGTAAGGCTTACAGAGTTTTTAATAAAAGAACATTACTAATAGAAGAATCCATCCATGTAGTATTTGATGAGCCAAGTCAATCTTCTGAAAAGAATCAAAGTATTAATCAAGATTTGTCTACTGATTTACAGAAGTTAGACATTGGAAGAAATGAAGAGTATGTTCCCATCATACTACCTGATCTTAACTCAGCTGTCAACTCAAGTGCTGTTCAAAATCAGATCACTGATTGTCTAACAGACGAGCTGCAAACAGCTAACATACCAGAGACTGTTCAACAGACGGCAAATGTTCAACAGACTACTACTGGAACTCCAGCAGTAGTGTTGCAAGATCACAACAGAGGACAACATTCAGACCTGCAACCTGATCTCAGATAGCTCAGAAATCACCCACCTGAGTTAGTGATTGGTGATCCATTAGATAGAGTGAAAACAAGAAGAGCTGCGGCACATGATGCCATGTTTGTCACTTTTCTATCTCAAATAGAGCCTAAGCAAATTGAAGAAGCTCTCAGTGATTCCTTCTGGATAGAAGCTATGCAAGAAGAGTTGAATCAATTTGAAAGGAATGAAGTCTGGTACTTAGTTCCTAGACCAAGTCATCAAAGAGTAATTGGCACTAAATGGGTTTGCAGAAATAAGATGAATGAAGATGGTATTGTTACCAGAAACAAAGCAAGATTAGTGGCCAAGGGTTATTGTCAAGAAGAAGGAATAGACTTTGATGAAACATTTGCACCAGTAGCAAGACTTGAAGCAATCAGACTGTTTCTAGCCTATGCTGCTTACAAAAACTTCATTGTCTATCAGATGGATGTGAAGTCTGCTTTTCTCAATGGAGAACTGCAAGAAGAAGTATACGTTGAACAACCTCCTGGATTTGAAGTCTATCAAGAAGAGGATAAGGTATATCGTCTGAAGAAAGCCCTCTATGGACTGAAACAGGCTCCAAGAGCATGGTATGACACCCTATCTGATTTTCTTTTAATTAAAGGATTTCATAAAGGTAAGGTAGATAAAACCTTGTTCACTATTGAATGGGAAAATCATATATTACTTGTGCAAATATATGTGGACGATATTATTTTTGGTTCAACTAACCAACAGATGTGTGATAAGTTCTCCAAGCTGATGCAGAATAAGTTTGAAATGAGCATGATGGGTGAACTTAATTATTTTCTTGGTCTGCAAGTTAGACAGTTGCCTGATGGAATATTCATCAGCCAAGCAAAATACACAAGAGATCTGTTCAAGAAGTTTGGTATGGAAACTAGCTCAACTGCTACCATTCCTATGTCTACAAGTCTTCGTTTGGACAAAGATGAAGATGGTTCATTGTTGTATCTAACAGCAAGTAGACCTGATATAATGTACACAGTTGGAGTCTGTGCAAGATTTCAATCAAACCCCAAGGAATCTCATCTCTTAGCTGCCAAAAGGATATTGAAATATGTTAAAGGCACTCAAGAATTGGGATTGTGGTATCCTAGAGAATCTGGATTTGAACTTATTGGTTATTCAGATTCAGACCTTGCTGGCTGCAAGATTGACAGAAAGAGCACAACAGGTGCCTGTCAGTTCTTAGGTAGTCGTCTGATCTCATGGATGAGTAAGAAACAGACTTCAGTGTCCATATCTACTGCTGAAGCTGAATATATAGCTGCTGGAGCTTGCTGTGCACAGATACTTTGGTTGAAGCATCAACTAGAAGACTACAACATCAAAATCAGTGGAATTCCAATCTACTGTGACAACACAAGTGCAATCTCTCTTACTCAGAACACTACAAGTCATTCAAGGACTAAACATATAGAAATCAAGCATCACTTCATCAGAGATCATGTGGAAAAAGGCAATGTAGTGATTGAGTATGTTCATACTGACAATCAGATTGCTGATATTTTCACTAAACCTCTAAGTGAAGTAAGGTTTTCAACTCTAAGAGCTGAGCTAGGACTACTTAATTTGGATGCATAAGCTGAGGGGGAACTTATCAGATCACTGAAGTTCAATAGCTTAGTTATCCACTATTCTATTCAAGGATTAACTTTCAACAGACTAGTTAACTTATGAATTCTTAAAGACAGGGGGAACGTGTAAGACTAGCGGTACTTCTGCTCTAAAGATGAAATTTGTTAATGACAGTTAGTTGAAGTTATGTTATCAGAAGATCTGTTCTTAATTCTTGAAGACTGAAGATTATTTTATCTTGCTGGATTGACAAACAGCAGAGGAAGATTACTGGCTATTGGCTTTCTCCAGTAATATCAGATAACAGATCACTCGTCTGTCAGATAAGTTAAACTCTACTCATCTGATACCTTATATAAGCATGGTCTTAAATCGTATCTTTAGAAACGCGCTTTTATAAGTAACAGATTAGTGTCGATTGAGTTTCCCGCCAGTCTGACATTAAAATAATAAAATTGAAATCCGCAACTCCCAACCACACGATTAGTAAACTGTCAGATCAATCCAACGTATCAGATTAATCACGATAACCTAAACAATGGAAAACGTATAAAATCCGATCTGAAACAGTACAGTCGTCTTACGCACTCAAACACTCTCAAATTCTCTAACTCTCAAGCTCTCCTGTTTCGAAAGTTTATTGCTTTTGCAGAATTCTACTCACTAATCTCAGAAATGGAAAAGATTATTGATGGAAGATACCTAAACTACAACAAATTTCACTTTTCGGGTACTGATCTGATGCGCTCCATCATGGAAAAGATCAAAGAGGCATCATTAGTTCCAGTTCTTGAAGCACGTGAAGATAGGTTTACCTAGAAGATGTTGATCACTTCTACTAGACCAGGGAATTCTCCAAAAATGACACTGTTATGACGGTTGTCATTGGTGGTAAGAAAATTGCTATCTCTGCTGCTGTTTTAAGTGAAATTTACAAGTTAGCAGATAAGGAAAGAGATGTGACCAGCTTAGGGTCAGAAAAGGAGGATGAATTTTGGGCAATTTGTGCGAAAGAGGGAGAAGAGATGACTGGGACTCTGATGAAAACTCAATTAAAAGATGAGTATAAGAGGTTCGCAGACATCATTGCGAAGGTGCTGGATTGTAGCACGAGCTCTCTAGATGGGTTACCAAGGAAAAGGTACTACACCATGGTGTGCATATACTATGGACTGAAAGTTAACTGGGCTGCTCACGTCTATGAGCTGCTGAGTGATAAGAGGCTGTCTCATGCCGTCTTACTCAGTAATCTGTTTGCATCCCTGCAATGTCCTATGGGTGGTGGAAAGGCCACTCACAGTAGCAAGGAGTTCAAATTGTATGAACCAGTGAGAAAAGTAGTGGCTGCACCTAAAAGAAAGGCTTCTACTAAGTCTAAGAAGGCCCCCTCTAAGAAGAGCAAGAAGGAGGGTCAGACAAGTCAACCTGCTGAGCCAACAGCACAAACTGAAGATGCAGTTCCAGAAAAGATGATTGAAGATTTCACCAAGGAGATTGAGCAGATGAAGACTGACACTTCTCCTGAAAGAACTGAGTCTGAGGAAGAAATTCCCCTTCAAAGGTTGAAAAGGTTGAGAACCAGAAGTGAGGCAAGGGGACCTCCTACTGCCAACCCCCCTGCCAAAAGAATTGCCAAATCAAAGGTCAAGAGAAAGGTCACTTTCTCTGAGGAGCCAGTTGCAACAGTAAGAGAAATAACAGCATCTGCTGAGAGGCCAATCATTATTGAAGAGCCTGCTGTTAAGCATGCTGAAGTTGTTACTGCTGAAATTGGAGTCTCTGCTATAGACTCATCTGCTGTAGTATCTGCTGAAGTTAGAGAAGAACAGCAGACTGGCACAACAGGTGAATGAGAAACACTCCTTCTGCATCCTACTCCTGTTGCTGCAACTCCAATCCAAGCTGTTGAAAGTCCTGAATCAAGGAGAAAACGGACTGGTAAATTTGCAACATACCTAACTGCTGCTGAAAAGAAAAGACAAGATGCTGCTGAAAAGCTAAGGAAAGCTGCAGAAAAGGCAGAAGAAGATAGGCTGAAAAGCCTAGAGTTAAAAAGGCTGGAAGAAGAGGCCATCAAGATGACTCAAGAGCAAAGGGACGCTATTGAGGAAGCAGAGTTAGCTGCTGCTATTGAGGCAAGTGCTAAGGACTCTCATGGTCCTAAACAGTCTGGTGGAATTGTCATTGGTGAACCAAGAGACCCCACCAAACCAATACCAGCTATGCCTGCACCAAAGATGAAGCCAAAAAGAAGAGAGGAGATTAGATTGTCTTTGGAGATTGTCAGGGATGACCCTGCCATCTTTGAAGAATTCCTTAAAAGGTTGGATGCTGAAGGTGCAAGAATCAACCGTCTGACGTTATTCCATGCTGAAAAGATCAGATACAACAGATGGAGAGAATTCAGACTGACAAAGAGTCCAGCTGAAATGGCCAAATGGAAAGCCTTCACTGCTGAAGAAGCCTGGGTGTTGAAGTGGCTTGAGACTGGATCCTTAATTCAAGCACTTGATTCAGAATTCTTTCTGGACAGGTTAAGATTGAGAATAAGCCACATAGTCAAGGCTGAAGCAAAGAAGATCTTTGAGTCTGTTCCTGAGGATTATGATGAATCAGAAGACCTCAAGGAAAGATCAATCAAGTTGGCTATTGCTCAAGCAATGGAGCTATGGGCAAAGAAGTCTAGGAAGCTGAAGGGACAACCTAGCTCAATGGTCCCTCTTCCTAACATCAAGCACATTGTCTATGGTCCAAACATCAAACCATTTGAAGAGCTACCTGAGGAACCATACTCACCTTTTATTCCTCTTGACAATTTTACATGGATTTCTCACAGGTCTGCTGTAGATAATGAAGGATTGATGAAAACAATTGAGACTGTTAAGAAGATCAAGTCCCCTGCTGACAAAGAAAAAGAAGAATCTTCTGATCAACAAAAGAACAAAGAGGGTACATCTGACCCATCTGATCAGAACAAAGACAAGGGTGACAAGTCAGACACAGCTGATGAATCAAAAGGAGAAGAAACCATTCCAGCTGATCAGATTATTGAAAAGAAGGCTACTGCTGAGCAAGATGATCAAACCAAGGAGAAGGAAAGCACTCCTGGTCAGGCTGATGAAACCAGAGAAGAAGAGATTGCCTCTGGGTCAGCAGATCAGACTACAAAAGAGTCAACTCAAGCAGAGGAACAATCCACTGAAAAGGAAGTTCTTGCCTTACCTCCAACTCAAACTGAAGTTGCTTCTACTTCTTAGAGCTTACAGCAAACATCCCTGTTGAATTCTATTCAACAAATGATATCAAAATCAATGAATGAAATGGAGGAGAAGTTAACTGCAAATCAGAAAGCTACTGCTGTTCCAATCTATCTGATAGAAGATACTGCTCAGAATGTCAAATCTGTCTATCAAGACATGGACACTATCAGAAGAAGAACCCAAAGCACAGCTGCCGGTTGGAGAGATATTACAGAAACGGTTGAATTGGCCATCCAAGCTAAGGATGAAACCTTAGATAATATGATAAAAGACTTCAAGGCATCTGCTGATTGGATACTTGCCACTCAAATTCAGCTAGGTGACCAAGGTGAAGCTGCTCTCAAAAGAATGGATGACTTTGAAGCCAATCAACTGAGACAACAAGCTCAACTAGATGCATTTGGAGCAATTCAACTACGACAACAAGCTCAAATGCATGCTATGGAAGAAAACATCAAGCTTCTATGTGATTCACTTCTGATCACCCCAATCTTGCCAAATTATCAAATCAACCCTGCTGATGATGACAAAAAGGGGGAAGATAGGGTACTAAGGGAAGAAAGGGAAGATAAGGCATCATCTGCTGAAAGAACAGAAGTGTTAGAAGAATCTGCTGATGATGATGAAAAGAATGATGCAGAAAATGAAGGCACAAGCAGATCAACAGATGAGAAGATCACCGAAGAAGAAGGTGAAGCTGCTGAAGAAACTGAAGCTGAAGCAAAGGCTAAGTCTGATAAGGAAATAGCTGCTGCTAAGGATTCAGCTGAAGAACAGCTTGACCCTGATGTCAAAAAGAAGAAGTTAGAGCTGTTAGAGCAGAAACTCTCTGAAGATTCTGCTGAAGAAGAAGAGAACAAGGAAGATAAAGAAGACAAGAAAGAAGAAGACAAGCTAGTAGACTAGTCTTGTTCAAAATTACTTATGTATCTCCTTGTAATTTTTTTTTGCACAACTCCTCTGAACAAACTTGTAATATGTAACACTTCTCAATATCTATAAAATTGCAAGTTTTAATCCAACAGACTATTTCTATCTCAGAAATTTTTGAGGATCAAAACTTTAGTTTAGGTACAGGTACTTAGCTGAAGTTTTGTCATCATCAAAAAGGGGGAAATTGTTGGATGAAGATGAAGATGAAGTGCAAAGAAGACAAGTAATTAAGGGAAGGTTTTGATGATTTCCAAAACATCATAATCAGCTAAGTATGGAAGCTTAGTTCCCTTAGAAGAATTTTGAACAAGTAAAAGAAGACATCAAAAGAGTTCAAAGTTCAAAGCCCAGAAGACTAGTGATCTCATGCTGAAACAGCGAACAGAAGGGTAGGTCATCAGCCGAGTCAAATCAGATTAGTTCAGTATTTGATCAGCAGAGTGCCTATCAGATGAGTCGTTTTGATCAGCAGAGTAGAAGAGATCAAGAGATTAGTCTAACGGTAATAAATGCCCCGAAGTGTAATAAATGCTGGAAGAGAAGGGTAGTAATGGCAAATGATTGGAATTAACCCTCGGATCAGCAGAGTGCATTTAATGCAGCTACAGGAAAGTACAGCAGAAAAAGTACTGTAGCAGGTTACCGTTCTAATTTCGGGCTAAGGCTATGGATTTGAAGATTTGATCTCCTTCAACGGTCTTATTTTCAAATTCAAGTATAAAAGGAGCTGATTTCAACGAGCGAGACAACACAACAACATCAGAGATTTTGCATTCGAAGCAGAAATTTATCTAAGTCTCAAAAAGCTCAAACAGCTCACTCGTCTGGTGGAAGTCATCTGTTGACAGAAACCCAGTTGAAGAAAACAGAAAATTACGATCTGAGTGATCTTGTAATAGCTAAGTGTTGTGCGAAGTTGTGATCCATCTTTGTGAGTGATCAAACTTCAGAGAGTAGAATTTCTTAGTGATTTTCTATTGCGAGCTTATAGCCTTTTCATTAGTTGTCTAGGTATAAGTGGAGAAATATTGTAATCTGTGTGATTATAGTATAACCCAGAATCTAAGTGATCTGGAAGAGTGGACTAAAGGATTTTTATCCATATAACCACTATAAAAATTCTTTGTGTTGATTTGCATTTAAGTTTTTCTTGCATATTTCAAACTGCATAAGCAAACACTTTGAATTGTTTAAAGGATTTTAAAAGGAGTTTTTAAAACTGGGGATAAAATCTCTTTAAGAACTTAGTCTACTTGTGAAAAACACTTTCAAACAATCCGCTGCAAGTAAACTCTTGAGAAAACTATTCTGTTGAAAAACAGCTAAGTATTTATAAGAAGAGTGGTCACTCTGCTGTTCTAGACTTGTTCTTGATCAGCGTAGTTGTCTTACTGTTCTTCATCAGCTTAGTCTGCTGACAGAAGACTGAAAAGTTTTTAAGTTCAAAAATTTTCAGAGGTCTATTCACCCCCCCCCTCTAGACCTCATCTGACCACTTGGGACCAACAAGGGTTTAAACCTTCCTTTCGTAACTTTACGCAACTTTTCCGGTTCAATATTTCCAGTTCTTCTAACCGCGGGTATTTCTTCGCTAGTCAGAGGCCTAGTCGAGCAATCTTTGATGCCCCTGTTTCTAGCAACCCTTTTTGGAAATCTCATTTTTTCTTTGTTCGCCCCCACCTCATCTTCGTTCGGCAGATGGTTCGACTATACCCTTCTCGTGGGATCATGGTTACAAATGGGTATACGGAGGTCGTTTGCCGACTGGTGAATTTATTCCTGACGATGCTCAGTTTATCGCTGAAATCCCCGATATGCGTGCAAACAAATATCAGAGTGCTCTTCTGATTGGGGAAACTTTCCTTCGTAAAGCGGGATTGAGTGCTCATACTTTTCCAATCAGTTCATCATTTGAATCATTGGGTAAGCATTTCACTTTAGCTTAGTGTTATGATGATATCTTCTATATAGAGAAACTAACTTTTATCTTGTTTCTTTTTCAGCTCATATGGTAGAAAATTCTCGACATTCTTCAAAGGGAAAAATGGTCTTATCCAAATCCTCTAAATCTATAGAGAACATCCCGATCGAGCAGAGAGCTTCTCGGAAGAGAAAGCTGGACTTGAGTCATGAGTCCGAGGAGCATGGAGAGGAGTCTCCAGATTCTTCCCAAGATTCCCCTGTTCGTCAAGGGACTGGACCTGGTTATCCCCCCCTTCAGCATAGAACATCCTTGGGAATTCGTGGATGTCGTAGTTGGTCGATGCCTCATCCTAGCGACAACCCGGTGGGGAGAAAAAGGAGCTATTATGGTCGTTCTGGCAACGATCTTTCTTTACTTGGCGACAATCATCCGAAACCTACCTTGGTTGAAATGATCGAAATCATTTAGAGGGGAAGAGAGCCGCTGGTTATTCTGAGAAATATTCTCTTGTCCATGATGAAAGCGAGAATGCGGTCGATAAGGCGACTCGTGTTCTCTTATCCGGGGTTTTTACTCGTGATTTGAACAAGCTTTTTCGGAAGGATCCTCTGGAGAAATTTCAGCGAGCTTCTCTTTATGCTGAAAAGGTAAATTTCTTTTAATCTTGCTTTATAGGATATTTTTTCTTTCGAAGATATTCTTGTTAACTTATTTCTTGTTTTACTCCTTTGCTTTTTCAGACTAAGACTTGTTTAGCCTCATACGCTTATGAAACTGCACTTTGGAAACAACAATGCGAGTTTCTGGATGAGAAAAACAAAGCTTTACTTCGTAAGTTTTCTGGTTCAGAGGCTGGTCCCTCAACGTCTTCTTTCGTTCCTGTCGTAGAGACTCATGCTACGGGGACTGAAGACCAAGAGATCATAAATAGGGTTATGGAGATTTCTCGTGCTCAAGAGCAAGCCAATCAAATGGCTAAAAAGTTAGAGGAATTCCAGTTACAGAGTACGGCTCGAATTAGTGAGCTAGAATCCCAAGTATCAAGTCTTCAAGCTTCATTAGAGGAGTATGAAAAGGACGTCCCTCTTAGTGGACTTAAGGATCGATACGGTAGGAACCCTGATGAAAGAGTGATTCGCGAATTCCTTAACTCTCCTGTCCATACGGCGTTGGTGTATCAGATGGTCGGTCCTCTTCTGGAGAGTACTTTCAAGAAGGCGATTCATCAGTTGGTCGCCTTAGAAATGATCGATGACCGTCGAAAGGAGTATTTTAAGGCGGCACATATTCGGTTGAACCGTTATGGCGAAGTTTATTTTCCTTCTGAGCTTCCAGATGTCGTATATCAAGGTTTTCCTTTGGCTCACCTTGTCAAAGAGTTCGGAAAATCATTGCCGATTCCTCCTTCTGATGTTAACGATGAGCTTGATGATACTTTTATCGATCCAGAAGACGAAGAAGAAGAAGAAGAAGATATTGGCATGACCGAGAACGTCGATAGTGAACAGAGAATTCCAGATAGCGACCAGGCTTCATGATATAGTGACTTTTGAAATAATCTTTGTAATTATTTACCCGTATGTTTAATTGTAATTTTACCTTTTCACCCCTTTGCACGCTAAGCGTTTCATATTCTGACAGTCACGTCTTTTCATCTTCGCCGTAATAATTCAGACAAGTCATTAAGTTCGCCGTAATCATTATGCGTGTGTCTTTTCAAATTCTAGTGTTTGTTCCAAGGTCAGTTTTTCTATTTCGCGCCCTTTCTTTAGGTCTGCAGCGTCTTTTCGTGTAGTATAAATACCAAAGGTAAAAACTTGACTTGTTATTTACCGTTATACTCGTCTCTTCTAATAGAATACTTTTTCTTCGGCTAGTCGATAAACTTTCTCGTTATTTTCTTTATACTTTTCAACAATTCGATCATGAGTAATCTTTTCGGCAATACTTCGAAACGACCTTCTCGTGAGAGCGCTAGGGATAATAGATCCAAAAAATCTCGAAGAGATGGGCCGTCGATGGAGCCTCCTCGTTCGTCCCCAATAATTAGGTCGGTGATTGATACTCGTGTTATCGCTTCTGAACCTTTTTCTGTAGTAACTTCATCGTTTTCAGAACCAATCTTTTCTTCTTCCACTTAAGTAGGAAATATGCCTTCCCCTGGTCGGGTAGCTTTTGGCGATATGTCCAATGAGGAACCTACTTATAATATACCTGTAACTTCAGGTGCTTCTTCCTTCGAGGGTGCTTTTCACGGAGAGGTTCCTAATAGCTCCGTTTCTTCTTCTCTTTCTGCCGCCCGGCTTGTCAGTGAACCCTTAAGGGGAGATGATGCAGGGGCAGTTGGCGGAGATCCTTTTATGACACAACCTGTGTCCCATGATTTTTCTGATTTTTTGTTCCATGATACAACTATCGTTAATGCCTCCTTTGAATCTGGCGGACCCTCTGGAGGTCGAACCGAGTCAAGGCCCGGTCGCCGGACCATTATATCTGCTTCGGGTAAGGAAACCTCAGTTAGCCCCGACGAGAGGGGTTCCCCCCGTCTGTTAGATGATCGTTGTATTCTCGAGCAGGTTAAGGACATCTTGCGGGCAGCGACTCCCCGCCCTGACAACGTCCCTCTTCTTAGCGAGCTTCCGGGCTCTGTTGAGCCCGATGCTTTGTCTTGGGATCTGGGTTTGAGCACTATTCTGCCTGGAGAGTTGAAAAAGCTTGAGAGTGCTTCCAACGTACGCCTTGTTCAGTCACTCGTGAAGATATGCGAACAGGTGGACGAATCTTTCATTGTTTTATTTGTTTTTATTTTGACTTCCTTGTTACATAAGGACTGTTTTCTTTTTCCAGGCTAAGTACTTTGCACTCCAGCTGGGCGTGCAAAATGATGATCTGTGGATAAGTAGAGGTGCTTATCAACGTCGTTTGGAGTCGGAGTCGGCGAAGGTTGCAGGGCAGTCTCTCCAACTGCAGCTTGCCAATGATGATTTGAAAAAATTGCAGGAGGAGAAGTCTGTCTGGGAGAAAGAGAAGAGCGACTTGGTTCAGGCTGCTGCCCTGGCAGAGGAGTCTCGAAGGCGGTCCTATGAGGATGGATATGACGCCGGTTATCTAAAGCGTCAAGAGGAGTTGATGGCGTTTGCTGGCAATTTGACTCCTCGGAGGACTGTTTCTGCAAGTCGACCTGCTGGCAACTCTTCTCAGTGATCTTTGTTTGACCTGGCAGGCCTTGGACTGTCTCTTTTTTTTTTTTTTTTTTTTGTGCCCAACTTTTGTGTAGTTGTTCGGGCTGAAATTTTTGTATTGGGAGAACGACCAATTTGGAAATTATGATCTTTTGTAGGCAGATTCTTACCTTGATCAATTTTTATTCTGTAGAAGCACTTTGTTTTCTCATTTTACTGTTATGCATAAATATAACATCACGGAATATTCAGCATAGATTAGCTTACTTATCTGATATTGATCTCTGCGGAGAAAATTCAGGATATAGAAAGGGTAGCTCAATCTTGCTCGGTCACTATTTAAGTAACTGAATGATTAATGTTTGCTCTGCAAATCAATTTTTTGTTGATCAACCCAGTATGGTCCTTTGAGTTATATCCAAAGTCGCGCAGTACTGCAGAAATGTGATAGGATAGTGCCCAGCAAGCCAACAAATATAAGCTTGTTAAGGAACTTCCTTTAGAAGCAATCTTATGATTCATAAGATAATACGCCCGTTTATTCATAGTACGTGAATTAAACAATGGCCACCTTCATCTCTCGCGAACTTATCTAAGCGATTGGTTGAAACCCTGAGATCACTCATGACTACGGGATTATTCACTTCAGTATTGGGTGCGATTAATCATGAAACAATCTCAAAGGTCGTGATCTCAAAAACGTTCCAAGTCATAGATTCATATCGAGACGGGGTATCGAATGAATCGTCAAGACTTGTAGGATTATGCATGATTCACATGAAGTGAATTTGTTGTCGTTTCATGAACAAGGCATTGAATGCTAGTGCATATGACTAGGTGGTTCGATAGGGGATCGAACGCATCGAACGACCCGAACAGAGAGACCCATCGTGGAAGTGCGTTAAGCATATCGGTAATGGGATGTCTCTCAAGACTTATAATAGTGTACGATTTAGTCCTTTGACTTGAGGTGCTAGGGCGGATTCGGTACACGGGAATACGTACTTTGATTTAGGAGCCGATCACATAGCTTGGTCATTGTGCGACTACTTTGGGTACGTATGAACGTGTGTGCGGATAGTTAGTACTAATATAGGATCTATCGACTCATCTTGATAAGATGAGAGAATTTCCTGTACGTTCTTAGATAATAAATCCGAGGAATCTACGGCCGTAGTCAGTGACGGATTTGGAAAGGGGTTTCAAAATTTAGCAGTCACACTGGAATTATTATCCTGAATTAGAAAGTACAGAATTGAGATAATTAGAGGTGCCGACCAATTCACACACCCTAGGTCTCAATCGGGAAATTAGTTGATAGAAGGACCGTATGTACATGGCATTTATAAGAGGTGAAGGTTCACGAAATCAATTCACCTGAAGTTGGGCCTCATGGGCTTGTGGCTAGACATCGACCATGAGGTGTGGGTACTCCTGAATTAATAAGGAAATTAATTCTGGAGTGGTCAATTAAAGTGGTTAATTGATCGGAGCAATTAATTGCTCACTAATTAAATCACGAAAGTCGTGGGCCTGCTGCCAATTGATGGTGAACCTAGAGGGTCATACACAATACAGTTGGACAGTGACAGTCTGGAAGGAATCAATTGATTTAAGGAATTAAATCAATATATGAATTAAAGTATTAATTCATGAAGAAGAATAATTAATTAGAAGTAACTAATTAATTAATCGAGAATTAAAGTGTTAATTCAAAATGGAGAATCATTAATTAGGAGTAACTAATTAATGAATCAATTGGAATTTCTGATTGATTAAATCCTCAATTACAGTGTTAATTGGAAAGGATTAATTAATTAATAGTGGATTAATTAATTAAAACACATGGGCCGATCCATATGTAAGTTAATTGATCTTTGATTAATTAATTTAAGCATATGGGCCAATTATTGTAAGGATAAATTAATCTAGGATTAATTAATCTTGCATGGGCCAATTTTGGGAACAATGATCAAATTAAGTTTAGGATTAATTAAAAAAGCATGTGGGCCGATTTTAGTTAATCAAAGTGGCCGATTTTTGCTTATATTAATTAGTCTTGAATTTATGTTGATTGTGTTTGATTATGATAGGGATTAAGAGTTTGTGTTATCTTGTGTAACTAGGAAAGAGATTGAAAGAGATCTTGTTTCCTAAAGTGATAAAGATTGTGTATATCTTGTTTCTTGAGAAGAAGATATTCTTTCAAGAAATAGATGTCTATTAGGAGAAGGAGTCTTCTAATAGAGATGTCTATAAATACTAGATATACATAATCTAAGAAGAATGTTGAAAAATCAAAAAGGAGTTGAAAAACAAAAGAAAGAAAAATCACAACACAAGAAAACACATAGAGGCCGAAAATTTCAGCCCCCTCTCGCTCCTAATTGCATAATCGAACCCTGTAAAATCGCCCTCCCTGTGTAGGATTTTTCTCCAAGTCTTCTTCCCGGATCTGCATCCAATTCCTGACGAGACGATTCCTTAATCCTAGTTCTGAGCCTGGGGATTTCGCGAAGTCACTCAAAATCCAACTGGTGTGGACTTTCTCTAGAGGCACAACACTTGGGGTGCTCTAGTGAACAATCGAAGACCGGAGGAAACCACCACCTTGCCTGTGGTGAGGTAAAATGGCTTTTACCATCTATTTAATTTTAGTATATGCATGCTTTAATTAAATTCAACCTTTATTCATATGTGCTAATAAGTGTTCCCTGGGATTTGGTGTATAATAAAATTTTTAAATTCCGCACTGTTGTAGTTGACAATTATACCCATAAAAACCCAACAAAATGTAGATAGTAGGTTCTTTCGTATCGATAATCGACTAAACAGCTGTTAATGAACGCTCATCGTCTTGGTCGATGTTCATGCCTTGTAAATTTGTTTTTATGTGACGTATATCTTATATAAGGAGGCTATTGCCCCTTCTGTTGAACTCCGCTTTTTCTTTTCATCAGACCAAGAGAAAATATCCCTTTCAGTATCTTCCAAAGCTTCATGTTTCCCAGCATTAACTTTGAACTATATGTTCCTCAGCCAGTGTATCATTATATCATTTCCTTGATATGGGAGGAATTGGAAAATGTAGGGTTCTTGGCCAGATCTGACCTGTTCAGACCTCCTTCAGCAATTCTTTGGTATGTTAGGCAGTGACTTCTTTGCAGTTTCGAATAAGGAGGACTATTCTCCTGATTTCTATGTCAGATGTCTTGGACTCCAAAGGAGTTCTTGTATGGCTTAGTTGATGGTTACCCATATGGCGTATGAGGCAGTGACGGCCCTCGCATGGGGGGTTTCGTCTTTTATCTTTTATCGAGTACGTATCCTTTTCACGACGGTCTTAAATTTGTATGCCTTCGTTTGTGGATTCTAGGTTTTCAGCCAATCGGCCATCATGTATGATCGTGCCGGTTTATTTGGTCCGGAGCTCCTTTAGGTCTGCTTGTGTTATTTCGATGATCGCTTCGATCTACGTCTTTCTTGTTATCGACTGGTTGAGTCGATTAGATAGCGCCGTTCCAACTTACTTGCATTTATTACGGGGAGTTAAAGGGTCGCATTTATGTCCGTTGATCAAATACTTTTTCAGCCGTTGGATTCCTTAGATCTATCCCTATAAAAAAGGGGGGTGGTTTGCATTATTCATTTGCAATTTCCCAAAAAGGATGGAGATCTCAGTTTCCTTAGATTTTATTTTGCCTTCAGATCCCATAATATTCAAGAAGTCACATTATCGTGATTCATACTGTAATAACTTGATGTTCTTCTACCTTGTACTGACGGGTCCCATGGAAGCCCTACCTTGTACTAACGGGTCCCATGAGGCCTCAAATGTTGTTTTCACGGATTTGAGGTCCGTGGTTTCTGTTTGCACATGGAGGGTTCATACTTGCCACTCACCCCTGCTCTTCGATGTCACCTCAGGAGTGATAGACTACCGGGGTGGGCTGGTACTTGTGCTGATCTTGACAGTCCTTGCGAGATGCTGCTTCAGAGTAAAATGCCAACTCCTTATGTAGAAGCAGTATTTGCTGTGGGTGAATGAGTATTGCCGGTTATCTGGCTGGTAATGCTCATTTCCTCTGGAAGAACATTTGATCATCCGTCCATGGCCATCGAACTACAGAAGTCGACCATCCTGAGCAGCATGCTTCTTAGGTGGTTTATCATAATTGACGAGGTACTAGGGAGGAGATTGGTGTTTCCGTGGACATTGTCGTGAAGATCGCCGATCTAAAGGATCATTTCATCTAAACCATTGTAACGGTGTTTAAGTAGTATGTAGATCTTTGTAATGTAGGACCTTTGTATGTAACTGATTTGATGAATAAAATTTTACTTTTATCCATTGCATTCTCCTTATTTTGTTGATTTTATTTATGAGGAGCATTTTCCGATCAGACGGGTTCATACTTCAATTCATCTTCAAAACCTTTAGGAGTATTAGCAGATCTTTTAGATTGTTAGGAACAGATCGAGGAGTGTTTATTGAGCGGATCAATGTATACTCAACTCTTTTTGTTTAGACTTAGGTTTTAATACCAAAAAACCTTTTAGATCGTTGAAAACGGATCGAGGAGTGTTTATTGAGCGGATCAATGTATACTCAACTCGTTATAATTTAGACTTAGGTTTTTATTCCAAAAGTCTTTTTGATCGTTGAAAACGGATCGAGGAGTGTTTATTGAGAGGATCAATGTATACTCAACTCGTTATAATTTAGACTTAGGTTTTTATTCCAAAAGTCTTTTTGATCGTTGAAAACGGATCGAGGAGTGTTTATTGAGCGGATCAATGTGTACTCAACTCGTTATAATTTAGACTTAGGTTTTTATTCCCAAAGTCTTTTTGATCGTTGAAAACGGATCGAGGAGTGTTTATTGAGCGGATCAATGTATACTCAACTCGTTATAATTTAGACTTAGGTTTTTATTCCAAAAGTCTTTTTGATCGTTGAAATCAATGCATACTCAACTCTTTATAATTTAGACTTAGGTTTTTATTCCAAAAGTCTTTTTTGATCGTTGAAAACGGATCGAGGAGTGTTTATTGAGCGGATCAATGTATACTCAACTCGTTATAATTTAGACTTAGGTTTTCAATACCAAAAGTCTTTTAATCTTCGTAAATAATGAAACGAGGAGTTTTTATTGAGCGGATCAATGTATACTCGACTCGTTTTTACTTAGACTTAGGTTTTCAATACCAGAAGTCTTGTAATCTTCGTGAATAATGAACGAGGAGTTTTTATTGAGCGGATCAATGTATACTCGACTCGTTTTTACTTAGACTTAGGTTTTCAATACCAGAAGTCTTGTAATCTTCGTGAATAATGAACGAGGAGTTTTTATTGAGCGGATCAATGTATACTCGACTCGTTTTTACTTAGACTTAGGTTTTCAATACCAAAAGTCTTTTAATCTTCGTGAATAATGAACGAGGAGTTTTTATTGAGCGGATCAATGTATAGTCGACTCGTTTTTACTTAGACTTAGGTTTTCAATACCAGAAGTCTTGTAGTCTTCGTGAATAATGAACGAGGAGTTTTTATTGAGCGGATCAATGTATACTCGACTCGTTTGTATGGTCGGATCGAGGAGTGTTTATTGAGCGGATCAATGTATACTTAACCCCTGTTGTCCCGATCTTAACCAATATGATAGTAGAATTCCAAGGAGTGATTACCGAAACAATCGATTTATAGAAATTGCTAAAATCTTTTATAATTGAACTGTAGGCTAAGACCTTTATTACAGAGATTAAAACTCAATAAAATTAAATAAAACAAAACAGCATAATCTGCTAAAATTTATTTACCATAGTATTTTCTAAGGTTGACTGCGTTCCAGGTTCTTGGTAAGGCTGTTCCATCCAAGTGTGCAATTTTGTATGAACCTTTCTTTCCTACGTCAATGACAACGTAAGGTCCATCCCAATTTTGTTGTAATTTTCCCACATGCTTGGATACTTCTACCTTTTTCAAGACCAGGTCTCCTTCTTTGAAGGTTCGGATGCGTACTTTTTGATTGTATGCCTTTTCCATATTTGCTTTAGTGGCTTGTATGCGTACAGTGGCTTTTTCTCTCAAAGCTTCTGTTAAATCGACGTCACTTTCTCTTGCCTTTTCATTTTCCTGATCATCGAACATCTCGATTCTTGGTGTTGGGATTAGGGTTTCAACAGGAATAACAGCTTTCGACCCATATACCAAGCTAAATGGGGTTTCCCCGGTCGAGCTCCTGACTGTGGTTCGATTTGCCCAAAGTACTCCTGGGAGTTCATCAAGCCATTTTCCTTTGGCCGCTCCTAATCTTTTTTCCAAGGATTTTATTATTTCTCGGTTTGCTACTTCGGTTTGTCCGTTCGCTCTAGGATGCCCGACCGAAGTGAAATTTTGTTGAATTCCAAGTTTCGAACACCATTCTATTACCTGTTTTCCCGCGAATTGGGTTCCATTATCAGAAATTAAAATCCTCGGGATGCCAAATCGACACACTATGAATTTCCATAGGAAGTTGATCACTTGGAATTGAGTTATTCGTGCGAGGGCGATGCATTCTATCCATTTGCTGAAATATTCTACAGCGACCAGGACATAAGCTTTCTTGGATCTAGCCGCTGGGAACGGTCCCACGATGTCCATTCCCCATTGATCGAAAGGCCAACATATCGGGATCGGGTGCATGTTTTCTGCTGGTCGATGACATATATCAGCATGGACTTGGCAGTGATGACATTCTTGGACATACTGAGCGGAATCCTTATTGATGGTAGGCCAATAATAACCCGTTCGGAGGCATTTTAAAGCCAATGCCCTTGCTCCGCTGTGATTCCCTGCGTCTCCTTCATGTACCTCTCGTAGAATATCAATGGTTTGTGATTCAGAGACACATTTCAGAAGAATTCCTGATACTGATCTTCGGTAGAGTTTTCCTTCTACCAATGTATATTTTGGAGCTCGATATTTTATTTTCCGAGCTTCATTCTGGTCAAGTGGCAGTTTTCCCTCTCGAAGATAGTCTATCATTGGAGTCATCCAGTTTTCTTCAACTTCTTCAATTTCCATTATATCGACTACCGGTGTTTCATCGATATCGATCGCTGGTGTACCAGAGATTAACCAGTTGATCACCCTTTCGGTTTTTCCGTCATGGGCTCCTGTGAACTTAGACAGTTGATCGGCCCATTTGTTTTCCGAACGAGGAATATTCTGTATACTGAAGCTTTCGAATTTCTCGGCTAGTGTTTTCACTTTGGCGAGGTATTTAACCATATTAAATTCCTTAGCCTCATACGAGCCTTCTATTTGTCTTTGTACTAACTCTGAATCGGTTAATACTTTAAGGCTCTTTATGTTGGCTTTGATCGCCATTTCCATTCCTGCGATTAACGCTTCATATTCTGCTTCATTGTTTGTTACGACGAAGTCCAACGTTATCGCATAATTTAAATCTTCTTTATATGGTCCTGTGAAGTTGATTCCGGCGCCTCCTCCTTCTCGGCATGAAGAACCGTCAACATGCATTAACCAAGTTTGATCTTCTATGCTCAAGATATCGTCGTTGAGGCTGTTCGATAGTTCGGTTGCCTGTGTTGGGGTTTCCAATAGAAAATCAGCTAGCACTTGGGCTTTAATTGCAATTCTTGGTTTGTAATCGATTTCGAATTGGCCGAGTTCGATCGCCCATTTGATCAGTCTTCCGGAGGCTTCCGGTTTTGCTAAGACTTGTCTTAGTGGTTGATTCGTTAAAACCACGATTTTGTAGGTTAGAAAGTAAGGTCGAAGTTTTCGTGCAGCCACTACCAAGGCCAGAGTGAATTTCTCAATTTCCAAATAATTCTTCTCCGCCCCTTGCAGTAATTTGCTTAAATAATAGATAGGCTTATGTTCTAAACCTTCTATCTTAATTAGTACTGGGCTAACGGCCGCGTCGAAGATCGAGATGTAGATATACAATGGTTCCCCTTCCGTTGGTTTGGCCAACATCGGGGGTGTTGTCAAATACTCTTTGAGTTGTTCGAAGGCTCGATCGCATTCTTCTGTCCAAACAAAGTTTTTCGCTTTTCGAAGCGTTTGGAAAAAGGGCAAACTTCTGTCTGCTGATTTTGATATGAATCTGTTCAACGCTACGATTTTCCCAACCAAGCTTTGTACTTGGGAGATGGTTTTGGGAGGTTTCATTTCAGTTATGGCTCGAATTTTTTCTAGGTTGGCTTCTATTCCTCGCTGGTGTACTAAATAGCCCAAAAATTTTCCTGACTTAACGCCGAAAGTGCATTTCGCGGGGTTTAATTTCATACGGTATTTTCTTAAGATCCGGAAACATCGATCAAGATGTTTTACGTGATCCGCTTCGTTCATACTTTTGACTAACATATCGTCTACATAGACTTCCATTATCTCTCCGATTAACTCTTTGAACATTAGGTTTACTAACCTCTGGTAAGTAGCCCCGGCATTCCTTAAGCCGAATGGCATCACTATAAAGCAATATACTCCCTGCTCGGTTATGAATGCAGTCTTCTCTTGGTCCCGCTCATCCATGTATATTTGATAAAACCCTTGAAAGGCGTCCATCATGCTGAATATCGCGAAGCCAGCGGTTGAGTCAACTAATAAGTCGATCCTCGGGAGAGGATATGGGTCGCGTGGGCATAATTTGTTAAGGTCGGTAAAATCATTACACATTCTCCATTTGTTGTCCCTTTTATCCCCTTTTGCTACTAGAACAACATTACATAGCCATTCTGAGAAGTGTATTTCTCGGATTTGTTTTGCTTAAAGTAGTCTTTCTACCTCGGCTTTGATAATTTTATCTTTTACTGGCCCATGATTTCTCTTCTTTTGTCTGGTGGGTTTTGCCAAAGGATCAATTTTTAGGGAATGCTTGATTACTCGAGGATCAATTCCTTCAATGTCATTCGCGCTCCAGGCGAAGACGTCGACATTATCTCTGAGGAAGTCGATCAACATTATTTCCCCTTTGATCTTACGCAAATTCGTAGTCTGATCGATATTAACAAAGTTGATCTTACGTGAATTCGTTTGTTCGATTATGAGTGGATCGTGGTGCGATAATAACAATATTAAAATGATAGCAGGGATTAATAGTGATTGTATTCGATTTAAATGAGTACAAATACAAATATTTGGGTCCTACTCGAGCATTAATGGATGCCGTACAAGCTAGAGGGCGAAATACATATGATCGAAACTATGCTATATTTCCCAAGTGAGTCCGAGCTGCAGTCTCTAAGCTAGAGCACCTGGGAAGTTGTGTCTGTCGTCATAAATGCATGGGTATTTTAGCCGAAATCGGGGTCTAGGTGATCCATCTGCAGATATGCAATTCTCGGCCCATAAGTTTGGATCAGAGCTCGGCCCAACAGTAATTTTGGATCCAGGTCCGTCTGCACTTTTGGTATTTTGGGCATTGGGGTCGAACTCGAGCTCCTGGGATAGATACTGTCCGATCTCACGTGATTGTAGAAAAGGCCGAGCCCAAAATATCCCTCATCAATACTCCCCCACTTCTCGAGCGTAAAGTGAAGCTTGAGCTCGAAGAAGTATAGATTGTCTGGACCAATGAGGGGGAATGAATCAATCTCGGCATCAGCTTCGGTTATGCCTCGTTAAAAACCTAATTCGGAAAAACCCATTGGGATAAAAACCGAATTAGGGAAAAAGAGTGCATACTTAAGAAACCATGTAGTGATGCCGTCCAGACATTATCCTTGTCGTTCGTTGTCGGAACAGGAGCTTGTGATTTGGATATTTCATCGCCACTTTAACGAAGAGGTCTAGTTGAACCTTATTATCCCATGGTCGGTGAGAAAATATGGAGCGAACACCTCCTCAATGCGTTCGTTTGTTGCGTGGGTCTTTAATTTAGGAATTCCGGAAAGATTAGGGGCCGTAAGCGTAAATCTTCAAAAGTATGATTTTAACCTTACCTTGAGGGAGTTCAATCGTCGTGGTTACTCGGGGACCGATTTGCAATTTCCCATTTTGTCCCCGCATATATAGTTATACGGAGGATCGCTGTTCATCCAAGATTCTGAGAAAACTTTAGATCGGAGCAGACAGATCGATAAGTGAGTTCTAGCAGCCTTTTTCGAGCAGTCTTCATATATTTGTTATGTCAAGCTCTGTAGACTTGAAGGGAAAATCTCCTTTAGAGGAGAATGAGGCCGATAATCGGAAAGAGAAAGAAGTTGTAGAAGCTCGATCATCTGAGATCGAGAATTCACAAAACTCGAGTTCCGCCTCCGATTCCAGCGGGGAGGAGCGGGAATCGAATTCTGAGACGGGAGATAGCGGCGATGAAAATTCGGGTGAAGCAACGGTCTCTGACGAGGAAGATGTAGAGGGTGGGGACCTTCCCTTGGGGAAAAATGAGCAAAAGAAATATAGATTGAACCGCAACGTGGTGGTCACGATCTTCGATTGGGAAGAGCCCTCGACCAGCGCAGGTCTAAATATGACTGAGGAGAGGGCAGATGAGATCGTCTGTTCCTACAAGGAAAAAGATTTGAACCAGTTGCAGGAAGAATTCAGCCAATATCTAGGCGCCGGTTTCTCGATTGTGCTTCCTACTTCTGATCAACGGGTTACTGACCCTCCCGCGGGTTGTCAAGCCTTTTATTCCAAACATTTCCATTATGGCCTACGCATCCCCTTCCCTCCTTTGATAGAAAACCTTCTGGATGCTTTCCAGTTGACTCCTTGCCAGATTTTACCGAACTCGATCGGTCTAATTATAGCCTTTTGCGTGCTAATGAAAGCCAAAGGGAAAAAGGCGGCCTTTCAGAACTTTTGGCGGATATTCCAGATGAGTGCTTCCACGTCTTCGAACGCCGGTTATGTATATTTTTCTCAGAGACCAAAGATTTCGATCTTATCAGCCAACGTCAGCAGCAATTTGAAAGGATGGAAGCAAGAGTTCTTCTTTGTTCGAGGACCTGAGACTCCTCCTTCCGAAGATAATCCCGAACCTACTCCATTTATTTGGCCTGGAGCAAAGACATGGATATACGGTAAACGCCGTCTCGTGGGAAGTATGAAGAATGAGATAACAGATAAATTCCTGCAATCTCTTCGTGCTGACCCTCATCAGACCGCGTTGATGACTCAGGAGGCGGTTTTGCGATTGGCCGAGCTTAGCAATTGCACTTTTCCTGCCGATCCGATCGAGTATGGGAGGGCTCGGATCGATCCCGCTAACCCCCCTTTCACATTAGCCGATATTGTTGATAAATTCCGTACATCAGTAGCTGGTCCTCATGTTGCTTCCTTTTCGAAGGGTAATAAAGGTCGGCCTCGTCCTCAAACATCAACAACTTCTCGGAAAGCGAAAAAGTCCAAGGCCCAGGTTGGGATCACGCCAACCTCAAATGCCTTAGTGATTATTCCCCCGATTACCGAAGTAGGAACCTCCCGCTCTCGGGTTGAGGCGGAGGGGACTCCTAATTTCCAAGCTTCCGACGTCCTTCGATCCGTTTTTCCAACTGGCACTTCTAACCCGAATGACGCGGGGTATAGTAACTACACTCTGATGGAGAATCGTGCCAGGGAGATTTTGCAGGCCAGGATGGTTCGTAAAAGAAGTAGCGATGTCGTTGAGTCCTGCAGGAGAGTTAAACCTTTTGGTCGAAGATCGGATTCGATTCCTTATCGGACTGGTCATTCCGAACCGGATCTGGCTGACTTCATTGAGGATCATCTGCGAGGGCCCAGGTTGGCTGGATACCCCGAGGGTGGGACAATTGAATCTGATTTAGGTCCCGAGGGCGAGCATACGGTGGATAAATCTCTTCGGATGTTCTTGGCCGGGAGGTTCAAAGATGATACTATCCAATCTTTTGTTAAGCAGGATTTTGAGATAGTAGGCGATTACGCCCACGCTCATCAAAGGGTACTGTCTATTCTGAATAGTTTCTAGTCTTTCCCTTATGATTCTTATTTTGTGTCTTACGTATCTTTTTCTTTGCAGGCCGGAGACCTGTTTACTCAAACTGCTCTTCGATTGGCCGTACTGAGCGAAGAGTCTCAGGCGGTACAGAAAGCCCTATGCAACGTTTTGAAGGATGAAGCTGCAAAGACCAGTCAGCTAGAGAATGCCAAAATTAAGTTGTCTGAGGTCGAGATAGAACTCGAAGATTAAGAAGGAGTTGGAGGCGAAGAGGGCCTTAGAGGGTGAAGTGGAGAAACTAAAATTGGAGCTTGAGCAAACCAAAGTGTCCGCCGAACACCTTTATGAGCGAGGTCGAGCCGAAGCTAGGCTTCCTGCCATAAGGGAGTTCCTGGAGTCTCCAATCCTTGATGCCTTGGTTCGCTTACGGTCGGGTGAAATTAACCAAGCCTTCTACTATAAAGGAGCTCAGCACCTCCTTACAGCTGCCAAGATCGAAGGCGCCCTTGATCACTACCTTCCTAACATGAATCCTTATAAGAATATCTTTGGTGAAGATTACAAAACGTCTTCCCTTCCTCCCAAGCTCGAGGATTTGGCCGCTCATGAGTTCGCTTCTTTTCTAGAGGAATTTGGAGTGCCGATGCCAAATCCTGATGCGCTCGAAGCTCAATCTGAGAATGAAGATGTGGATATTGAAGGGGATTCTCGGGATCAGGGGGAGCAAGGCAACTCTTCTTCCGATTTGAGCAAATATGTGGCCGATGCATACAGTAATGATGGAGAAGGGAGCAGCTCGAGTAAAGGTGATTCCGATGGCTCGGAAAGCGGTTCTAGCGAAACAGAGGAACAAGACAGATCGGACCACGATTCTGTCGCGAAAGAATCCAACCAGTAATGATTACCATGTAATAGGATTTACTCAGCTGACCATTGTACTTGTACACCTTTAATCTTCTTCTTTTCCTATTTAGTGGATGCTCAAATTTGAATTTCTTTCTTTGATGCTATTTTTTGGCTATTGTCTGATTGAATTTTCTGTTGTATTTTATAACGTCACTTCTTGCGTATTCAGCTACGTCATTGAATCTTTTCTTGGGAGTAGAGATTTACCAATTATTGCAATTCGCATGATGCCGTTTCCCTTATAAATACCAAAGCCACTTTGTGTTGCTTTCGCACTGATATTCCTCACCGTGTTCGGGGTTTCCTAAAAATTATTTCGGTTGGATTTTTACTCGGAAATTGAGAGATGAATAAAAATTCGAATGCTTTCGTGAATTCTTCCACGCCTTTCTCTAGGCCAAGTGTCGATAGAAAAGTAAGGAAAAGAAACCGATCATCAATTACATCTATTAGTTCTGATCAGCAAAACTTCCATGAGGAGAATGAATATTCGACCGTTGCCCTTTCTTCATGCTTGAAAACTAGGGGTTCCAACAAGAGAATAAAAAAGGTTTCTTTTGCGGAGGATGCAATTGGGCGTGCTCCTCTCCAATCTGTACCTTCGTTGGTCAGAGGATCTTTGTTTAAAAGGGACATAGCTCCTTTTGATAAAGAGTCGCATGAGAAATCCGACCTGACCCTTCTTCGGGCTGATGTTTCTATCTCCGAGGCGGTCTTCTCAACTGGAGAATATCCCTCGTTCCTGTTTTATTCTGGGCTGGAATCCCTTGCCCTAGTAATTCTTTCTAACTTCTTTATCATGACTCTCTAATTTCCTTATTTGTGTCATAACATATTTTCCTACAAGTTCAGGTTGGCAAGGCCTTTTCTGGACTTTATGCGTTGGCCAAGCGTGAGATCGAACAACGGGCTTCTATTTCGTTCGAGCTGATCGGGAAAACGATTGAGCTGGAACGTGCACTGGAAGCTAATAGATTTTTCAAGGAGAGATTGTCTCAGGATAAGTTAGGTTCAGAATTAGAGAGACTCAAAGATATCTACGAACGTGAGAAGAGAAACTCCGAGCTTTGTGAGAAGGAAGCTTACATCCGCGGGTATACTGATCGTAGTGCTGAAGTTCGGAAGATCCTTTTCGAAAATAATTTCGTTCAGTAATACTGTGGTTTTCCTTTGTATTATGATCTCGCTAAGATTTTTCTTTGTTGTAACGATTTTCCTTTTTTGTTGTAGTATAACCCTTGTTGTAATGATAATATTTGCTGGAATGATATCCTCTGCCTCTTTCTTTCTCTCTCCCCCCCCCCTTTTTTTTTTTTTTTAGTGTTGTCGATCTTTGAATTTGTTCTCCGTAATTTGCAATATTCGCGAGATAGTCATTGAGATTCATAATTTGAAGTTCGATCTTTCAACTCTTGAATCTTTCGCGAGACATTTCTCACAGTTTATGTCCTTTTCGGCACCATGGTCGTCGTGGAGAAATAATAAAATAGAATTTAGGTCGTTTTTGAATGTATCCTTGACTTGGGGGCAACATCTTTTATTTGATAATTTCGATCTAAGGGGCATAGCAGAGGCTTTCACCCATTTAATAATTTCGATCTAAGGGGTATAGCAACGGCTTTCACCCTTAGTCGTATCAGAGCGTTTGTAGTCCTCGGGTCATAGCAGAGGCTTTCACCCATTTAATAATTTCGATCTAAGGGGCATAGCAACGGCTTTCACCCTTAGTCGTATCAGAGCATTTGTAGCCCTTGGGTCATAGCAGAGGCTTTCACCCATTTAATAATTTTGATCTAAGGGGCATAGCAACGGCTTTCACCCTTAGTCGTATCAGAGCATTTGTAGCCCTCGGGTCATAGCAGAGGCTTTCACCCATTTAATAATTTTGATCTAAGGGGCATAGCAACGGCTTTCACCCTTAGTCGTATCAGAGCATTTGTAGCCCTCGGGTCATAGCAGAGGCTTTCACCCATTTAATAATTTCGATCTAAGGGGCATAGCAACGACTTTCACCCTTAGTCGTATCAGAGCATTTTTAGCCCTCGGGTCATAGCAGAGGCTTTCACCCATTTAATAATTTCGATCTAAGGGGCATAGCAACGGCTTTCACCCTTAGTCGTATCAGAGCATTTGTAGCCCTCGGGTCATAGCAGAGGCTTTCACCCATTTAATAATTTCGATCTAAGGGGCATAGCAACGGCTTTCACCCTTAGTCGTATCAGAGCATTTTTAGCCCTCGGGTCATAGCAGAGGCTTTCACCCATTTAATAATTTCGATCTAAGGGGCATAGCAACGGCTTTCACCCTTAGTCGTATCAGAGCATTTGTAGCCCTCGGGTCATAGCAGAGGCTTTCACCCATTTAATAATTTCGATCTAAGGGGCATAGCAACGACTTTCACCCTTAGTCGTATCAGAGCATTTTTAGCCCTCGGGTCATAGCAGAGGCTTTCACCCATTTAATAATTTCGATCTAAGGGGCATAGCAACGGCTTTCACCCTTAGTCGTATCAGAGCATTTTTAGCCCTCGGGTCATAGCAGAGGCTTTCACCCATTTAATAATTTCGATCTAAGGGGCATAGCAACGGCTTTCACCCTTAGTCGTATCAGGAGCATTTTTAGCTCGAGGGTCGTCACCCATTTTTATTCTTTTCGATCCAAGGGGCATAGCAACAACTTTCACCCTTGATCGAGTTTCGAGGGTCGTAGCAATAGCTTTCACCCTTAATAATTGATAAAGAAAAGATAGAGATTGATAATAGATGAACATAGATCGAGAATATCCAGAATATGACGAATAAATAAGAATTTAGGCGAAATAAACTTTCATTGAATAAATACTCAATCGGAATAAACATCCTTCGAACAACTTGGTCGAAACAGACCTTCATTGAACATGCAATTTACTAAACCACTAGAAAACAAAGACGACTAAGCAGCAGTAGTCTTGAATTTAACTATCTTCCATAATATTTTCTCAAGTTAACAGCGTTCCATGCTCGAGGTAGTACCTCTCCGTCAGGATGAGCAATCTTGTAGGAACATTTTCTTCCAACTTCAACGACCACAAAAGGGCCTTCCCAGTTAGGTTGGAGTTTTCCAACGTGCCTTGATACTTCCACTTTCTTTAGCACCAAATCCCCTACTTTGAATGTTCGGATTCGAACGTTTCGGTTATAAGATTTCTCCATGCTAGACTTTGTGGACTGGATTTTTAATTTCGCACGGTCCCTTCGACTATCCGCGTGATCAACTTCCACCTCCCTTAGAGATTGGTTTTCTTCGGGATCGTAAAATTCGACCCTGGGGGAAGGTACGAGGTTTTCTACTGGGATAACGGCCTCTGATCCATAAACCAGACTAAATGGAGTTTCTCACGTTGCGGCTTTAACAGTAGTCCTATTGGCCCATAAAACTCCTGGAAGTTCATCGAGCCATTTTCCTTTTGCTTCAGATAGGCGTTTTTCCAAGGATCGAACGATTTCCCTGTTCACGACTTCCGTCTGCCCATTAGCTTGGAGATGACCTACAGATGCAAAATTCTGCTGTATTCCGAACTTTTCGCACCATTCCGTGATTCTTTTTCCGGCGAACTGCGTTCCATTATCTGATATTAAGATCCTAGGAATCCCAAATCTGCAAATAATATTCTTCTATAAGAAATTAATAACTTGGAACTGAGTGATCTTGGTTAGAGCGACGCATTCGACCCATTTGCTAAAATATTCGACTGCAACCAACACATAATTTTTTCGAGCTCTTGCTGTTGGAAAAGGTCCTACAATATCAATGCCCCATTTATCAAAAGGCCAACAAATAGGAATAGAATGCATGTGTTCAGTCGGTTGATGAATCAAGTTCGAATGAATTTGACAATGGTGGCATTTTCTCACATAGTCAACTGAATCAGAGAAAAGAGTAGGCCAATAATATCCAGATCTCGAGCATTTAAGCGCTAGGGCCCGAGCACCACAATGGTTTCCCGCTTCCCCCTCATGAACTTCTTTTAAAATAGCATTGTAGTGAATTTCAGGGACACATTTTAATAGAATTCCTGAGGAGGATCGTTTATAGAGTTGATCACCGATCAGGGTAAACGACGGTGCTCTATATTTGATCCTCCGAGCCTCGTTTGGGTTTTCCGGAAGTTTCCCTTCCTTAAGATAGGCAATAAGGGGGTAGCTCCATGCTAGACTTGGTTCATCGATCTCCATGATATCAATAGCGGGGGTCGCGTCCAGTTCTATAGCAGATGTATTCGATAGCAACCACGTGATTATTCTTTCATTCTTTCCATCGGTCACTCCTGAGAATTTTGACAATATATCTGCCCATAAATTTTCCTCTCTTGGCACATGTTGAATATCGAACTTGTCAAACTGGGAGATTAATTTCTTCGTTCTGCTCAAGTATTTTATCATGTTGAACTCCCTGGCCTCGTACGTGCCTTTCACCTGTCTATGAACAAGCTCTGAATCTGTTAGTACAACAATTGATTTTACCTTTGCTTTAAGAGCCATCTCTAATCCTGCGATCAATGCTTCGTACTCGGCCTCGTTGTTGGTCACGACGAAATCCAATGTTATAGCATAACTCAAATCCTCACCGTTGGGTCCTTGGAAATGAATTCCTGCTCCACCTCCATCCTTGGTTGAGGACCCGTCCACATGCATCAGCCAGATTTGACTCTTGACTTCTTCGACCATACTTAGCTCGGAAACTGCTCCTTCGGTGTTCGACATGCCTGTTGATTCAAGCACGAAGTCAGCTAATACCTGAGCTTTTATGGCGACTCGCGGTTGATACTCTATTTCGAATTGGCCAAGCTCGACTGCCCATTTGATTAACCTGCCCGATGCTTCCGGTTTGGATAAGACCTGTCTCAAAGGTTGATTTGTTAGGACAATGATCTTGTATGTTTGAAAGTAAGGCCTTAGCCTTCGGGCAGCTACTACCAACGCTAGTGCGAATTTCTCGATTTCCATGTAGTTTTTCTCGGCGCCTTGCAATAACTTACTTAGATAATAAACCGGTTTGTGCTCAGTTCTATCAAGTTTCACCAAAACCGAACTAATGGCCTCTTCCGACACAGCTATGTATAGATATAGAGGCTCTCCTTCAGATGGTTTGGCCAGCATGGGTGGCGAGGTCAGGTACACTTTCAACTCTTCGAATGCCTTATCGCACTCTGCACTCCATTCGAAGTTCTTAGATTTTCGTAGGAGCTTGAAAAATGGTAAACTTTTGTCGGCAAATCGGGAGATGAATCTATTCAATGAAATGATTTTTCCAATCAAACTTTGGACATCCGAGAGCTTCCGTGGTGGTTGGAGATTGGTGATTGCTCGAATTTTTTCCGGGTTTGCTTCGATTCCTCTTTCGTGGACTAAGTATCCGAGGAATTTTCCCGATCGCACACCAAAGGTACATTTGGCTGGGTTCAGCTTCATCCCATATTTTCTCAGGATTTCGAAACATCTGTCCAGATGGCCAATGTGTTCCTTCTCCGTCATACTCTTTACGAGCATGTCGTCTACGTAGACCTCCATTATCTCGCCTATCAATTCTTTGAACATCATGTTAACTAGCCTCTGATAGGTTGCACCCGCATTTCTTAGGCCAAAAGGCATAACAATGAAGCAATACACTCCTCTTTCAGTGATGAATGCTGTTTTATCCTGGTCTCTTTCGTTCATGAAAATTTGGTAAAAACCTTGGAATGCATCCATCATATTAAACAACGCAAACCCTGCAGTGGAATCTACTAGTATATCGATCCGGGGCAGTGGATAAGGATCTCTTGGGCATAATTTGTTTAGGTCGGTGAAATCATTGCACATTCTCCATTTGTTTTCGGCCTTTTCACCTTTAGAGACCAGGACCACATTACATAACCATTCTGTGAACTTGATTTCCCTGATCTGTCCTGCTGCTAACAATCTATCGACTTCTGCATTAATTATTTTGTCCTTTTCGCGACCATGATTGCGCTTCTTCTGTCTTACAGGCTTTGCTTTCGGATCGATGTTTAGTGAATGTGTTATCACTCGCGGGTCGATTCCCACGATATCATCCGAGCTCCAGGCAAAAACATCCACATTTTTCTGCAAAAATTCTATGAGCATGGTTTCCATGCCCTCGCTTAATTCCGTTCCAATTTTAGTGAACTTTTCTGGGGATCCAGGAACTAAAGTCACCTTTTTGTGGTCAGTCGCTTGTACGCTCATGTCAACGTTTTTTCCTTTCTTTGCTTGGAATTTTTCGCAGTCGGGAATTGGCTTTTCTAACTCAGACGCTAAATCACTTATCTTTCTCTTGGTCGGAAGTTCGGGCTCCACTTTCTTTTTAATACTCAAAGACGAGTTATAACACTCCCATGCCATGTACTGATCGTTCCTCATTTCTCCCACTCCCCCCACGGTTGGAAACTTTATTTTTTGATGGTACGTAGACACGACTGCCTTGAAGATATTTAGTGCTGGTCTCCCTAGTATAGCATTATAAGCGAATGCCGTATCTACTACCAAAAATTTGATCATTCTTGTTACATTTTTTGGTTTAGTTCCTAGAGTCGTGCTTAAGAGAATGGTTCCAAGCGGGACGATCTCTGATACACCGAAACCGACCAAAGGAGTGGTTACTTTATCTAGTCGTGGATGACAAAGATTCATCCGTGTGAGAGCCTCAGACGAAATAATGTTCGCTGAGCTTCCGTTGTCGACCAGCACCCTCTTTACTTCGAAGTTAGCAATCCTCAACGTCAACACCATGGAAAAATTTGGATCGTCTTCACTTGTGTCCCAATTGACGTCAGAGGGCCGATCGGCCTCACTGAAGCTTATAATTTGATTTTCCGTGGAGGGCAATTCTAAGGACAGGATCTCTCTTTTAGCAGAGACTCCAGCTTTTATCGACCTCATAGTTCTTTTTCTAGCATTTCTGCTATCACCTCCTGCTGGTCCGCCTGCGATCATATTTATCACTCCATTCGAGCGCTCTTCTGCTTGACCTCGAATTTGCCTTTGCTGATTGTTAAACTTCCGTGGACTCCGGGATCTATAACGACCGTTATGGTTGCTACCTTTGACAAACTCTTTCAGTTTTCCTTGGGCAATTAATTTTTCAATCTCGACTTTTAATTGATAACAATTTTCAGTACTATGTCCCCGAGCACGGTGATACCGACAGTATTGCTCATACCCGGGTGTGCCTGCTCTAGCCTGGGTGATCCTTTGAGCTTCAGGGATTAAATTTCCTTCTTCCAATACGGTTAGCACCTCTTCCTTTGAGGTGTTAAGCTCGGTAAACTGCACTTTACCCGGTCTTGGGGCTCGATAAAAATTTGGGGCTTGGGGCGGCACCTGCGGCTTATAAGTATTAATTCGTTGCCAAACAGATCCTCTGTTCGATCCCCCATAATCACCAGGCTTTGGGATCGGGGCCCGATCTTGCTTCTTGTTGAGATGAGATCTGTCGATATGTGAACTCTTCAATTTGTTCATCTCTTCCTGTATCATGTACTTCTCTGCTATTTCCATTATCCGTTCGAAGGACTTAGGTTGTTTTCTACACAAAGCATTTCCAAATTGAGTGCTTTTGGTTAGTTCGAACATCAGGGAGGACAGATACTCGATATGCGGGGTATCTACTTTCAGGAGCTCAATACTAAATCTTGCTAGCCATTGCCTCAACGTCTCTCCTTCCAATTGTTTTACAGTGCCCAGGTGATTCGCTGGCAGTCTTGGCTTCCTCTGGCTAACAAATTGATGTTTCAGTTTATCACAGAATTCTTCAAAAGAAAATATGGAGTTCGGAGGTAACTTCCCGAACCAATCGAGAGCAATTCCCTCAAAAGTAGTGACCATAATTTTGCAACAGAAATCCTCCGAATGTCCGTACAAGTTCATCACATTAATAAAGCTGTTGATGTGTTCCCCGGGGTCGGTAGTCCCGTTATACCGCGGTAGCCTTGTTGGCATCGTTTCTGAGTTTCGAGCTTCTCGTATCTCTCGACAAAATGGCGAACAGCGCATGATACTGTTTGAAACCTCCCTATCTCGTAAGTTCCCTCTAGTTAGAGTGTTTTCCCCTCGCCTGACGGCCTGATTGTTACAGGGGACCTCTATCATTGTTTCTTCCTTTTCCAATTCCTTAGCTACTCTCTCGCATATTATCTTTTCTAACTCTGATTCAGTAATTCTCTTGTAGGCAGACTTTCTACCTCCAACCACGCCAGCAGAGTGGCTCTCTCCTACCACTGAATCCTCCAGATTACGTACCGATCTTGGTGGGTTTTCCGATCGGGCGTTGATTTTCGAGGGCATTGCTCGAAGAGGGTTTGTAGCTGGGGCATGCGATATAGATCGCAGTATGCTGTTTTCCTTCTGGATGTTCGAAGAAGGTATTTCAGGTCTCCCGTGATTTCCTGGTTGGTCTACGGGTGATTGATCAGCCCTCCCACTGTTTAGGAATTCCCTGCACATTGTGCCTATGATAGATCTTAGATCACCAACGGTTGTGTGGATTGGAACATTATCCTGGGGAACTATTGGTGGAATCTCTGGTTGTTGAGCCGCACGAGACAGATTATCGGGCTCATTATTGACTGAATTTTGTGCTCCTACCGAATGGGAGGGTTCTCCTCGGTTGTACGTATTTCTCCTCGTAGTAGGCATATTTCGGTCTAATACTCGAATAAGGCCCCACGGTGGGCGCCAATTGATCTTACGCAAATTCGTAGTCTGATCGATATTAACAAAGTTGATCTTACGTGAATTCGTTTGTTCGATTATGAGTGGATCGTGGTGCGATAATAACAATATTAAAATGATAGCAGGGATCAATAGTGATTGTATTCGATTTAAATGAGTACAAATACAAATATTTGGGTCCTACTCGAGCATTAATGGATGCCGTACAAGCTAGAGGGCGAAATACATATGATCGAAACTATGCTATATTTCCCAAGTGAGTCCGAGCTGCAGTCTCTAAGCTAGAGCACCTGGGAAGTTGTGTCTGTCGTCATAAATGCATGGGTATTTATAGCCGAAATCGGGGTCTAGGTGATCCATCTGCAGATATGCAATTCTCGCCCCATAAGTTTGGATCAGAGCTCGGCCCAACAGTAATTTTGGATCCAGGTCCGTCTGCACTTTTGGTATTTTGGGCATTAGGGTCGAACTCGAGCTCCTGGGATAGATACTGTCCGATCTCACGTGATTGTAGAAAAGGCCGAGCCCAAAATATCCCTCATCACCCTTCTTTGCTCAATTCAGTACCTATTCTTGTCGTTTTGGACGAGTCCCCTTGTACTAGAATTACATCCTTATGTTCTGGAGGTTTCAAGGATAAATCTAGCGGTTCTTTTCCCTTTTTATCTATTCGATCAGTACTAGGGATTGTTGGGATATGGCTCGATTTGTCATACAACAAAGTGCGGAATTTAAAATTTTACGAGTCATCCAATGGTCCCATAAAATAAGTCTCCATATTATGTATACAAAAACATGAAACAAAAACACACACAATGAATTAACAAGGGGGGTTTTTGCGATATACCTCACCACAGGCAAGGTGGTGGAAACCTCCGACTTCATTTCTGAATCTGGATCTGGTTCACAGAAGTGATCCAAGTGTCTCACCTCCAGGGATAGTCCACACCAATTGGATTATGGCAACACCTCAAGATCTTAGGCTCAGAACTGGATTCAGGAGATTTGTTATTGCAGGATTGTGTTGAATCTCTTGACAGATCAAGATCTAACACAACGGAACAGGGAGATGGCGGCGGCGGCACCAAGGCAGCCCACGGCAGCAGGTGGCGGCGGCTTAAGGTGGCGGCGGCTAGGGTTTCTAGCTAAGGGGGGCGGCGGCTACTAGGGCAAAAGGAGGCTAGGGTTTTCTTTTGGAGTGTTACCCATTTGAGCTCTAGTTGTGCTCTATTTATAAACTCCTTCTGACCTAGGTTTGCAAGACTCCTTATGGGCTTTAATTAATAGAAGCCCATGTCTTGCAATCCTTTATTTAATTAACTACTTTAATTAAATGCCCAGTCCAATTAAATCATTATTTCTTTTGCATAATTAATTAGCAACTCAATTATCAATTAAGTTAGCCAATTAATTAATCTCCCACTTGAATTAAATACTTTTAATTCATTTAATTGATTTAATTACCTTTAAATCAATTAATTCCTTTCATGTCCTTTTATAACAGTCACCGTCCAATTGTATTGTGTGTGACCCTCTGGGTTCACCATCAATTGGCAGCAGGCCCACGAATCCTTCGTGATTTAATTTATGAACAATAAATAGTTCCGGTCAATTAAACAACCTTTAATTGACCACTCCTAGAATTAAATCCTCTATTAATTCAGGAGTACCCACACTTCATGGTCGATGTCTAGCCACAAGCCCATGAAGCCCAACTTCAGGTGAATTGATATTTGTGAACCTCGTCTCTTATAATTGCCATGTACATACGGTCCTTCTATCGACTAATATTCCCGATCAAGACTTAGGGTGTGTGAATTGATCGGCACTTCTAAATTTGTCTCGATAACTATACTTTCTAATTCAGGATAATATTCCTTTGTGACCTTCTAAATTTGGAAACCCCTTTCCAAATCCGTCACCGACCACGGCCGTGGATTCCTTGGATATATTATCTAAGAATCGTATAGGAAATTCTCTCACCCATTACAGTGAGTCAATAGATTCCATATCGGTACTAACCACCCGCGTACATGTCCATACGCACCCAACCTAGGCATGTTATGACCAAGCTACGTGGCCTATACCTAGATCTAAGTACGCACTTTCATGCACCGAATTCGCCCTAGTACCTCAAGTCAAAGGACTAAATCGTACACTATTATATTCCTTGAGAAATACCCCATCACCGATATGCGTCATGCGCTTCCACAATGGGTTTCTCTGTTCGGGTCGTTCGATGCGTTCAATCTTCCATTGAACCACCTACTCGTATGCACTGGCCTCAAATGCCTTGCTCATGAAACGCTACAAATTCACTCCATGTGAATCATGCATACTTGTACAAGTCTTGGCGATTCCTACGATACCCCGTCTCGTTCGGAATCTATGACTTGGAACAGTTTTAAGATTACGACCTTTGAGACTGTTTCATGATTGCACTCAGTACTGAAGTGAATCGTCCCATAGTCAAATGTAATCTAAGGATTTCATCCAATCGCTTAAATGTATTCGCGAGAGATGAAGTTGGCCATTGTTTATCCTTATACACATATAAATAAACGTGCGTATTAAGTCTTTTATACTAAAGAAAGATAATGATAGTTTCACTACAAGTTAAATATATTGGCTTGCAGGGCACTATTCCATCAATCTCCCACTTGCCCTAAAGCCAATCATAAACGTTTCTAGGACCCATCTTTCTGAAGATGTTCTTCGAACTCATTTCATGATATAGTCTCTTTTAGTGGATCCGCTAAGTTGTCTTCCGAGTAGACGCGATCCATTACGCGCGTTAACTCTACCAATGATTTCTCTAATCAAATGGTACTTTTCTTTCAATTATGTTTAGATTTCTGGTAAGATCTCGAATACTTTGCTTTGACAATAGCTCCAATGTTATCATAGAAGATAACCATGAGCTTCGCAATGCTAGGCACTACATCCAACCATAGGATGAAGTTTTATATCTAAACACTTTCTTAAGCCGCATTTAATGCTACATTTAATGCTGCAATATATCTTGCTTCAGTGGTTTGAATGGTTACGGTGATTTGCTTGGAACATTTTCAAATTTACCGTTACCCCATTGAGGCAGGATATGTATCCAAGAATGGATATATCTAATTCATCCACATCAGACTGAAAATTTGAATCAGTGAATCCTTCAAATTTTAATTCTCCACTACCACCGTAGACCAAGAACAAATCCTTAGTCTTTGTCAAGAGCTTAAGGATATCTATTACGGTGGTCCAGTACTTCTTCACTGGAGTTTGACTAGCAACTGCTCGCGACACTTGAGCATGTTCTACATCTGGTCTAGTACATAGTAAAGCATGCCACATGCAACCTTTTGTTTGAAACATAAGGTATTTGAGACATCCTCCTTTGTTCTCATTTGATGAAGGGCACATCAATTTTGGATCAAGGCATACGGGTCTCACTGGAAGCAATCCTTTCTTGGATTCTTCATACTGAATATTTCCAGTATTGATTCTATGTACTTAGATTTAGAGAGTGTCAGCATCTTTTCTGATCTATTCTATAGATACGTATCCCAATACGCAAGATGCTTCTCCTAAATCTTTCATGGAGAATTGCATGGTCAATCATGCTTTCGTCTGTGCTAATATTCCGATATCATCCTAGATAACCAGAACATTATCGACATATAAAATATGACCTTCATCGCGCTCCCACTAATCCTTTTGTACACTCATTGTTCATACTCGTTTTGATGAAGTCAATTGTCTTGACTATCTCATCAGAACAAATATGAATCTAAATGGATTCAGATATCGCTAATGGAGAAAAGGTTTCAACAAAGTCTGTTCCAGAACATTGTGAATAACCCTTTTACCACTAGTCGATTCTTAGAGGTCAATACTTCTCCATTCATTCTAAGTTTGAAGATCCATTTATAACTTATAACCAACTTATAGGGATAAATCCCTTGGGTGGATCATTCAAGGTTATACCTTGTTGGAATGGATGAGATCCATTTCGGTTTGCATGGCTTTGAGCCATGCACCCGAGTTTATGTCTGACATCGCTTCTTGATAGGTCTTTGGATTACTTTCCACATTCTCGTTTTCGTGAATGAAACCAAATTGCTTTGGCTCCTTACGAATTCGATCAGACCTTCGAAGAGTAGGTGTACTAGTAGGTTCAGTAAATTCTGGATTAACTCCCACTGTTTGCGGGGATGGGTCCAAATCTTGGACTTCATCAAGTTCCATGACGTTTCCATTTCCTTTGACGAGAGATTCATCAACACAGGAATGGGTATCTAGGAGAAACGATTGTTTCTCATTATCGTGGAACAGGTATCCAATGGATTTCGTTGGATACCCCACAATTATATACAAATTGGATCTACTAGCCAATTTATCTCCTTTCTCGTTTCTACTATCGCCAGGAGATCTCCATGCTCAGAGGTAAGAGCACAGAGGTATTTTGTCATACCTTTCTTGGTAAAGCTTTGTAGGCACAAACTTTGAAGGTACTTTGCTTAGTATCTTCGATGCAGTCAGAAGCACTAACCCCTATAATGCATAAGGAAGCTTTAACAAATCTCAATATGGATCGAACAATGTTAGAATCCATCTCTTTAGACACTTCAATAAGTCGTGACGTCTTAGGAGGAGATTGTTGTATGAGAATCTAATTCTCATCAAGATAATTGAGGAATCCTTGACAAGTATTTGCTATCTCGATTAGATCGAATGGTCGTAATACTTTGTCTTTGTTGATTCTCTACTTCGCATTGAAATACCTTTCTTGGTTTTTCAGATTTGCATCTCACTAGATTCATTTCTTACTAACGACCAGGGTCTTTAGTAAAAAGGTACGAAGTATGAGTAATCCCCTCTCACAGTAACCTTTAGTGATCCATACTCATGGATTAAATCCAGATTTTATTTGGTTCGCTCTTGATTCCCTGTGACGGGAGATCTGGTCATCTCTCCTTTGAGACATGATTCGCAGGTTGGAAGTTCATCCAAGTTCTATTTTTCAAGAAGCTTAGGTGAAACCAACTTTTGAATCCTACTATTGGAGATGTGTCCAAGTCTAGCATACCAAAGTTATGGATTATTATCTTTGTATTAATTTGAATTTCACACATTAATTCAAATAAAATTGAGCTAATGATTTAATTCAATTAATTTATTTCCTTTCAATTAACTTCTTTAATTGAATCCTTTTCCTTTCCAATTAACCCTTTAATTGAAACGTTGCTTAATTAATTAGATCATCTAATCAATTAAACACATCAGTGCCTTTCTTAGATGCAGTGGGATAATTCGACTTATAGGCTACTTGCGTTCTTTCGACTACCTTTATGGTCGAATTAGAAGAGAATAAATTCTTCTTCATTTTACTCTTCTATGACTTTGCAGTCCACGAAGTGTAAACGATCATGACAGGTCTATCCTATTTGCCTTTAACCAATTCTTTGGTTGATTCATGAAATGTGATCAACTTATCAAATAAGATCAGCGTATTTCAAGAGTCATTTGAATGAGCAGGAGGAGAATTTAGGAGGAAGTTAATGTTAAGATCACTTGCAGGCTTACGTTTAATCGATCCAGTTTTTCAACTAGATTGATAAAACAAAGACAGTGATCCTTGACACTAGTTCCTTTATTATTCTCGAGTTTTGAAACAATTCCTTTAGAAGTCTCGAATCATATTGATTCAAGAATACTCCTCAAAACAAGCCTTTTGAGGTGGAGGTTTGTTTCAGAAGATTGGTCCTCAAAACGGGCCTTTTGAGGTGGAAGCTTCAAACATGCTCCTCATGTTGCTTCCATAGCTCGTTCAATCTTGATGCTTATTTGAGGAAACGATCATTTAAGATTCCCATACTCTATAGGTGATTCGTTTCACTTTTGAGATTCATCTATATATGAGAAACGATCATTAATATTCCCATATTCTACAGGTGATTCGTTTCTTATATTTTGATTTATCTCATAAGCGCATAAGGCATAGGATTGTCTTTTAAGAACATCATCCACTCTTGGAATTCAAGACAATTCTCAAGTTTCTTGCCTAGTCGATATTTTAATCCAGCTATTTTATTAGTTGAGGATAAATAGTAAAATGGATAATTACTGATATCTCAGTATCTAATTTAAAGAGAAGACAAACATTCAGTGGACTAGTTAATGATTAATACTTATAATCTACGAAGGTTGGACTTTCTATCGTAGAAGTTCTCCCACTATTTTATCGAAGCAATTACCCCTTCAATTGTTCGGGAAATTCTATTTCCTAGTAGGTCTTGACGTCCCAGCGGCAATTAATTGCACCCACGACTCGTGGCCATACAACCAATTCCCCAGGTAGGCATACTTATTGCCAATTGTGTTACTCCACAACCTTCAAGCTATTTTGCCTCGGTTTTCGCACTTATCTAGCACTGCTACATCATAAGTGTTACTAATCGTTAAGTCTAACCCATCAATCATGATGACCAACGAGCCCGGTCGTGAGTTCTCCGTAACTAGTTATCGGTCGATCCTCACATCCCGACCAATCCTCACCCTTGTCGTGTTTAGTTAAAAACAGGAGTCAAGGAATTTCACGTATTGTCCCTTTCTTCGACTCGGGTGCCAGACTCTGGATCACCTCTATCGATAAGTAGACAACATATGCTAGTCCCTATTGATGGAAGGCTTGGATTTATATAAATACTTCATTTTATTTTAATCCAATATGACTTAATATTTAATTCAAGAGGGGGTTTACTGGTGTGAAAGTTATACTAACTCTCCTCGAGATCTCACCGCTTCAATTATGCTTTATCTTTTATTACGATCTAGATTCTAGCGCGCATCTCATACAAGCTAAATACAAATCGACAAATAAATAAAAGCCATACAAGCCTAGCATGCATACTACCATAATATGTTTTCGATCGGGAGCCTCCTATGCAGGCCATCATCGAGCCAATGATGTTGGCCCAATTGGTCAATCTAAAGGTTTCTCAAACGGGCCCTATGCTATTACACAATGTATCATGCATTCATGGCCTTCTTATCTTCTTGGGCTCCCACCTTGCTTGTAAATGGGCCTCCATCCTAAACTAGGAAAGCAGTAAAGCCCTATTCTATTACAAAGGCTCAATGTGGCCCAAAAACAATAATAGGCTCGCAGGCCCAATGAAAAAACAAGCAATAAATTAAACCAATCACATCTACCCTAGGGTCAAGGCTCGTCTCGATCGAAAACCACGTAAACAGATCACGTAGAGCAAGAAACATGTAAACATCTTTTACTTTCTTCTACCTTAATTTTAAAACATCCTTTTAAAACCAACTTCCTATGATTCTTGCTTTTTAGTCACTACTAATTATGACAAAATAAATATCCGGGTAAATAAAAACTAATTTTCTGCTCAATTTCAGATTCTTTTTTTCAACTTTTGAAAATTGCATTTTCGCCCCTCAACTTTCGAAAATTGCACTTTGACCCCAAAACTTTTAAAAAGTTACAAAAACACCCCTGGGCAGTTTCGGGCAGCAGACCAGAAAATAAAATTTTGAATTTTGAAAATTTTCGATTTTTCAAGTTGACCCCTCAAGTTTCGGTAATTGCAAAACAGCCCCTAAGTTTTCAGAAATTGCAAAACGACCCCAAAAACCGTGCGACCTGAATTGCAAGAACAGTCCAGAATTTTCAAATTTCCAGATTTCAAAAATTTCGAATTTTCAGCCCCAAAAACCCTAATATGCGATTTTTGCCCCAAAAAGTCCTGAAGTTTCAAAAAACTATAAAAATGCCACAGATCTTGAAAAGCAGTTTTACCCAATGATAGATCTAGTCATAACAAGCAAGAATCAACTTATAGAACATAATTATCATGCGTTCTCATACATATAATTAAACATATACGGTGAACACAATTATGTTCAGGCTTTTGTATAATAATAATGGAGTTGGCTCTGATACCACTGTTGGGATATGGCTCGATTTGTCATACAACAAAGTGCGGAATTTAAAATTTTTTGAGTCATCCAATGGTCCCATAAAATAAGTCTCCATATTATGTATACAAAAACATGAAACAAAAACACACACAATGAATTAACAAGGGGGGTTTTTGCGATATACCTCACCACAGGCAAGATGGTGGAAACCTCCGACTTCGTTTCTGAATCTGGATCTGGTTCACAGGAGTGATCCAAGTGTCTCACCTCCAGGGATAGTCCACACCAATTGGATTCTGGCAACACCTCAAGATCTTAGGCTCAGAACTGGATTCAGGAGATTTGTTATTGCAGGATTGTGTTGAATCTCTTGACAGATCAAGATCTAACACAACGGAACAGGGAGATGGCGGCGGCGGCACCAAGGCAGCCCACGGCAGCAGGTGGCGGCGGCTTAAAGTGGCGGCGGCGGCTAGGGTTTCTAGCTAAGGGGGGCGGCGGCTACTAGGGCAAAAGGAGGCTAGGGTTTTCTTTTGGAGTGTTACCCATTTGAGCTCTAGTTGTACTCTATTTATAAACTCCTTCTGACCTAAGTTTGCAAGACTCCTTATGGGCTTTAATTAATAGAAGCCCATGTCTTGCAATCCTTTATTTAATTAACTACTTTAATTAAATGCCCAGTCCAATTAAATCATTATTTCTTTTGCATAATTAATTAGCAACTCAATTATCAATTAAGTTAGCCAATTAATTAATCTCCCACTTGAATTAAATACTTTTAATTCATTTAATTGATTTAATTACCTTTAAATCAATTAATTCCTTTCATGTCCTTTTATAACAATCACCGTCCAATTGTATTGTGTGTGACCCTCTGGGTTCACCATCAATTGGCAGCAGGCCCACGAATCCTTCGTGATTTAATTTATGAACAATAAATAGTTCCGGTCAATTAAACAACCTTTAATTGACCACTCCTAGAATTAAATCCTCTATTAATTCAGGAATACCCACACTTCATGGTCGATGTCTAGCCACAAGCCCATGAAGCCCAACTTCAGGTGAATTGATATTTGTGAACCTCGTCTCATATAATTGCCATGTACATACGGTCCTTCTATCGACTAATATTCCCGATCAAGACTTAGGGTGTGTGAATTGATCGGCACCTCTAAATTTGTCTCGATAACTATACTTTCTAATTCAGGATAATATTCCTTTGTGACCTTCTAAATTTGGAAACCCCTTTCCAAATCCGTCACCGACCACGGCCGTGGATTCCTTGGATATATTATCTAAGAATCGTATAGGAAATTCTCTCACCCATTACAGTGAGTCAATAGATTCCATATCGGTACTAACCACCCGCGTACATGTCCATACGCACCCAACCTAGGCATGTTATGACCAAGCTACGTGGCCTATACCTAGATCTAAGTACGCACTTTCATGCACCGAATTCGCCCTAGTACCTCAAGTCAAAGGACTAAATCGTACACTATTATATTCCTTGAGAAATACCCCATCACCGATATGCGTCATGCGCTTCCACAATGGGTTTCTCTGTTCGGGTCGTTCGATGCGTTCAATCTTCCATTGAACCACCTACTCGTATGCACTGGCCTCAAATGCCTTGCTCATGAAACGCTACAAATTCACTCCATGTGAATCATGCATACTTGTACAAGTCTTGGCGATTCCTACGATACCCCGTCTCGTTCGGAATCTATGACTTGGAACAGTTTTAAGATTACGACCTTTGAGACTGTTTCATGATTGCACTCAGTACTGAAGTGAATCGTCCCATAGTCAAATGTAATCTAAGGATTTCATCCAATCGCTTAAATGTATTCGCGAGAGATGAAGTTGGCCATTGTTTATCCTTATACACATATAAATAAACGTGCGTATTAAGTCTTTTATACTAAAGAAAGATAATGATAGTTTCACTACAAGCTAAATATATTGGCTTGCAGGGCACTATTCCATCAGGGATTTCAACCTTGTTTCTAACGAGATCGTCTTCGATTTTTCTTTTGCTCGGAGTAATTGATTTGGGGTGTTCTTTCAAGGTTAAAAAGGTGCTGTAGCAATCCCACGCCATACAGTGATCATTCGTTATTTCTCCGATACCTCTATCGGTCGGGAACTTTATCTTCTGGTGATAAGTAGAGACTACGGCTCGGAATAGGTTGAGGGCTGGTCGTCCTAATATTGCGTTATAAGCGAAGGGTATTTCTACCACTAGAAATTTCACTAGCTTCACTGTTCGGTGCAGTTTTTTCCCGAGTGATACACTTAAGGTTATTGTTCCGCTGGGGACGATTTCGGACCCTCCAAATCCTACTAACGGCGTAGCTACTTTCTGTAGATTTATCTGCCCTAAGTTCATTTGGGCTAAAACCTCCCGGGAGATTATATTCGCTGAGCTCCCATTATCGATTAGGATTCTTTTGACATTATAATTTGCTATTTCTAGCGACACCACCATCGGGAAATCGGGGTTATCCTCTTTTGTGTCCCAAACGATGTTTTTAGGTACTTCGCCTTCGTTAAAGCTGATCGGCTGGTCGATTGATGGCTTGTTTTCTAGAGCCCATATTTCTTTTGGGTATTTTAAACTTCAAATTATGGATCTGGCTGTCCTTCGTCGGGCGTTACGACTATCCCCGCCTGCGGGTCCCCCGGATATTGTATGGATAGTCCCATTGATCTGGTCGTGGTTCAACTCCTGCGTAGGACCATGCTCGGGTGACCTTCGACGAGAACTCCTTCTTTGATTATTATTCCGAGGGCTTCTACTTCTTTCCCTTTTGCGGTTATCTCGCTCTATGTAGTCGTCTAGTCTTCCCTGTTCGATTAGTTTTTCAACTTCTCTTTTGAGGTGAAAACAATTTTCCGTTCGATGTCCGTGTGCCCGATGGTATTTACAGTATAGGTCGTAGTTTCGAGATCCTGGTCTGGGCTGAGCGATTTTCCTCGCTTCGGGGATCCAGTTATTTCTTTCTAGAACTTCCAATATTTCTTCCATAGGAGCATTTAACCTTGGGTGTTCTACTTGATTCACCCTGCCTCTGATCGGTAGTTCGGGGGTTTCTTAGTCTTTGGTAGAAATTAGGTTGCCTTTCTTGGTCGGCTTTGTTGTATTCCAATCGCTGGAAAACGTTGCCTTTTCTAAAAGATCGCTCATAATCCACGGATCTTTGGGCAGGAATCCTGTCATGCCGTTTGGAGCCTGAAGTTGTGGCTTTGTTTTTGTTTTTATCTTTAAAGGAATTCATCTCTTCTTGGGTCATATATTTAGACGCCAAGCTCATGATGTCGGCAAACGTTCTTGGTTGTTTTCGACTGAGGGCATTTCCGAACTGCCTATTCTTCGTGAGGTCGAAGAGAATAGAAATTATGTAATCAATATTTGGAGAATCAATTTTGAGTAACTCCACGTTAAATCTCGCCAACCAATTTCTTAGGGATTCTCCCTCTTGTTGGTGTATGGTTCCTAAGTAGCTCATCCGGAGTTTTTGCCTCTTCTGACTGGCAAACTGCTGCGTCAGTTTATTGCATAATTCCCGAAAACTGAATATGGAGTTGGCAGGTTGTTTGGCGAACCAGTCCAATGCGAGTCCTTCGAATGTGGTCACCATTAACTTGGCGGTGAATTCCGCAGAGTGGACGTATATGTTCATTATATTCGTGAAGCTAAAAATATAATCATCTGGGTCAGTGGTTCCATCATATCGGGGTAGTCTACCCGGGACCTGTCCAATTGACTGTGCCTCTTTTATTTCTCTGCAGAAGGGAGAACAGGCCGCAAAGCTCTCCTGGAGTTCCGTGGTTCGGGCCCACGGGTTTTGAACAGATCGTAGGCGTTGTTCGAGTCGCTCCTGCACCATCCACTCGATTTCTCTTTCCGAGAATCGCGTTGTTCGTGGTCGATCTGGGATTGCATCATCTATGTCATCCTCGATAGGGATTATTGTACGTTCCTTGGACCCACTGCGCCCCGGCTGTGGTTTTCTTTGTCCTGGTTTTCTTCGGGGATGGTTATCGGAGGGTTTTGAATTGCCCTGCTGTGGACTGTGTAGCGAGCGCCGCTCGCTTACCGGGCTGTCAGCTTGTTGAGAGGTTTGGTCGTTTTGCCTTGGCGCTCTTTGAGCAGGAGTTGCCCTGGCAGCCCTAACGTTCCGCGGAATTTGATCAAGTACGAGTAATTCTTCTGGAGAGAGTGATTTAAAGAGCATTGCTATTTGTCGCAGTTTCTCCTGAGCGCCCGGGAGAGGAACGGGGATCTCAGGGACTTTCGGTTCTTCCCGTATTGTACCGGGAAGACCTCCTTGGGTTTCCTGCTGACGGGGGCGGGTATCCTGCAAATTCTCGTTGGTGTTGGGAGCGTTATTATCATTGTTGTCCTGTAGATCTTCAGATGTGTTATGACCGGTGGTTGTGTTACTTCTTGCTCCGATACGAGTGATTTTCCTTGGGCGAGCCATGTGTCGATCGAATAATTAACCTAGCCCCACGGTGGGCGCCAACTGGTTTAACCGGATTTCGTCGGATTAAAGGAATCAGTGAATTTGTGATATTGGGGGTTTTCAATATATATATTTTATAGGGCTCTGTTACTTTATTCAGGATGGATCAATCTCAAGGAAGAGCAATATCTTAAGAACAAAAAGTAAATATTCAAACCAACGCAGAAATAACACAAATATGAGGAGAAAACTCTTTCTTTATTGAATAATAGTGAGTTGTGCCGTTTATGCAGGATGCAATGGCGTATTAGCCTTCTGATTCAGAGTTCTTTAATACAATGATTGACTAGGTATTTATATCATACTAAACCTAGCGTTACAAGGAAATTTAGTCCTAATAGGACTCGGCCCAAATATCCTTCTTGGGTCCGGAGTATAGTCTTCTAGTCGAAGAGAGCTGTATTCGGCCGGGTCGATAAGATGATCCCGAACTGTCTGATTTGGTCGAATCGATCTTATGTTCTGTACTCGATCCGTACTATACGTAGGGTGCGAAATAGCCCCCATCAGCAATGTAAACACCAGAATTTTTATAGTGGTTATATGGATTGAAATCCTTTATTCCACTCTTCCAAGTCACTTAGATCTTGGGTTATACTATAAACACTTAGTTTACAATATACTTGATTTAACCGGATTTCGTCGGGTTAAATGGGTATCAGTGAATTTTGTGATATCGGGGGTTTTCGATATTTATATATATATTATAGGGCTCTGTTACTTTATTCCGGATGGATCGAACACAAAGAAAAGCAATATTGAAGAAAAAAAAGAAGTAAAACCACAAACAAAGCTAAGAACACACCGATATGAAGGTAAACAGCTCTTTCTTTATTGAATAATATAAAGTTGTGCTGTTGTAAACAGCATTCAATAGCGTATTCCGGAGTTGGTTCATACAATCATTAACTAGGTATTTATATCATGCTAAACCTAGTGTTACAAGGAAACATAGTCCTAATAAGACTCGGCCCATATATCCTTCTTGGGTCCGGAGTATAGTCTTCTAGTCGAAAAGAGCCGTATTCGTCCGGGTCGATAAGATGTTCCCGAGCTGTCTGATTTGGTCGAATCGATCTTATGTTTTTTAGTCGATCCGTATAGTAGGGTGCAAAATAGCCCCCATCAGTACTCCCTCACTTCTTCGAGCGTATAGATAATAGAAGCTCGTAGAAGTAGATAAATCTTCACGACTGTTTGTTTTCTATGAATGGAGCCTCGTTAAAAACCTTTCTTAAGAAAAAACCCTGTGGGAAAAAATCTTAAGTAAGGAAAAGAGTGCTACATATCATAGATAGTCGTTTCCTCTGTCCGATAACGAATCGCCACGCGTCTATTCCGGAGGCTTTTCATATCCTTCCGTTTTTGGCGGGAATGTGATTAATTGTGATGAGTTCGAAACGTCTTTTCTCATCTTAGTATAAATAGGTGACTCTTGAGTTCGTCATTTTTCCTTTATACTTGCTCATAGTTCATAGTCATTTTCTTGCTTAATCGTTCGTCGTATAAAGTTTTCCCTTTATCGACCTATATCCTTCGAGAGTCTGAAGATATGGCTTCTTTGAGAAAATCTTCTTCTTCCTCGAGGGAAAATGTTGCCCCTAGTAACGAGGAGGAGTTGCATTCTAATCTTTTGGGCGAACAATCTGCAATTTCTGAATTCGTTGTTCCTGTAGAAGACACTTTTAAGGTTCAGATCCTTTCAGACACAGAGGTTGCTGCCCGAGCCAAAAAGGGCAAAGGTACTGCTCCTCAGATTTCTGAACCAATTGAGGACCTTGCTTGCGCATATACAGTGGATACTTTTCCGGAGGTTGTGAACAATTATGCAAAATATTTCCCGGAGGGTTCCGAGATAATTCTTCCTTCCCCTTTTGATAGGGCAACTTCTCCACCGGAAGGATGTCGCGCCTTTTATACAGCTCATTTCAATAGCTGCCTCCGTCTTCCGTTATCTCCCCTCTTCCTTGATATCTTGAGAATATTTAGTGTGTCCTTGACACAATTAGTTCCAAATTATGTGGCTTTCCTGGTTTGCTTTTCTGTCCTGATGATTGCGAAAGGGTTTAAACCTTCCTTTCGTAACTTTACACAACTTTTCCGGTTCAATATTTCCAGTTCATCCAATCGTGGGTATTTCTTTGCTAGTCAGAGGCCTAATCGAGCAATTTTTGATGCCCCTGTTTCCAGCAATCCTTTTTGGAAATCTCACTTTTTCTTTGTTCGCCCTCCACCTTATCTTCGTTCGGCGGATGGTTCGACTATACCCTTCTCCCGGGATCATGATTTCAAATGGGTATACGGAGGTCGCTTGCCGACGGGTGAATTTATTCCTGACGATGCTCAGTTTATCGCTGAAATCCCCGAAATGCGTGCAAACAAATATCAGAGTGCTCTTCTGATAGGGGAAACTTTCCTTCGTAAAGCAGGATTAAGTGTTCATACTTTTCCAATCGACTCATCATTAGAATCACTGGGTAAGCATTTCTCTTTGATTTAGTGTTTACGATAATATTTCCTTATATAGAGAAACTAACTTTTAATTTTGTTTCTTGTTCAGTTCAAATGGTAGAAAACTCTCGTCATTCTTCAAAGGGAAATATGGTGTTATCTAACCCGATCGAGCAGAGGGCTTCTCGGAAGAGGAAACTGGAGTTGGGCCATGATTCCGAGGAGAATGGAGAGGAGTCTCCAAATTCTTCCCAAGATTCCCCTGTTCGTCAAGGGACTTGTCCTGGTTATCCCCCTCTTCAGCTTAGGTCATCCTTGGGAATTCGTGGATGTCGTAGTTGGTCGATGCCTCATCCCAGCGAGAAACCGATGGGGAGAAAAAGGAGCTATTACAGTCGTTCGGGCAACGATCTTTCTTTAGTCGGCGACAATCATCCGAAACCTACTTTGGTTGAAATGATCGAAGATCATTTAGAGGGGAAGAGAGCCGCTGGTTATTCCGAGAAAGATTCACTTGTCCATGATGAAAGCGAGAATGCGGTTGACAAGGCGACTCGCGTTCTCCTATCTGGGGTTTTTACTCGTGATTTGAACAAACTTTTTCGTAAGGATCCTTTGGAGAAATTTCAGCGAGCTTCTCTTTATGCTGAAAAGGTAATTTCTTTTGAGCTCGCTTTATAGGGCATTCTTTATTCTGAATACATCCTTGCCAACTTATTTCTTGTTTTACCCCTTTGCTTTTTCAGACAAAGACTTGTTTGGCCTCGTACGCATACGAAACCGCACTTTGGAAACAACAGTGCGAGTTTCTAGATGAGAAAAATAAAGCTCTACTTCGTAAACTTTCTGGTTCAGAAGTTGGTCCCTCAACATCTTCTTCCGTTCCTGTCGTAGAGACTCGTGCTACTGAGACTGAGGATCAAGAGATCATAAATAGGATTATGGAGATTTCTCGTGCTCATGAGCAAGCCAGTCAAATGGCTAAAAAGTTAGAGGAATTCCAATTTCAGAGTACGGCTCGAATTAGTGAGCTAGAATCTCAAGTATTAAGTCTCCAAACTTCTTTAGAGGAGTATGAAAAGGATGTCCCTCTTAGTGGACTTAGGGATCGATACGGTAGGAACCCTGACGAAAGAGTTGTCCGCGAATTCCTTAATTCTCCTGTTCATACGGCGTTGGTGTATCGGATGGTCGGTCCTCTTCTGGAGAGTACTTTTAAGAAGGCGGTTCATCAGCTGGTCGCCTTAGAGATGATCGACGACCGTCGAAAGGAGTATTTTAAGGCGGCGCACATTCGGTTGAATCGTTATGGTGAAATTTATTCTTCTTCCGAGCTTCCAGATGTCGTATATCAAGGTTTTCCTTTGGCTCACCTAGTCGAAGAATTTGGAAAACCATTGCCGATTCCTCCTTCTGACGTTAACGATGAGCTCGATAAGACTTTTATCGATCCGGAAGACGAAGAAGAAGAGGAAGACGATATTGGCATGACCGAGAACGTCGGTAGTGATCAGAGAATTCCGGATAGCGACCAGGCTTCTTGAAATAGTGATTTTTTGAAATAACCTTTGTAATTATTTACTGGTAGGTAGGTTTAATTGTAATTTTACCTTTTCATCCCTTTGTACGCTAAACGTTTCGTATTCTGACAGTCGTGTCTTTTCATTTTCGCCGTAATAATTCAGACAAGTCATTAAATTTGCCGTAATCATTATGCGTGTGTCTTTTCAAATTCTAGCGTTTGGTCCAAGGTCAGTTTTTCTATTTCGCGCCCTTTCTTTAGGTCTGTAGCGTCTTTCAAGTAGTATAAATACTAAAGGTAAAAACTTGACTTGTTATTTACAGTTATACTCGTCTCTTTTAATAGAATACTCTTTCTTTGGCTAGTCGATAAACTTTCTCGTTATTTGCTTTATATTCTTCAACAACTCGATCATGAGTAATCTTTTCGGTAATACTTCGAAACGACCTTCTCGTGAGAGCGCTAGGGATAATAGATCCAAAAAATCTCGAAGAGATGGGTCGTCGATGGAGCCTCCTCGTTCGTCCTCAATAAGTAGGTCGGAGATTGATACTCGTGTTATCGCTTCCGAACCTTTTTCTGTAGTAAACTCGTCGTTTTCAGAACCAATCTTTTCTTCTTCCACTCAAGTAGGAAGCATGCCTTCCCCTGGTCGGATAGCCTTTGGCGATATGTCCAATGAGGAACCGACCTATAATATACCTGTTACTTCAAGTGCTTCTTCCTTCGAGCATGTCTTTCATGGAGGGGATTTTGCTATTTCCCTTCCTTTGTCTACTTCTACTGCCCCAGTCGCCAGCGGAAGGCAAGCTGGTGATGGCCTTTTTGTCAATCCTTCCACAACACAATCAATTTTGCAGGATTGTCCTGACTACTTATTTACTGATACCACGGTGATGACTACTTCTTTCGAATCTGGGGGACCTTCTGGGGGTCGGTTTGGTTCGAGATCTGGTCGTCGGACCGTTATTTCTGCTTCGGGCAAGGAGACCTCCGTTAGTCCCAACGAGAGAGATTCTCCTCGTCTGTTAGATGATCGATGCATCCTTGAGCAAGTTAAGGATAATATGTTGTCGGAGACTCCACGCCCTGATGGTGTCGCTCCTAACAGCGAATTTCCTGGCTCAGTTGAGCCTGATGCTTTGTCTTGGGATCTGGGTTTAAGCACTATCTTGCCTGGTGAGATGAGGAAACTTGAGGGTACTTCCAATGTACGCCTTGTTCAGTCACTGGTTAAAATATGCGAGCAGGTAGACATATCTTTTGATACTTTTCCCTACTTTTATTTCGATTTTCATGTTGTGTGGGGGTTTTTCTCATTCTTCTTCTTTTTTAGTCCAAATATCTTGCCCTTCAGCTGGGTGTGCAGAATGATGATCTGTGGAATAGTAAGGATGCTTACCAGAAACGGTTGGAGTCGGAATCGGCGAAGGTCGCAGGGCAGACTCTCCAGCTGCAGCTTGCCAATGATGATTTGAAAAAATTGCAGGAGGAGAAGTCTGTCTGGGAGCAAGAGAAAAACGACTTGGTTCGGGCTGCTGCCCTTGCAGAGGAGTCTCAACGGCGGTCTTATGAGGAAGGATGTGACGCTGGTTATCTAAAGCGTCAAGAGGAGTTGATGGCATTTGTTGGCAACTTGACTCCTCGGAGGGCTGTTTCTAGTAGTCGAGCTGCTGACCGTTCTTCTCAGTGATCTTTGTTCGACCTGGCAGGCCTTGGACTGTCTTTTTTTTTTTTTTTTATTTATTTGCCCAACTTTTTGTGTATTTGTTCGGGCTGAAGTTTTTTGTAATGGGAGAAGCTCTATATTGGGAATTATGACCTTTTGTAGGCAGATTCTTGCCTTGATCATTTTTTCTTCCATTAACATACGTTGTTGTGTACATTTTGCCTTTACGCATAAGTATAATCATCATGAAATAATCAGTATAGATTAGCATACTTATCTGAAATTGGTTTTTACGGAGAATAGTCAGGATAGATAAACGGTAGCTTGATCTTGCTTGGTTACTGTTTGAATAACTGAATGGTATAATGTTTGCCCTGCAAATCAAGTCTTTTGTTGATCAACCCAGTATAGTTCCTTGGACTATATGCGTCAACATGTTCTACGTTAAAATTTGGATAATAGGTCATCTATATCGACAATGAACGCTCATCATCTTGGTCGATGTTCAATCTATGCCCTGTACTTTTGTCTTTTTGTGATTTAAATCTTATATAAGGAGGCTATTGTCTCTTTTGTTGAACTCCGTTGTTCTTTGCATCAGACTAAGGAAAAATATCCCTTTCAGTATCTTCAAAGCTTCATGTATCCCAGCATTAATTTTGAACTATATGTTCCTTAATTGGTGTATCATTACGTCATTTCTTTGATATGGGAGGAATTGGAAAATGTAGAAGTCTTTGGCAGATCTGATCTGTTCAGACCTCCTTCAGCAATTCTTTGGTATGTTAGACAGTGACTTCTTTGTGGTTTCGAATAAGGAGGACTATTCTCCTGATTTCCAAAGGAGTTCTTGTATGGCTCAGTTAATGGTTACCCATATGATTTATGAGGCAGTGACGGCCTTCGCATGGTGGAGGATTTATCTTTAATCGAGCAAGTAATCTTTTCACGACGATCTTAGACTTGTATCCCTTTTTTTGTGGATTCTAGGTTTTCGGGTAATCGACCATCATGTATGATCGTACCGGTCTATTTGGTCCGAAGCTCCTTTAGATCTGTTTGTGTTATTTCGATGATCGCTTCGATCTACGTCGCTCTTGTTATCGACTGCTTGAGTCAAATAGATAGTGCCGTTCCAACTTACTTGCATTTATTACGGGGAGTCAAAGGGTCGCATCTGTGTCCGTTGATCAAATACTTTTTCAGCCGTTGGATCCCTTAGATCTATCCCTATAAATTGGTGGGAGGTTCGCATTCTTCATTTGCAATTTCTCAGAAAGGATGGAGATCTCAGTTTCCTTAGATTTTATTCTGCCTTCAGATCCCATAATATTCAAAAAGTCACATTATCGTGATTCATTTTGTAATGGCTTGATTATCTTCTACCTTGTACTGACGGGTCCCATGTCAGCCCTACCTTGTACTAACGGGTCCCATGAGGCCTCAGTTTTTGTCTTCATCAATTAGAGGTCCGTGGTTTCTGTTTGCACATGGAGGGTTCATACTTGCCAGTCACCCCCGCTCTTAGATGTTACCTCAGGGGTGATAGACCACCGGGGTGGCTGGTAAACTTACCGTTTCACGACGGCCCCGAAGAGATGCTGCTCTAGAGTAAAATGTTTTATAGATAATGTAGAGGCAGTATCTACTTGCGGGTGAGTGAGCATTGCTGGTTATCTGGCTGGTAATGTTCATTTCGTCTGGAAGAACATTTGATCTTCAGAGCCTGGCCATCGAACCAAAGAAGTCGACCATTCTGAGCAGCATGCTTCTTAGGTGGTTTATTATGATCGACAAGGTACTAGGGAGGAGATTGGTGTTTCCGTGGACATTGTCGTGAAGATCGCCGATCTTATAGGATCATTTCTTCTAAATCATTGTAACGATCTTTAAGTAGTATGTAGACCTTTGTAATGTAGGACTTTTGTATGTAACTGATTTGATGAATAAAATATTACTTTTATCCCTTGCATCTTATTTGTCGTTAATTCTGTTATAATTTTTATTTACGATGAGCAATTTCCGAGAAAATGGATTCATACTAAATTCATCTTCCAAACTTTAGGAGTATTAGCAGATCTTTTGGATCGTTAGGAATAGATCGAGGAGTGTTTATCGAGCGGGTCAATTTTTACTCAACTCGTTTTTTACTTAGACTTAGGTTTTATACCTAACATCTAGCAGCTGAGAAAGGTCCCACGATGTCCATTCCCCATTGATCGAAAGGCCAACATATCGGGATTGGGTGCATGTTTTCTGCCGGTTGATGACATACATTTGCATGGACTTGGCAGTGATGACATTCTTGGACATACTGAGCGGCATCTTTATTGATGGTAGGCCAATAGTAACCTGTTCTGAGACATTTTAAGGCCAATGCCCTTGATCCGCTGTGATTTCCCGCATCTCCATCATGTATCTCTCGCAGTATATCGGTGGTTTGTGATTCAGAGACGCATTTCAGAAGAATTCCTGATGCTGATCTTCGGTAGAGTTTTCCTTCTATAATCGTATATTTTGGAGCTCGATATCTTGTTTTCCGAGCTTCATTCTGGTCAGGCGGTAGTTTTCCTTCTTGAAGATAGTCTATCATTGGAGTCATCCAGTTTCCTTCAGTTCCTTCAATTTCCATAATATCGAGTGCCGGTGTTTCATCGATATCGATCGCCGGTGTATTAGAGATTAACCAGTTGATCACCCTTTCGGTCTTTCCATCATGGGATCCTGTAAACTTAGATAGTTGATCGGCCCATTTGTTTTCCGAACGTGGAATGTTCTGTATGCCGAAACTTTCAAATTTCTCAGCTAGTGTTTTCACTTTGGCGAGGTATTTGACCATATTGAATTCTTTAGCCTCGTATAGGCCTTCAATTTGTCTTTGCACTAACTCTGAGTCGGTTAATACTTTAAGACTTTTTATGTTGGCTTTGATTGCCATTTCCATTCCTGCGATTAATGCTTCATATTCGGCTTCATTGTTTGTTACGACGAAGTCCAATGTTATTGCATAATTCAAATCTTCTTTATTTGGTCCGGTGAAGTTGATCCCGGCACCTCCTCCTTCACGGCATGAAGCACCATCGACGTGCATTAGCCAAGTTTGATCATCTATGACCAAGACATCGTCGTTCAGGCTGCTCGATGATTCAGTTGCCAGTGCCGGTGTTTCCAATAGAAAATCGGCTAACACTTGGGCCTTAATTGCGATTCTTGGTTTGTAATCGATTTTGAACTGGCCTAGTTCGATCGCCCATTTAATTAGTCTTCCGGAGGCTTCCGGTTTCGCTAAGACTTGTCTTAGTGGTTGATTTGTCAAAACCACTATTTTGTAGGTTAAAAAGTAAGGTCGAAGCTTTCGGGCAGCCACCACTAAGGCCAGAGTGAATTTCTCAATTTCCAAATAATTCTTCTCCGCCCCTTGCAATAATTTGCTTAGATAATAGACAGACTTATGTTCCGAGCCTTCTATCTTAATTAGTACAGAACTAATGGCCGCTTCGGAGATGGAGATGTAGATGTACAATGGTTCTCCTTCCGTCGGTTTGGCCAACAACGGTGGAGTTGTAAAATACTCTTTGAGTTGTTTGAAGGCTCGATCACATTCTTCAGTCCAAAGGAAGTTTTTTGCTTTTCGAAGCGTTTGGAAAAAGGGCAAACTTCTGTCTGCTGACTTTGATATGAATCTGTTCAATGCTACGATTTTCCCGACTAGGCTTTGCACTTGGGAGATGGTTTTGGGAGGTCTCATTTCAGTTATGGCCCGTATTTTTTCTGGGTTGGCTTCTATTCCGCGTTTGTGGACTAAATATCCCAAAAATTTTCCTGACTTAACACCGAAAGTGCATTTCGCGGGGTTTAACTTCATACGATATTTCCTTAAGATCTGAAAACATCGATCAAGATGTTTTACATGATCCGCTTCGTTCATACTTTTGACCAACATGTCGTCCACATAGACTTCCATTAACTCTCCGATTAACTCTTTGAACATTAGGTTTACTAACCTTTGGTAAGTAGCCCCGGCATTTCTTAAGCCGAATGGCAACTAATAAGCAATATACTCCCTGCTCGGTTACGAATGCAGTCTTCTCTTGGTCCCGCTCATCCATGTATATTTGATAAAACCCTTGAAAAGCGTCCATCATACTGAATATCGCGAAGCCCGCAGTTGAGTCCACTAATAAGTCGATCCTTGGAAGGGGGTATGGATCGCGGGGGCATAATTTATTAAGGTCGGTGAAATCATTGCACATTCTCCATTTGTTGTCCTTTTTATCCCCTTTTGCTACCAGCACAACATTACACAGCCATTCTGAGAAGTGTATTTCTCGAATTTGTTTTGCTTCAAGTAGTCTTTCTACCTCGGCTTTGATAATTTTATCTTTTACTTGGCCATGATTTCTCTTCTTTAGTCTGGCAGGTTTTGCCATAGGATCAATTTTTAGGGAATGTTTGATTACTCGAGGATCAATTCCCTCAATGTCATTCGCGCTCCAGGCGAAGACGTCGACATTATCTCTGAGGAAGTTGATTAACATTACTTTCCCTTCCTTGCTCAATTCAGTACCTATTCTTGTCGTTTTAGAAGAGTCCCCTTGTACTAGACTTATATCCTTATGTTATGAGGGTTTTAAGGCTAAATCTAGCGGTTCTTTTCCCTTTTTGTCTATTCGATCAGTAATGGGGATTTCTACCTCGTTTCTAACAAGATCTTCTACAAGTTTTCTTTTGCTCGGAGTGATTGATTTTGGATGTTCTTTCAAGGTTAGCGAGGTGTTGTAGCAATCCCACGCCATACAGTGATCATTCGTTATTTCTCCGATACCTCCATCGGTCGGAAACTTTATCTTCTGGTGATAAGTAGAGACAACGGCTCGGAATAGGTTGAGAGCAGGTCGTCCCAATATCGCGTTATAAGCGAAGGGAGTTTCGACCACTAGAAATTTCACTAGCTTCACCGTCCGGTGCGGTTTCTTTCCGAGCGACACACTTAAGGATATCGTTCCGCTGGGGATGATCTCGGACCCTCCAAAGCCTACTAATGGCGTAGCTACTTTCTATAGGTTTATCTGCCCTAAGTTCATTTGGGCTAAAACCTCTCGGGAGATGATAATCGCTGAGCTTCCATTATCAATTAGGATTCTTTTTACATTATAATTCGCTATTTCTAACGACACCACCATCGGGAAATCAGGATTATCTTCTTTTGTGTCCCAAACGATGTTTTTAGGTACTTCGCCTTCGTTAAAGCTGATCGGCTGGTGGTTCGACGGTTTATTTTCCAGAGTCCATATTTCTTTTGGGTATCTTGAGTTTCCAATTATGGATCGGGCTGTCCTTCGTCGGGCGTTACGACTATCTCCACCCGCGGGTCCCCCGGATATTGTATGGATAGTCCCATTGATCTGGTCGTGGTTCAACTCCTGTGTAGGTCGACGCTCAGGTGTCCTTCGACGAGAACTCCTTCTTTGATTACTTTTCCGAGGGCTTCTACTTCTTTCCCTTTTGTGGCTATCTCGCTCTATGTATTCGTCTAGTTTTCCTTCTTCGATCAATTTTTCAACTTCTCTCTTAAGGTGAAAACAATTTTCTGTTCGATGTCCATGTGCCCTATGGTACTTACAGTATTGATCGTAGTTTCGAGACCCTGGTCTCGGCTGAGTGATTTTCCTTGCTTCGGGGATCCAGTTATTTCTTTCTAGAACTTCCAATATTTCTTCCATTGGAGCATTTAACCTTGGGTGTTCCACTTGATTCACCCTACTTCTGATCGGTTGTTCGGGGTTTCTTGGTCTTTGATAGAAATTAGGTTGCCTTTCTTGGTCGGCTTTGCTGTATTCCAATCGCTGGAAAACGTTACCTTTCCTGAAAGATCGCTCATAATCCACGGATCTTTGGGCAGGAATCCTGTCATGCCGTTTGGAGCCTGAAGCTGTGGCTTTGTTTTTGTTTTTATCCTTAAAGGAATTCATCTCTTCTTGGGTCATATACTTAGACGCCAAGCTCATGATGTCGGCAAACGTTCTTGGTTGTTTTCGACTGAGGGCGTTTCCGAACTGTCTGTTTTTTGTGAGGTCGAAGAGAATAGAAATTATGTAATCGATATTTGGAGAATCTATTTTGAGTAATTCCACATTAAATCTCGCCAACCAGTTCCTCAGGGATTCTCCTTCTTGTTGATGTATAGTTCCTAGGTAGCTCATCGGGAGTTTTTGTCTTTTCTGACTGGCAAACTGCTGCGTCAGTTTATTGCATAATTCCCGGAAACTGAATATGGAGTTGGCAGGTTGTTTGGCGAACCAATCCAGCGCGAGTCCTTCGAATGTGGTCACCATTAACTTGGCGGTGAATTCGGCAGAGTGGGCATATAAATTCATTATATTCGTGAAGCTAAAAATATAATCATCCGGGTCGGTGGTTCCATCATACCGGGGTAATCTACCTGGGACCTGTCCCGTGGATTGTGCCTCTTTTATTTCTCTGCAGAAAGGAGAACAGGCCGCAAGGCTTTCCTGGAGTTCCGCGGTTCGGGCCCACGGGTTTTGAACAGATCGTAGGCGTTGTTCGAGTCGCTCCTGTACCATCCTTTTGATTTCCCTTTCCGAGAATCGAGTCGTTCGTGGTCGATCTGGGATTGTATCATCTATGTCATCCTCGATAGGGATTATTGTTCGTTCCTTCGATCCACTGCGCCCCGCCTGTGGTTTTCTTCGTCCTGGTTTTCTTCGGGGGTGGTTATCGGAGGGTTTAGAATTGCCCTGCTGTGGGCTGTGTAGCGAGCGTCGCTCACTTGCTGGGCTGTCAGCTTGCTGAGAGGTTTGTTCGTTTGGCCTTGGCACTCCTGGAGCAGGAGTTGTCCTGGCAGCTGTAACGTTTCGAGGAATTTGATCTAGTACTAGTAATTCTTCTGGAGAGAGTGATTTGAAGAGCATTGCTATTTGTCGCAGTTTCTCCTGAGCGCCCGGGAGAGGAACGGGGATTTGGGGGCCTTCCGGTTCTTCCTGTATGGCACCGGGAAAGCCTCCTTGGGGTTCCTGCTGTCGGGGGCGGGCATCTTGGAAATTCTCGTCGGTGTTGGGAACGTTATTATCGTTGTTGTCCTGTACGTCTTCCGATGTGTTATGGCCGGTGGTTGTATTGCTTCTCGTTCCAATACGAGCGCTTTTCCTTGGGCGAGCCATGTGTCAATCGAATAATTAACCTTGCCCCACGGTGGGCGCCAACTGATTTAACCGGATTTCGTCGGGTTAAATGGGTATCAGTGAATTTTTTGATATCGGGGGTTTTCGATATTTATATATATATTATAGGGCTCTGTTACTTTATTCCGGATGGATCGAACACAAAGAAAAGCAATATTGAAGAAAAAAAAGAAGTAAAACCACAAACAAAGCTAAGAAGACACCGATATGAAGGTAAACAGCTCTTTCTTTATTGAATAATATAAAGTTGTGCTGTTGTAAACAGCATTCAATAGCGTATTCCGGAGTTGGTTCATACAATCATTAACTAGGTATTTATATCATGCTAAACCTAGTGTTACAAGGAAACATAGTCCTAATAGGACTCGGCCCATATATCCTTCTTGGGTCCGGAGTGTAGTCTTCTAGTCGAAAAGAGCCGTATTCGTCCGGGTCGATAAGATGATCCCGAGCTGTCTGATTTGGTCGAATCGATCTTATGTTTTTTAGTCGATCCGTATAGTAGGGTGAAAAATAGCCCCCATCAATACTCTGCTTGCGCTTTACAACAAATGATAAGCCACAAGTTCGTAGTAAGAAATCACAAAGAAGTCCTACTCTCAGAAGCTAGATCACTCACTAAGATGGATCTACACTCCTCACAACACTGTCTTATACAAGTTCACTCAGAAAATGTGTATTATTTTTACTTCAACTTTAGCTACTGCCAACAAATGACTTCAGCAGAGTGAGCTATTCTTGAGCTTTTGAGACTTAGAAAATTTAGCATCGCGAATGAATCTCAGTTGTTGTGTTGTGTTGTGTCTCTAACTCTTGAACTTAGCTCTATTTATACTTGGATTTGAAAATATATCCGTTGAAGAAAGACAATCTTCAAATCTGCAAGTACTGGTCCCCCTTTTCTGAAAACGGCTCTCTGCAATTGTAGCATTGTACACTCTACTGTACTATTCTGTCAGTCGCATTAAATGCACTCTGTTGATCCGAGAATAACTTCAATCATTTGCCATTAATACCCTTCTCTTGCAGCATTTATTACTCCAAGTGCATTTATTACCGTTGGGCACTCTCCTTGATCCCTTCTACTCTGATGATCGAAATGACCCATCTGATAGATACCCTGCTGATCTCGAGTTGAACTAATCTGATTTAAGTCAAGCTGAAAAACTACCAGTATGATTTCGAACTCAGCAACAGATCAGTAGTCTTCTGGACCTTGAAATTTTGACCTTCTGATTTGCCTTCTTACTTGGTCAACATTCTTCTAAGGGATTAGCTAACCTTTCCTTACTTAGCTGATTCTGATGTTTTGGAAATCATCAAAACTTTCCTTTACTTTTTGCACTATATCTTCATCTTCATCTAACAATTTACCACTTTTGATGATGACAAAACTCCAGCTTAGTACTTGTAACTAAACTAAAGTTTGATCTTCAAAAAATTATGAGATAGAAATAGTTTGTTGGAAAAAAAACTTGAACTTTTATAAATGATATCAGTTGATTACAAGTTACAAGTTTCATCAGATGAGACAGCAGAAAGTAAATTTACAAGTGATTACAAAAAGATTACAAGAAACCTAATATGGTGACCTAGTATAGTTCTTCTTCTCTTCTTGTTTTTCTTCAGTTTTGTCTTCTTAATTTACTTCTTCTTTTTCTTCTTCTTCCTCATCTTCGAGATCTTCATCATCTTCATCAGGATAGAGGACTCTTCATCACGAGCTACTATTCTTTTCTTTAGATCCTACATCCTTTTGTAATTGACGTATGGATTAAGTTGTTCAATAGCCGAGTCTTTGGCAGAAGCAATTTCCTTGTCAAATTTTGCTGGTTCTTTGGACTTTTCTTCAGTTTCAGCTTTTTCTACAGCATCATCAACAACTTTTTCTCTGTATTAGTTACTTCACCAACTAGTCTACTTGTATTTTCTTCATCAACCTTTTCAGTAGAGTCCAACTTTTCCGTAACTTCAACTGATTGATTAACATCAACAGCCTTCTTTGTAGCAAAACTTCCATCTTCCCCCTTTTTTCATCATCAGCAGGGTCAACAAGTTCTTCAGGCAAAACTGGAGTGTGTTGGGATTCTGTGAGATAAACATCCCTACAGACAACGGAATTTAATAATCTTTAGGGTCTCTTACGGAATCTTGCCAGGATACTAAACTGGATATATATATATATATATATATATATATATATACATATGAATATTAAAAACGACAAAATAACTTAGATCCAAGTTATACCTGTCTCCTTGCAAATTCCTGCTGTCAACAAAAACGTCGTGTTTCTCTCTTCGATTGGCTCGATCCCAAGTTTGACAGAGCGCCCCACGTGTTGCGTCTCTACGAGTTGATACACCACAATATCACGAAATATGATAAATCCTAATCGGCTAGAACAATAAGATTTATCAAGATCTACGGTTAGGGAACAAGTTGGGAGCTAAAATCGAAAAACGAAAATCTCTTCTAAGGGAGAAGATGTTCGGCCGATTTGGGGAGAGAGAGGGGGAAGAGTTTTTGCTTTTATTAGAATTTTTGGATTCTTGAATTATAAATATAAGATATGACATATAGTCTCCTATATATAAGTATCTCATCATCCTAATCCTCTTAGGACTAGGACTCTAAGTCTCCTACATGAGCCATGTCCCTTTTAATTGGACGACCAAATATTCTAATTAATCATGGCCCATTCCTAATTTAGTTAATTGGGGCTTTATTTAATTTTCCTATTAAATGGTCCAATCAATTAATTACTCTCCCAGTTAACTAAATTAGACTTCAAGCCTATTTAATTAAATATTCCCATAGTTAATTAATTAACTTCCAAATTAAATTCTAATTTAATTTATCATTTCGATCCAACTCCAATCGGATCTTTCTTGCTCCAATTAGGTCGACCCAGTTGTTCTCCATTTCTCCGGTTTTATTCCATGTGTATTGTGTATGCCCCCGTAGGTTCACCACATAATTGGCCGTGAGTTATAATTAAATATGTATTTAATTACTCAAGTATTAAATACTCTAAATCAATCGAACACTCTGTCGAATGATCATTCCAAAATTAGCACCCCTACCAATTTGAAAATTCTCCCACACTCCACGGTCGATGTCTGGCCACAAGCCCATGGAGCCCAATCACTGTTGAATTAATTCAGTGAACCTTTAATCATTTACAATTTCCATATACGACATAATCTCTCCATCGATCTATCTCCCAGTCGAGACTTAAGGGTATGGACTTTTCATCGGTTCCCTTTTTCTTCGTCTTGACCTTATGCATTCTGATATCGAAATAATTCTCTTTGACTTAATCTTTATGAGCTCGTCAGATACCTTGACCAAGGATTTTAACAGATTAATTTCTCACAGAAATCCATAGGAGGTCAATGAATCCTTTGTTGATGATATGAACCTGATGGGGGCTATTTCGCACCCCTTATAATAATCAAAACGACTAGTCCATATACGCTCGGACCGACCAGGAGTCTAATTCACTAAAGATCTGCCAGGTCCGATCTGCATTATCAATCCTCGACGATCGAGAGCAATGTCCGAGTTCCATATGGATTGCTATACCTAGTCCTATTAGGATTATGTTTCCTTGTACAACTAGGGTTACGGTCATATAAATACCTAGTTAAACAATGTATTAGGGAGAAGATACAATTAGAGCTTACGCCAACATACTTTGGCTATCTGATAACATATTTAATAGAAAAACTTTTGCTATACTATTTACATATTCATCGTCTTGCTTTACTTATTGTTCTTTACGTAGTTGCTTCCTTGAGATTGATCCATCCGGAATAAAGTAACAAAGCCCTATAATCTATACTTAATTCGTCCTCTAACACATACATTTATTGATTTAATCTAACTTAACGAAAAAGGGTTAAATCAGTTGGCGCCCACCGAGGGGCTAGGTTAATTATTCGATCGATATATGGCTCGCCCAAGGAAGAGCGCCCGTAACGGAGCAAGGAGTAACACGACGAACACTCGTAACACATCTGAGGATCAACATGACGATATTAACAATAACATCCCTAAAATAAATGACAATTAGCAAGAGAACGAGCAGCTGCCGAATCAGGAAGAACCACAAGGGATAAATATCCAAAACCCCCAAGGACAACAAGGGATCCCAAGTTTGACAGAGCGCCCCACGTGTTGCGTCTCTACGAGTTGATACACCAAAATATCACGAAATATGATAAATCCTAATCGGCTAGAACAATAAGATTTATCAAGATCCACGATTAGGGAACAAGTTGGGAGCTAAAATCGAAAAACAAAAATCTCTTCTAAGGGAGAAGATGTTCGTCCGATTTGGGGAGAGAGATGGGGAAGAGTTTTTTCTTTTCTTAGAATTTTTGGCTTCTTGAATTATATATATGAGATATGACATATAGTCTCCTATATATAAGTATCTCATCATCCTAATCCTCTTATGACTTGGACTCTAAGTCTCCTACATGAGCCATGGCCCTTTTAATTGGAAGACCAAGTATTCTAATTAATTCATGGCCCATTCCTAATTTAATTAATTGGGGCTTTATTTAATTTTCCAATTAAATGGTCCAATCAATTAATTACTCTCTCAGTTAACTAAATTAGACTTGAAGCCTATTTAATTAAATATTCCCATAGTTAATTAATTAACTTCCAAATTAAATTCTAATTTAATTTATCATTTCGATCCAACTCCAATCGGATCTTTCTTGCTCCAATTGGGTCGACCCAGTTGTTCTCCATTTCCCCGCTTTTATTTCATGTGTATTGTGTATGCCCCCGTAGGTTCACCACATAATTGGCCGTGGGTTATAATTAAATATTTATTTAATTACTCAAGTATTAAATACTCTAAATCAATCGAACACTCTATCGAATGATCATTCCAAAATTAGCACCCCTACCAATTTGAAAATTCTCCCACACTCCACGGTCGATGTCTGGCCACAAGCCCATGGAGCCCAATCACTGGTGAATTAATTCAGTGAACCTTTAATCATTTCCAATTTCCATATAGGACATAATCTCTCCATCGATCTATCTCCCAGTCGAGACTTAAGGGTATGGACTTTTCATCGGTTCCCTTTTTCTTCGTCTTGACCTTATGCATTCTGATATCGAAATAATTCTCTTTAACTTAATATTTATGAGCTCGTCAGATACCTTGACCAAGGATTTTACCAGATTAATTTCTCACAGAAATCCATAGGAGGTCAATGGATCCTTTGTTGATGATATGAACCTGATGGGGGCTATTTCGCACCCCTTATAATAATCGAAACGACTAGTCCATATACGCTCGGACCGACCAGGAGTCTAATTCACTAAAGATCTGCCAGGTCCGATCTGCATTATCAATCCTCGGCGACCGAGAGCAATGTCCGAGTTCCATAAGGATTGCTATACCTAGTCCTATTAGGATTATGTTTCCTTGTAGAACTAGGGTTACGGTCATATAAATACCTAGTTAAACAATGTATTAGGGAGAAGATACAATTAGAGCTTACGCCAACATACTTTGGCTATCTGATAACATATTTAATAAAAAAGCTTTTGCTATACTATTTACATATTCATCGTCTTGCTTTACTTATTGTTCTTTACGTAGTTGCTTCCTTGAGATTGATCCATCCGGAATAAAGTAACAAAGCCCTATAATCTATACTTAATTCGTCCTCTAACACATACCTTTATTGATTTAATCTAACCTAACGAAAAAGGGTTAAATCAGTTGGCGCCCACCGAGGGGCTAGGTTAATTATTCGATCGATATATGGCTCGCCCAAGGAAGAGCGCCCGTAACGGAGCAAGGAGTAACACGACGAACCCTCGTAACACATCTGAGGATCAACATGACGATATTAACAATAACATCCCTAAAATAAATGACAATTAGCAAGAGAACGAGCAGCTGCCGAATCAGGAAGAACCACAAGGGATAAATATCCAAAACCCCCAAGGACAACAAGGGATCCCAAGTTTGACAGAGCGCCCCACGTGTTGCGTCTCTACGAGTTGATACACCAAAATATCACGAAATATGATAAATCCTAATCGGCTAGAACAATAAGATTTATCAAGATCCACGATTAGGGAACAAGTTGGGAGCTAAAATCGAAAAACAAAAATCTCTTCTAAGGGAGAAGATGTTCGTCCGATTTGGGGAGAGAGATGGGGAAGAGTTTTTTCTTTTCTTAGAATTTTTGGCTTCTTGAATTATATATATGAGATATGACATATAGTCTCCTATATATAAGTATCTCATCATCCTAATCCTCTTATGACTTGGACTCTAAGTCTCCTACATGAGCCATGGCCCTTTTAATTGGAAGACCAAGTATTCTAATTAATTCATGGCCCATTCCTAATTTAATTAATTGGGGCTTTATTTAATTTTCCAATTAAATGGTCCAATCAATTAATTACTCTCTCAGTTAACTAAATTAGACTTGAAGCCTATTTAATTAAATATTCCCATAGTTAATTAATTAACTTCCAAATTAAATTCTAATTTAATTTATCATTTCGATCCAACTCCAATCGGATCTTTCTTGCTCCAATTGGGTCGACCCAGTTGTTCTCCATTTCCCCGCTTTTATTTCATGTGTATTGTGTATGCCCCCGTAGGTTCACCACATAATTGGCCATGGGTTATAATTAAATATTTATTTAATTACTCAAGTATTAAATACTCTAAATCAATCGAACACTCTATCGAATGATCATTCCAAAATTAGCACCCCTACCAATTTGAAAATTCTCCCACACTCCACGGTCGATGTCTGGCCACAAGCCCATGGAGCCCAATCACTGGTGAATTAATTCAGTGAACCTTTAATCATTTCCAATTTCCATATAGGACATAATCTCTCCATCGATCTATCTCCCAGTCGAGACTTAAGGGTATGGACTTTTCATCGGTTCCCTTTTTCTTCGTCTTGACCTTATGCATTCTGATATCGAAATAATTCTCTTTAACTTAATATTTATGAGCTCGTCAGATACCTTGACCAAGGATTTTACCAGATTAATTTCTCACAGAAATCCATAGGAGGTCAATGGATCCTTTGTTGATGATATGAACCTGATGGGGGCTATTTCGCACCCCTTATAATAATCGAAACGACTAGTCCATATACGCTCGGACCGACCAGGAGTCTAATTCACTAAAGATCTGCCAGGTCCGATCTGCATTATCAATCCTCGGCGACCGAGAGCAATGTCCGAGTTCCATAAGGATTGCTATACCTAGTCCTATTAGGATTATGTTTCCTTGTAGAACTAGGGTTACGGTCATATAAATACCTAGTTAAACAATGTATTAGGGAGAAGATACAATTAGAGCTTACGCCAACATACTTTGGCTATCTGATAACATATTTAATAAAAAAGCTTTTGCTATACTATTTACATATTCATCGTCTTGCTTTACTTATTGTTCTTTACGTAGTTGCTTCCTTGAGATTGATCCATCCGGAATAAAGTAACAAAGCCCTATAATCTATACTTAATTCGTCCTCTAACACATACCTTTATTGATTTAATCTAACCTAACGAAAAAGGGTTAAATCAGTTGGCGCCCACCGAGGGGCTAGGTTAATTATTCGATCGATATATGGCTCGCCCAAGGAAGAGCGCCCGTAACGGAGCAAGGAGTAACACGACGAACCCTCGTAACACATCTGAGGATCAACCTGACGATATTAACAATAACATCACTACAATAAATGACAATCAGCAAGAGAACGAGCAGCTGCCGAATCAGGAAGAACCACAAGGGATAAATATCCAAAACCCCCAAGGACAACAAGGGATCCCAAGTTTGACAGAGCGCCCCACGTGTTGCGTCTCTACGAGTTGATACACCAAAATATCACGAAATATGATAAATCCTAATCGGCTAGAACAATAAGATTTATCAAGATCTACGGTTAGGAAACTAGTTGGGAGCTAAAATCGAAAAACGAAAATCTCTTCTAAGGGAGAAGATGTCCGGCAGATTTGGGGAGAGAGAGGGGGAAGAGTTTTTGCTTTTCTTAGAATTTTTGGCTTCTTGAATTATATATATGAGATATGACATATAGTCTCCTATATATAAGTATCTCATCATCCTAATCCTCTTAGGACATGGACTCTAAGTCTCCTACATGTGCCATGACCCTTTTAATTGGAAGACCAAGTATTCTAATTTATTCATGGCCCATTCCTAATTTAGTTAATTGGGGCTTTATTTAATTTTCCAATTAAATGTTCCAATCAATTAATTACTCTCTCAGTTAACTAAATTAGAATAACCCCATATCTTCAAAGACCAATCAATTACCCCTAACTTTTCAAGTTGTCAAAATAACCCCATATCTTCAAATTTACTGATAATTTTAGTCCACATTGTTGCTCAATTTCAAAATTGGCTCGAATAAAACACTTGCGGACCAATTTAGAGATTTAACTTAATATATTTACATATGTATTTAACTAATTTAATTTATAAATAATATTAACAAACCAAATAATACATGAACACAAATTTGATAAAATATTAATTAAATCTAAAAATTTTATAATGATATGAATATATATAATATTTATTAAAAAATAAATTATATATTATTAATAAAATAATTATATATATATATATATATATATATATATATATATATATATATATATATATATATATATATATATATATATATATATATATATATATATAAAACCCAACCACCAACCCACCCCCCCCCCCAACCCAAATCCCAGGCCGTCGGCGGCCTGGGTTCGTCCGGCCCAGGCCGCCGTCGGCCTGGGATCGCCCGTCCCTGGCCGCGGTGGCCTGGGACCTTCGATCCCAGGCCGTCGCGGCCTGGGACGGGCGATCCCAGGCCGCCGGCGGCCTTGGCCGGACGAACCCAGGCCAGCGGCGGCCTGGGATTTGGGTTGGGGAGGGGGGGTTGGTTGGGGAAGAAAGATTTTTTTTTAATATATATATATATATATATATATATATATATATATATATATATATTGTAGATATAATAAATTTTAGATTTAATTAATATTTTATCAAATTTGTTTTCATGTATTATTTGGTTTGTTGATATTATTTATAAATTAAATTGTTAAATACATATGTAAATATATTAAGTTAGATCTCTAAATTGGTCCGCAAGTGTTTTATTCGAGCCAATTTTGAAACTGGGCAACAATGTGGACTAAAATTATCAGTAAATTTGAAGATATGGGGTTATTTTGACAACTTGAAAAGTTAGAGGTATAATTGTCAGTCAATATAAATAATGGTGTCAATTCTGCAATTAACTTTAACGACCACGTCAGCAGTTAACGGCCAATTTTAACGGAAGTACCAAATGTGATTCAATTTCTTAAATTGCGGTACCAAATTGATCAACCTAATTTTCTGTGGTACCACAAGTTGGAATCACTATATTGTTTGGTACCACAAATGCAATTCTCTCGATAAATATCCAAAACCCCCAAGGACAACAAGGGATCCCAAGTTTGACAGAGCGCCCCACGTGTTGCGTCTCTACGAGTTGATACACCACAATATCACGAAATATGATAAATCCTAATCGGCTAGAACAATAAGATTTATCAAGATCTACGGTTAGGGAACAAGTTGGGAGCTAAAATCGAAAAACGAAAATCTCTTCTAAGGGAGAAGATGTTCGACCGATTTGGGGAGAGAGAGGGGGAAGAGTTTATGCTTTTCTTAGAATTTTTGGCTTATTGAATTATATATATGAGATATGACATATAGTCTCCTATATATAAGTATCTCATCATCCTAATCCTCTTAGGACTAGGACTCTAAGTCTCCTACATGAGCCATGGCCCTTTTAATTGGAAGACAAAGTATTCTAATTAATTCATGGCCCATTCCTAATTTAGTTAATTGGGGCTTTATTTAATTTTCCAAATAAATGGTCCAATCAATTAATTACTCTCTCAGTTAACTAAATTAGACTTCCAGCCTATTTAATTAAATATTCCCATAGTTAATTAATTAACTTCCAAATTAAATTCTAATTTAATTTATCATTTCGATCCAACTCCAATCGGATCTTTCTTGCTCCAATTGGGTCGACCCAGTTGTTCTCCATTTCCCCGCTTTTATTTCATGTGTATTGTGTATGCCCCCGTAGGTTCACCAAATAATTGGCCGTGGGTTATAATTAAATAATTATTTCATTACTCAAGAATTAAATACTCTAAATCCATCGAACACTCTGTCGAATGATCATTCCAAAATTAGCACCCCTACCAATTTGAAAATTCTCCCACACTCCACGGTCGATGTCTGGCAACAAGCCCATGGAGCCCAATCACTGGTGAATTAATTCAGTGAACCTTTAATCATTTACAATTTTCATATACGACATAATCTCTCCATCGATCTATCTCCCAGTCGAGACTTAAGGGTATGGACTTTTCATCGGTTCCTTTTTTCTTAGTCTTGACCTTATGCATTCTGATATCGAAATAATTCTTTTTGACTTAATCTTTATGAGCTCGTCAGATACCTTGACCCAGGATTTTACCAGATTACTTTCTCATAGAAATCCGTAGGAGAAATTCCCAACCTATCAAGTCGGGTCAATGGATCCTTTGTTGATGATATGAACCTGATGGGTGCTATTTCGCACCCCTTATAAAAATCGAAACGACTAGTCCATATACGCTCGGACCGACCAGGAGTCTAATTCACTAAAGATCTGCCAGGTCCGATCTGCATTATCAATCCTCGACGACCGAGAGCAATGTCCGAGTTCCATAAGGATTGCTATACCTAGTCCTATTAGGATTATGTTTCCTTGTAGAACTAGGGTTACGGTCATATAAATACCTAGTTAAACATTGTATTAGGGAGAAGATACAATCAGAGCTTACGCCAACATACTTTGGCTATCTGATAACATATTTAATAGAAAAGCTTTTGCTATACTATTTATATATTCATCGTCTTGCTTTACTTATTGTTCTTTACGTAGTTGCTTCCTTGAGATTGATCCATCCGGAATAAAGTAACAAAGCCCTATAATCTATACTTAATTCGTCCTCTAACACATACCTTTATTGATTTACTCTAACCTAACGAAAAAGGGTTAAATCAGTTGGCGCCCACCGAGGGGCTAGGTTAATTATTCGATCGATATATGGCTCGCCCAAGGAAGAGCGCCCGTAACAGAGCAAGGAGTAACACGACGAACCCTCGTAACACATCTGAGGATCAACCTGACGATATTAATTATAACGTCCCTACAATAAATGACAATCAGCAAGAGAACGAGCTGCTGCCGAATCAGGAGGAACCACAAGGGATAAATATCCAAAACCCCCAAGGACAACAAGGGATCCCCGCCAATGCGGTACCAGAAGACTATGTGGCTCCAGCAATCCCTGTTCCCTTGTCAGACATTCAGGAGAAGCTGCGACAGATCGCTATGCTCTTTAATTCACTCTGCCTAGGGGAATTACTAGTATCCGAGCAGGTTCCTAGAAACCCTAGAGCGACTAGGGCAAATCCTATTCAAAGGACAACGAGGCAGGTCGATCAGATCTCGCAACAAGCGGACAGCCCTGCAAGCGAGCAACGATCGTTGCACAGTCCGCAAAAGAGCAATTCGAAACCATCGAATGATCATATCCGAAGAAAAACGGATCGGACGAGGCCGCAACTCGTCCGCCCCAGATCAAAGGAACATACCATAATTCCCATCGAAGATGACGTAGTCGACGCAATTCCTAATCGACCTCGAACCATGCGATTCTCAGAAAAAGAAATTGAAAAGATGGTACAGGAACGCCTAGAGAGCCTAGCAGCATGCTCCCCCTTTTGTAGGGAGATAAAAGAAGCTCAATCGACGGGTCAAGTTCCGGGACGACTACCCAGATATGATGGAACTACCGACCCAGATGATTACATATTCAGTTTTACGAACATAATGAACTTATATGCTCACTCAGCATAATTCACTGCAAAGTTAATGGTCAACACATTCGAAGGGTTGGCTTTAGATTGGTTTGCCAAACAACCCACTAATTCCATATTCAGCTCTCGGGAGTTATGCAATAAGCTGACTCAGCAGTTCGCTAGCCAGAAGAGACAAAAACTGCCAATGAGCTATCTAGGAACCATCCACCAGCAAGAGGGAGAATCCCTACAAAAGTGGTTGGCAAGATTTAACGTGGAATTGCTCAAAATCGATTCCCCAAATATCGACTACATAATCTCCATCCTTTTCGACCTCACCAAAAATAGGCAGTTCGGGAATGCCCTCAGTAGAAAACAACCAAGAACATTTGCGGGTATTATGACCTTGGCATCGAAATACATGACTCAAGAGGAGATGAACTATATTAAAGATAAAAATAAAAATAAAGCTCCCGCCTCCGGCTCCAAGTGGCAAGATAAAGCTCCTCCTCAAAAATCCATGGATTATGATCGATCCTTCAGAAAAGGAAATGTCTTCCAGCGATTATAAAATATAATCGAAACGATCAAGACAGACGACCTAATGTCTATCAAAGACCTAGATTGGTCGAGCCGGTGAACAGGAGCAGAATTAACCAAGTAGAATACCCCAGACTAACCATTCCAATAGAAGAAATCCTGGTAGTACTTGAGTGGAACAATTGGATCCTGGCAGCGAAGGGAATCGCTCAGCCAAGACCAGGTGCACGAAATTATGATTTATATTGTAGATATCACCGGGCACATGGGCATCGCACTGAAGATTGTTTTAACCTTAAAAGAGAAATTGAAAAACTAATCGAACAAGGAAAATTAGATGACTATTTAGAACGAAACAACCGCAAGAGGGGTAGAAGTCAGAGTCCTCGGAATAATAACCAAAGAGCGAGCTCTCGAAGAAGGTCCCCTAACGATGGTCCCCCACAAGAGTTGAAAGATGGTCAGATTAATGGCACCATTCATACGATCTCTGGAGGACCAGCCGGCGGGGACAGTCGCAATGCTCGCCGCAGGACCACCAGGTCCATACTTGGAAGCATCAGGTACCCAAAAGAAGTGTGGACGCTAGAAAGCAAACCCCCAAAGGACCAGCTAATCAGTTTCAATGAGAGCGAGGTACCAAAGAACTTTGTTTGGGACGCGAAAGAGGACAACCCTGATTTCCCGATGGTGGTATCGCTGGAAATAGCGAACTACAACGTCAAAAGAATCCTGATCGACAATGGAAGCTCAGCGAAGATCGTCTCTAAAGAGGTCCTAGCTCAGATGAACTTGGGAGAAATAACATTCCAAAAGGTAGCTACGCCTTTGGTAGGATTTGAGGTTCTGAAATTGTCCCCTATGGCACAATAACTTTAAGTGTCTCACTCGGAAAGAAACCACGTCGTACAGTGAAGTTAATCAAATTCTTTGTAGTAGAAACTCCCTTTGCCTAGAACGCGATCCTGGGGCGACCCGCCCTCAACCTATTCCGAGCGGTTGTTTCAACTTACCATCAGAAGATAAAATTTTCGACTGACATGGGAATCGGAGATATAATAAACGATCATTGTATGGCGTGGGACTGTTACAACACCTCCTTAACTTTGGGGAACCGCTCCAGATCATTTACCCCAGCTAAAAGGAAGCTCGAGGACGACGTTGACAAAGTCGAAGTTGAAATCCCCAACACAGATCGAATAGATAAAAAGGGAAAGGAACCGGTTGATTTGGCTTTGAAACCACCGGAACACAAAGATGTCCTACTAGTGCAAGGGGATCTAACAAAAACAACCAGAATAGGAACCGAACTCAGTAAGGAAGGGGAAGTAATGTTAGTAAACTTCCTCAAAGAAAACATAGATGTCTTCACCTGAAGTGCGAACGACATTGAAGGGATTGATCCCAGAGTAATCACTCATTCGCTAAAAATCGATCCCATGGCAAAACCTGCTAGACAAAAGAAGAGGAATCTTGGGCCGATAAAAGATAAAATAATCAAGGCAGAAGTAGAAAGGCTACTCAAGGCAAAACAAATTCGAGAAATACACTTCTCGGAATGGCTATGTAATGTCGTGTTAGTGGCGAAAGGGGATAAAAAGGATAACAAGTGGAGAATGTGCAATGACTTCACGGACCTTAACAAACTATGTCCGCGCAATCCATATCCCCTGCCGAGAATTGACCTATTGGTCGACTCAACGGCTGGTTTCGCAATCTTCAGCATGATGGACGCCTTTCAAGGTTTTTATCAAATATACATGAATGAGCGAGACCAAGAGAAATCTGCTTTCATAACAGAACAAGGTGTCTACTGCTTCATAGTCATGCCATTTGGCCTAAGAAACGCTGGGGCCATTTACCAGAGGTTAGTAAACCTGATGTTCAAGGAGCTGATCGGAGAAATAATGGAAGTCTACGTAGACGATATGCTGGTCAAGAGCATGAATGAAGCTGACCATATAAAGCATCTCGATCGATGCTTCTGAATATTGAGAAAATACCGAATGAAGCTGAATCCTGCAAAATGCACTTTCGGAGTTAAATCGGGAAAGTTTTTAGGCTATTTGGTACATCAACGAGGAATTAAGGTCAATCCAGAAAAAAATCGAGCTATAACCGAAATGAAACCTCCGAAAACGATCTCCCAATTACAAAGCTTGGTAGGAAAGATCGTAGCATTAAACATATTCATCTCCAAGTCGGCCGACAGAAGCTTGCCTTTCTTTCAAACTCTACGAAAAGCAAAAAACTTTGTTTGGACCGAAGAATGCGACCGGGCCTTCGACCGGCTAAAGGAATACCTGACGACCTCCCCACTATTGGCCAAACCAACTGAGGGAGAACCGTTATACATTTACATATCAATTTCCGATGTGGCCATTAGTTCGGTTTTAGTAAAAGTAGAAGGTGTGGAACATAAGCCTGTTTATTACTTAAGTATGTTACTACAAGGGGCGGAGAAGAACTACTTGGAAATAGAAAAATTCGCTTTGGCCTTAGTAGTGGCGTCACGCAAGCTCCGACCTTACTTTTTAACCTACAAAATTGTGGTGTTAACCAACCAACCGCTAAGACAGGTCTTAGCGAAACCGGAAGCCTCTGGAAGATTGATCAAGTGGGCAATCGAGCTCGGTCAGTTCGAAATCGAATACAGACCAAAAATTGCGATTAAAGCCCAAGTCCTAGCCGATTTCCTGTTAGAAACTCCGACCCAGACAACTGAACATAGTGAATCGACCAGCCATAGCAATGATATCTTGATCGTAGAAAATCAAACCTGGTTGATGCATGTCGATGGTGCTTCATGCAGAGAGGGAGGAGGTGCCGGAATTAACTTTACCGGACCAAATAAGGAGGATATAAATTATGCAATAACATTGGACTTCGTAGTAACAAACAACGAAGCAGAATATGAAGCGCTAATCGCAGGAATGGAAATGGCGGTTAAGGCCAACATAAAGAGTCTCAAAGTACTAACCGATTCAGAGTTAGTACAAAGACATATAGAAGGCTTATACGAAGCAAAGGAATTTAACATGGTCAAATACCTCGCCAAAGTAAAGGAATTGGCTGAGAAATTCGAAAATTTTGAGATACAAAACATTCCACGATCGGAAAATAAATGGGCCAATCAACTTTCTAGATTTACAAGGTCTCATGACGGTAAAACAGAAAGAGTAATCAACTGGTTAATTTCCAATACACCGGCAATTGATATCGACGAGACACCAGTCGCTAAGATTATGGAAATCGAAGAACCTGAAAGAAACTGGATGACTCCGACGATAGACTATCTTCGAGAAGGAAAATTACCGCTTAATCCAAACGAAGCTCGGAAAATAAAATATAGAGCTCCAAAATACACATTATTAGAAGAAAAACTTTACCGAAGATCGATATTAGGAATTCTTCTAAAATGCGTCTCCGAACCTCAAACCAACGATATCCTTCGCGAGGTACATGAAGGAGAAGCAGGAAATCACAGTGGAGCAAGGGCCTTAGCCTTAAAGTGCCTTAGAACAGGCTATTATTGGCCTACCATCAACAATGATGCCATGCAATATGTTAAAAAATGTCATCATTGCCAAGTTCATGCAAATATGAGTCATCAACCGGCCGAAAACATGCACCCAATACCAGTATGCTGGCCATTTGATCAAGAGGGAATGGACATCGTGGGACCTTTCCCAGTATCCAAGTCTAAGAAAGCATATGTTCTAGTCGCTATCGAATATTTCAGTAAATGGATAGAATGCGTCTCCCTTGCTCGAATAACTTAATTCCAAGTGATCAACTTCCTATGGAAGTTCAAAGTATGTGGATTTGGCATCCCGAGAATCCTGATCTCCGATAACAGAACGCAATTTGCAGGTAAACAAGTAATGGAATGGTGTACAAAAATAGGAATTCAGCAAAACTTCACTTCAGTTGGGCATCCAAGAGCGAATGGACAAACTGAAGTAGCGAACCGAGAAATAATAAAATCTTTGGAGAAAAGATTAGGGGCAGCCAAAGGAAGATGGCTAGATGAACTCCCCGGAGTACTTTGGGCTAATCGAACGACAGTCAGAACTTCAACCAGGGAGACCCCATTCAGTCTAGTATATGGCTCGAAAGCTGTAATTCCGGTCGAAACACTAATTCCGACAACGAGAATTGAAATGTATGATGAAAAGGAAAACGAAAAAGCAAGAAAGAATGATGTCGACCTGGCAGAAGCATTTAGAGAAAAAGCAGCTGTACGACTGCAGGTCACTAAATCAAAAATGGAGAAGGCCTACAATCAAAAGGTACGCATACGAACATTCAAAGAGGGGGACTTGGTGCTGAAAAAAGTAGAGGTGTCCAAGCATGTAGGAAAATTACAACAGAATTGGGATGGACCATACATTGTCATTGATGTAGGAAAGAAAGGTTCATACAAAATTGCACACTTGGACGGAACGCCCCTACCGCGAACCTGGAATGCAGTCAACCTAATGAGATACTATGGAAAATAAATCCTAAAAATCATCCTTGTTAATTTCTTTAAATTTTGTTTGTTTTATTTTCTTTCTCGTATTATCCATTGTAATAAAGGGCTTGGCCTGAGATTCATTCTCAACACTTTTATCAATAATTACGAATCAAGGATTCACATGAGTTAGCGCCAAAGACTTGATCGAGTTGAGTAAAATTGATTCTCTCAATAAACACTCCTCGACCTCCATAAACAACGAAGACTAAAACGAGTTGAGTATAAATCGATCCGCTCGATAAACGCTCCTCGACAACAAAAAGGTTAAAACTAAAAACTTTGGTAAAAAACCTAAGTCTCAAAACGAGTCGAGTATAAATCGATCCGCTCGATAAACGCTCCTCGATCTCCATAAACGACGACAAAAAGGTTAAAACCAAAAACTTTGGTAAAAAACCTAAGTCTCAAAACGAGTTGAGTATAAATCAATCCGCTCGATAAACGCTCCTCGACCTCCATAAACAACGACGACAAAAAGGTTAAAACCAAAAACTTTGGTAAAAAACCTAAGTCTCAAAACGAGTTGAGTATAAATCGATCCGCTCGATAAACGCTCCTCGACAACAAAAAGGTTAAAACCAAAAACTTTGGTAAAAAACCTAAGTCTCAAAACGAGTCGAGTATAAATCGATCCGCTCGATAAACGCTCCTCGATCTCCATAAACGACGACAAAAAGGTTAAAACCAAAAACTTTGGTAAAAAACCTAAGTCTCAAAACGAGTTGAGTATAAATCGATCCGCTCGATAAACGCTCCTCGACAACAAAAAGGTTAAAACCAAAAACTTTGGTAAAAACCTAAGTCTCAAAACAAGTCGAGTATAAATCGATCCGCTCGATAAACGCTCCTCGATCTCCATAAACGACGACAAAAAGGTTAAAACCAAAAACTTTGGTAAAAACCCTAAATCTCAAAACGAGTTGAGTATAAATCGATCCGCTCGATAAACGCTCCTCGATCTCCATAAACAACGATAAAAAAGGTTAAAGCCAAAAACTTTGGTAAAAAACCTAAGTCTCAAAACGAGTTGAGTATAAATCGATCCGCTCGATAAACGCTACTCGATCTCCATAAACAACGATAAAAAGGTTAAAACCAAAACCTTTGGTAAAAAAAAAAAAATCTAAGGCTTAAAAAGAGTAGAGTATAAATCGATCCGCTCGATAAACGCTCCTCGATCTCCACAATAACGATAAAAATAGGTTACAAGCCGAAAGATTTGGTAAAAAACCTAAGTTTTTCACGATTGAGTAAAAGCCAATCAGCTCTACAATCGCTCCTCGATATCGATGATAAATAAGAACAGGTTGAGAGAAATCAACAACAAGAAATATGAAAGTAATAATATTGAAGTGTTATTCATCTGAGTTCTGAGAACAGGTCTCAAATTACATACGAAGTTTTGATCAGAGTACAAAGAACTTTATACAATCTACATATCATCACAACTGTTTAGATAAAATAATCCTATTCTATAGATCAGTGGTCTTCACGACAATGTCCACGGAAACATCAATCTCCTCCCTAGTGCCTCGATGATTATACCACCTAAGAAGCATGCTGCTCGGGATGGTCGTCTTCTTTAGTTCGATGGCTAGGCTCTGAAGATCAAATATTCTTCCAGACGAAATTGTTGGGTTAGTGGTTGGGATGCCTCGATTGTCAAAACAACATAGAGTGCGGAATTTTAAAATTTTTCGAAGCACCCAAGGTCCCATATATGAATCTCCAAATTATATATACGAAAGCATGAAACAAAAACACACAATGAATTAAACAAGGGGGTTTTTGCGATTTACCGCACCACGGGCAAGGTGATGGCAACCTTCAGTTCTGATTCTGAATCTGGATCTGGTTCACAGGTGTGATCCAAGTGTCTCACCTCCAAAGATAGTCCACACCAACTGGATTCTGGTAATACCTCCTAGTCTTAGGCTCAGAACTGGATCTAGGAGATTTGTTATTGCAGGACTATGCAGATCTACTTGGCAAGGCAAGATCTAACACGGTGGAACGAGGGAGGTGGTGCGGCGGCGGCACAGCAGCTCACGGCCAAGGATAGGCGGCGGCAGCTAGGGGCGGCGCAGGGGAGGGGCGGCTAGGTCAGAGAAGGAGCTCAGGGTTTTTGTGCTTGGGTGTTAGCTTTCTGAGCTCTGGTAGAACTCTATTTATAGACTTCTATTTGACCTAGGTTTGCAAGACTCCTTATGGGCTTTTAATTAAAGGCCCATGTCTTGCAAGCCTTTTATTTAATTAATTACTTTAATTAAATGTCCTTTTTTAACAGTCACCGTCCAATTGTATAGTGTGTGACCTCTGGGTTCACCATCAATTGGCAGCAGGCCCACGAATTCTTCGTGGTTTAATTTATGAACAATAAATTACTCCGGTCAATTTAAACAACCTTTAATTGACCACTCCAAGAATCAAATCCTCTATTAACTCAGGAGTACCTACACTTCATGGTCGATGTCTAGCCACAAGCCCATGAAGCCCAATTTCAGGTGAATTGATATTTGTGAACCTCGTCTCATATAATTATCATGTACATACGGTCCTTCTATCGACTAATATTCCCGATCAAGACTTAGGGTGTGTGAATTGATCGGCACCTCTAAATTTGTCTCGATAATTATACTTTCTAATTCGGGATAATATTCCAGTGTGACTCTTAAATTTGGAAACCCCTTTTCCAAATCCGTCACTGACTACGGCCGTAGAATCCTTTGGATATATTATCTAAGAATCGTATAGGAAATTCTCTCATCCATTACGATGAGTCAATAGATTCCATATTGGTACTAACTACTCGCGTACATGTCCATACGCACCCAACCTAGGCATGTTATGACCAAGCTAAGTGGCCTATACCTAGATCTAAGTACGCACTTTCATGCACCGAATTCGCCCTAGCACCTCAAGTCAAAGTACTAAATCGTATACTATTATAATCCTTGAGAAACATCCCATCACCGATATGCGACATGCGCTTCCACAATGGGTTTCTCTGTTCGGGTCGTTCGATGCGTTCAATCTTCCATTGAACCACCTACTCATATGCACTGGCCTCAAATGCCTTGCTCATGAAACGCTACAAATTCACTCCATGTGAATCATGCATAGTCGTACAAGTCTTGGCGATTCCTACGATACCCCGTCTCGTTCGGAATCTATGACTTGGAACAATTTTAAGATTACGACCTTTGAGACTGTTTCATGATTGCACTCAGTACTGAAGTGAATCGTCCCATAGTGTAATGTAATCTAAGGGTTTCAACCAATCTCTTAAATGTATTCGCGAGAGATGAAGTTGGCCATTGTTTATCCTTATACACATATAAATAAACGTGCGTATTATTATAAAATCAAAAGTTCGTTTCTTACAGAATAGACCTATTACAAGCTAATTGAACTGGTTTGCTGGGCACTATCCTATCAATCTCCCACTTGCCCTAAAGCCATTCACCGATGTTTCTAAGGCCCATCTTTTCTTGATGTCCCTCGAACGCCTTTTGTGAAAGTGGCTTAGTTAGTGGGTCAGCCATGTTGTCTTCTGATTTGACATACTCCATGTGCATGTCTCCTCTACCAATGATCTCCCTGATCACGTGGTATTTCCTCTGTACGTGTTTGGATTGATGGTGTGATCTCGGCTGCTTCGCTTGAGCTTATTGCCCCGTTGTTGTCACAGAAGACTACTACAGGTTCAGCAATGCTAGGAACAACATCCAATTCTTGGATGAAGTTTTTCATCCATACACTTTCTTTTGACGCATTTGATGCTGCGATATATTATGCTTCTGTGGTTGAGTTGGCAGTGGTAGACTGTTTACAGCTTTTCCAACTGACTGCTCCACCATTGATGCGGAATATGTATCCAGAGTTGGATTTAAAATCATCCACCTCAGACTGGAAACTCGAATCAGTGAATCCTTCAAGTTTCAGTTCTCCACTACCACCGTAGACCAAAAACATATCGTTAGTCCTTCGCAGGTACTTTAGGATTGCTTTTACGGCAGTCCAGTGCTCTTCGCCTGGATTTGACTGATAGCGGCTCGTTACACTTAGAGCATGTGCTATGTCTGGTCGAGTACACAACATCACATACATTATGCTCCCTATAGCAGAGGCATAAGGTATGAGAGACATTCTCGTCTTTTCTTCGTCGGTTGTAGGGCACATTGACTTAGAAAGAGAGATACCATGTCTCATTGGAAGCAATCCTCTCTTGGATTCTTCCAATTTGAATCTCTTCAAAATAGTGTTGATGTACTGAGATTGGGAGAGTCCTATCATTTTCTTCGATCTATCCCTATAGATACGTATTCCCAATACGTAAGATGCGTCTCCCATATCTTTCATGGAGAACTGCGCGGATAACCACGCTTTTGTCTGCGATAACATCTTGATATCATCTCCGATTAACAAAATGTCATCGACGTACAAAACAATGAATTGTATCGAGCTCCCATTATTTTTCTTGTACACACAAGGTTCATATACGTTTTTGATGAAGCCAAATGCTTTGACTGTCTCATCAAATCGTATGTTCCAGGTTCGGGACGCCTGTTTGAGGCCATAGATTGACCTTTGAAGTTTACACAATTTGTGCTCACTTCCTTTGGACGCAAAACCTTCAGGTTGTTGCATAAAGATCTCCTTGTCAATGTCTCCATTGAGAAAGGCGGTCTTTACGTCCATTTGCCATATTTCGTAGTCATGCCACGCGGCTATGGCAAGTACTATCCGAATGGATTTCGACATCGCCACGGGAGAGAAGGTTTCCTCATAGTCTATTCCAGGCCTTTGAGAATACCCTTTCGCCACTAAGCGAGCTTTATGAGTTAATATCTCTCAATTCATTCCAAGCTTACGCTTGAAGATCCATTTGCATCCTACAGGGATAGTTCCCTAAGGTGGATCGACTAAGGTCCAAACCTTGTTGGAATGCATGGAATCCATTTTGGATTGCATGGCTTCGAGCCACGAACCTGAGTCTATGTCTGACATCGCTTCCTGAAAAGTCTTTGGATCACTATCAACTTTCTCATTTTCGTGAATGAAACCAAATCGCTCTGGCTCCTTACGAATTCGATCAGACCTTCGAAGAGTAGGTGTACTAGTAGGTGATGGAATAGTGCCCTGCAAGCCAATATATTTAGCTTGTAGTTAAACTATCATTATCTTTCTTTAGTATATATGACTTAGTACGCATGTTTATTTATATGTGTATAAGGATAAACAATGGCCAACTTCATCTCTCGCGAATACATTTAAGCGATTGGTTGAAATCCTTAGATTACATTTGACTATGGGACGATTCACTTCAGTACTGAGTGCAATCATGAAACAGTCTCAAAGGTCGTAATCTTAAAACTGTTCCAAGTCATAGATTCCGAAACGAGACGGGGTATCGTAGGAATCTCCAAGACTTGTACAAGTATGCATGATTCACATGGAGTGAATTTGTAGCGTTTCATGAGCAAGGCATTTGAGGCCAGTGCATACGAGTAGGTAGTTCAATGGAGGATTGAATGCATCGAACGACCCGAACAGAGAAACCCATTGTGGAAGCGCATGTCGCATATCGGTGATGGGATGTTTCTCAAGGATTATAATAGTGTACGATTTAGTCCTTTGACTTGTGGTGCTAGGGAGAATTCGGTGCATGGAAGTGCGTACTTAGATCTAGGTATAGGTCACTTAGCTTGATCATAACATGCCTAGGTTGGGTGCGTATGGACATGTACGCGAGTGGTTAGTACCAATATGGAATCTATTGACTCACTGTAATGGGTGAGAGAATTTCCTATACGATTCTTAGATAATATATCCGAGAAACCCGTGGCCACGGTCGGTGACGGATTTGGAAAGGGGTTTCCAAATTTAGTAGTCACACTGGAATATTATCCTGAATTAGAAAGTATAGTTATCGAGACAAATTTAGATGTGCCGATCAATTCACACACCTTAAGTCTTGATCGGGAATATTAGTCGATAGAAGGACCGTATGTACATGGTAATTATATGAGACGAGGTTCACAAGTATCAATTCACCTGAAGTTGGGCTTCATGGGCTTGTGGCTAGACATCGACCATGAAGTGTAGGTACTCCTGAGTTAATAGAGGATTTGATTCTAGGAGTGGTCAATTAAAGGTTGTTTAATTGACCGGAGCAATTTATTGTTCATAAATTAAATCACGAGGAATTCGTGGGCCTGCTGCCAATTGATGGTGAACCCAGAGGGTCACACACAATACAATTGGACGGTGACTGTTGAAAAGGATACAAAAGGAATTAATTGATTTAAAGGTAATTAAATCAATTAAATGACTTAAAAGTATTTAATTCAAGTGGGAGATTAATTAATTGGCTAACTTGATTAATTAAATACTTAATTGAGTTATTAATTAATTATACAAAAGAAATAATGATTTAATTGGACTGGGCATTTAATTAAGTAATTAATTAAATGAAAGGCTTGCAAGACATGGTCCTTTAATTAAAAGCCCATAAGGAGTCTTCCAAACCTAGGTCAAGAGGGAGTCTATAAATAGGGTTCTACTAGAGCTCAAAAAGCCAACACCCTAAGTAGAAAACCCTAGCCTCTCTAAGACCCTAGCCGCCGCCCCTAGTGCTAGAAACCCTAGCCGCCGCCGCCACCTAGAGACGCCGCCACCTGCTGCCGTGGGCTGCTCTAGTGCCGCCGCCCCTCTCCCTTTGTTCCTCTGTGTTAGATCTTGACCTGTCAAGAGAATCTACACAATCCTGCTTCGACAAACCTCCTGAATCCAGTTCTGAGCCTAAGATCTTGAGGTGTTGCCAGAATCCAATTGGTGTGGACTAACTTTGGAGGTGAGACGCTTGGATCACTTCTGTGAACCAGATCCAAATCCAGATCCAGAACTGAAGGTTTCCACCACATTGCCTGTGGTGAGGTATATCGCAGAAACCCCCTTTGTTTAATACTATGTGTGTTTTTGTTTCTTGCTTACGTATAATTGATATGGAGAATTAATATGGGACCTTGGGTGCTTCGAAAAATTTCAAATTCCGCACTGTCGTTGTTCTGACAATCGAGGCATCCCAACCACTATCCCAACAGTGGTATCAGAGCCAACTCCATCATTATTATACGAAAAGCCTGAACATAATGTGTTTTTACCGTATATGTTTAATTATGTATATGTAAACACGTGATAATTATGTTCTGTAAATTGATTCTTACTTGTTATGACTGGATCTATGATTGGGTAAAACTGCTTTTTTAGATCTGTGCCGATTTTATAGTTTTTGAAAACTCCAGGACTTTTTGAACTAAAAATCGCATATAGGGTTTTTGTGGGCTGAAAAATTCGAATTTTTTAAATCTGGAAATTTCAAAATTCTGGACTGTTTTTGCAAATCTGGTCGCACGGGTTTTGGGGTCAATTTATAATTTCCGAAAACTTTGGGGCTGTTTTGCAATTACCGAAACTTGAGGGGTCAATTTGAAAAATCAAAAATTTTCAGAATTCAAAATATTATTTTCTGGTAGCTGCCCAAATCTGCCCAGGGGTGTTTTTGTAACTTTTTAAAAGTTTTGGGGTCAAAGTGCAATTTTCAAAAGTTGAGGGGCGAAAATGCAATTTTCAAAAGTTGAAAAACAGAATCTGAATTTGAGCAGAAAATTTATTTTTGTTTACCCGAATATTCATTTTGTAATAATTAGTAGTGACTAAAAAGTAAGAATCATAGGAAGTTAGTTTTAAAAGGTAGTTTTAAAATTAAGAAAGAAATAGGTAAATGATGTTTGCATGTTTTTTGCTCTACGTGAATTGTTTACGTGGCTTTCGATCGAACCGAGCCTTAACCTTAGGTTAGATGTGATTGGTTTAATTTATTGTTTGGTTTTTTATTGGGCCCGCGAGCCTATTATTATTTTTGGGCCACTTTGAGCCTTTGTAATAGAATAGGGCTTTACTGCTTTCCTAGTTTAGGATGGAGGCCCGTTTACAAGCAAGGTGGGAGCCCAAGAAGATATGAAGGCCATGTATGCATGGTACATTGTGTAATAGCATAGGGCTTCATGAGAACCCTTTAGATTGACCAATAGGGCCAACATCATTGGCTCGATGATGGCCTGCATAGGAGGCTCCCGATCGAAAACATATTGTGGTAGTATGCATGCTAGGCTTGTATGGCTTTTATTTATTTTGTCGATTTATATTTAGCTTGTATGAGATGCGCGCTAGAATCTAGATCGTAATAAAAGATAAAGCATAACTGAATCGGTGAGATCTCGAGGAGAGTTAGTATAACTTTCAAACCAGAAATTCCCCTCTCGAATAAATATTAAGTCATATTGGATTAAAATAAAATGAAGTATTTATATAAATCCAAGCCTTCCATCAATAGGGACTAGCGTATGTTGTCTACTTATCGATAGAGGTGATCCAGAGTCTGGCACCCGAGTCGAAGAAAGGGACAATACGCGAAATTCCTTGACTCCTGTTTTCAACTAAACTCGACAAGGGTGAGGACTGGTCGGGATGTGAGGATCGACCGATAACTAGTTACGGAGAACTCACGACCGGGCCCGTGGCTCATCATGATTGATGGGTTAGACTTAACGATTAGTAACACTTATGATGTAGCAGTGCTAGATAAGTGCGAAAACCGAGGCAAAATAGCTTGAAGGTTGTGGAGTGACACAATTGGCAATAAGTATGCCTACCTGGGGAATTGGTTGTATGGCCACGAGTCGTGGGTGCAATTAATTGCCGCTGGGACGTCAAGACCTACTAGGAAATAGAATTTCCCGAACAATTGAAGGGGTAATTGTTTCGATAAAATAGTGGGAGAACTTTTACGATAGAGAGTCCAACCTTTGTAGATTATAAGTATTATTCATTAACTAGTCCACTGAATCTTTGTCTTCTCTTTAGGATACTGAGATATCTGTAATTATCCATTTTACTATTTATCCTCTACTAATAAAATAACTGGATCAAAATATCGACTAGGCAAGAAACTTGAGAACTGTCTTAAATTCCAAGAATGGGAATGATGTTCTTAAATGACAAGTCTATGCCTTATGCGCTTCCGAGATAAGTCAAAATAAAAGAAACGAGTCACCCGTAGAGTATGGGAATATTAATGATCGTTTCCTCATATAAAGATGAATCTCAAAAGTGAAACGAATCACCTATAGAGTATGGGAATCTTAATGATCATTTTCTCAAATAAGCATCAAGATTGAACGAGCTATGGAAGCAACATGAGGAGCATGTCTGAAGCTTCCACCTCAAAAGGCCCGTTTTGAGGACCAGTCTTCTGAAACAAACCTCCATCTCAAAAGGCTTGTTTTGAGGAGTAGTTTTGAATCGATATGATTCGAGACTTCTAAGGAATTGTTTCAAAACTCGAGAATAAATGAAGGAACTAGTGTCAAGGATCACTGTCCTTGTTTTATCAATCTAGTTGAAAACTGGATCGATTAATCGTAGGCCTGCAAGTGATCTTAACATTAAATTCCTCCTAAATTCTCCTCCCGCTCATTCAAATGACTCTTGAAATACACTGATCTTATTTGATAAGTCGATCACATTTCATGAATCAACCAAAGTAATGGTTAAAGGCAAATAGGATAAACCTGTCATGATCGTTCACACTTCATGGACTGCGAAGTCAAAGAAGAGTAAAATGAAGAAGAATTAATTCTCTTCTAAATTCGACCATAAAGGTAGTCAAAAGAACGCAAGTAGCCTAAAAGTCGAATTATCCCACTGCATCTAAGAAAGGCACTAATATGTTTAATTGATTAGATGATCTAATTAATTAAGCAACATTTCAATTAAAGTAGTTAATTGAAAGGGAAAAGGAAGCAATTAAAGAAGTTAATTGAAAGGAAGTAAATTGATTGAATTAAACCAATTGAATTAATGTGTGAAATTCAATTAATACAAAGATAATAATCCATAACTTTGGTATGCTAGACTTGGACACATCTCCAATAGTAGGATTCAAAAGTTGGTTTCACCTAAGCTTCTTGAAAAATAGAACATGGATGAACTTCCAACCTGTGAATCATGTCTCAAAGGAGATATGACCAGATCTCCCGTCACAGGGAATCCGGAGCGAACCAAACAAAATCTGGATTTAAATCCATGAATATGGATCACTAAAAGTTACTGTGAGAGGAGATTACTCATACTTCGTACTTTTTACTAATGACCTTGGTCGTTAGTGAAAAATGAATCTAGTGAGATGCTAATCCGAAAAACCAAGAAAGGTATTTCAATACGAAGCAGAGAATCAACAAAGACATAGTATTATTCGATCTAATCGAGATAGAAAATACTTGTCAAGGATTCCTCAATTATCTCAAGAGAATGTGGTTCTCATACAACAAACTCCTCCTAAGACGCCTCAACTTATTGAAATGTCTAAAGAGATGGATTCTAACATTGTTTAACATTGTTCGATCCATATTGAGATTTGTTAAAGCTTCCTTATGCATTCTAGGGGTTAGTCCTCCTGACTGCATCGAAGATACTGAGCAAAGTACCTTCAAAGTACATGCCTACAAAGCTTTACCAAGAAAGGTATGGCAAAATACCTCCATGCTCTTACCTCTGAGTATGGAAATCTCCTGCCGATGGTAGAAACAAGAAAGGAGATAAATTGGCTAGTAGATCCAATTTGTATATAATTGTGGGGTATCCAACGAAATCCATTGGATACCTGTTCCACGACAATGAGAAACAATCGTTTCTCCTAGATACCCGTTCCTCTGTTGATGAATTTTTCGTCAAAGGAATTGGAAACGTCATGGAACTTGATGAAGTCCAAGATTTGGACCCGTCCCCGCAAACAGTGGGAGTTAATCCAGAATTTACTGAACCTACTAGTACACCTACTCTTCGAAGGTCTGATCGAATTTGTAAGGAGCCAAAGCGATTTGGTTTCATTCACGAAAACGATAATGTGGAAAGTAATCCAATGACCTACTAAGAAGCGATGTCAGACATAGACTCGGGTGCGTGGCTCGAAACCATGCAAACCGAAATGGATCCCATCCATTCCAACAAGGTATAAACCTTGATTGATCCACCCGAGGGATTTATCCCTAGAAGTTGGTTATAAGTTGTAAATGGATCTTCAAAACTTGGAATGAATGGAGAGGTGTTGCCTCTAAGAATTGACTAGTGGTAAAAAGGATATTCACAATGTTCTGGAACAGACTTTGATGAAACCTTTTATCCATTAGCAATGTCTGATTCCATTTAGATTCACATTTGTTCTGATGAGATAGTCAAGACATTTGACTTCATCAAAACGAGTATGAACCATGAGTGTACAAAAGGATTAGTGGGAGCGCGATGAAGCTCATATTTTATATGTCGATAATGTTCTAGCTATCTGGTATGATATCGGAATGTTAGCACAGACGAAAGCATGGTTGTCCATGCAATTCTCCATGAAAGATTTAGGAGAAGCATCTTGCGTATTAGGATACGTATCTATGAAGTAGATCAGAAAAGATGCTGACACTCTCTAAATCTAAGTACATAGAATCAATACTGGAAATATTCAGTATGAAGAATCCAAGAAAGGATTGCTTCCAGTGAGACACTGTATCCCTTGTTCCAAAATCGATGTGCCCTACATCAAATGAGAATAAAGGAGAATGTCTCAAATACCTTATGTTTCAAACAAAAGGTTGCATGTGGCATGCTTTACTATGTACTAGACCAGACGTAGAACATGCTCAAGTGTCGCGAGCAGTTGCTAGTCAAAATCCAGTGAAGAAGTACTGGACCACCGTAAAAGATATCCTTAAGCTCTTGACAAAGACTAAGGATTTGTTCTTGGTCTACGGTGGTAGTGGAGAATTAAAATTCTAAGGATTTATTGATTCGAACTTTCAGTCTGATGTGGATGAATTAAATATATCCATTTTTGGATACATATCCTGCCTCAATGGGGTAACGGTGAATTTGAAAGGGTTACAAGCAAATCACCGTAACCATCTAAACCACTGAACCAAGATATATTGCAGCATTAAATGTAGCATTAAATGCGGGCTTAAGAAAGTGTTTGGATATAAAACTTCATCCTATGGTTGGATGTAGTGCCTAGCATTGCGAAGCTCATGATTATCTTCTATGATAACATTGGAGCTATTGCTAAAGCAAAGCATTCGAGATCTTACCAGAAATCTAAACACAATTGAAAGAAATGTACCATATGATTAGAAAAATCATTGGTAGAGTTAACGCGCGTAATGGATCGCGTAGACTCAGATCCACTAAAAGGAGGTTATATCATGAAATGAGTTCGAAGAACATCTTTAAAATGATGGGTCCTAGAAACGTTTGTGATTGGCTTTAGGGCAAGTGGGAGATTGATGGAATAGTTCCCTGCAAGCCAATATATTTAGCTTGTAGTGAAACTATCATTATCTTTCATTAGTATATATGACTTAGTACGCATGTTTATTTATATGTGTATAAGGATAAACAATGGCCAACTTCATCTATCGCGAATACATTTAAGCGATTGGTTGAAATCCTTAGATTACATTTGACTATGGGACGATTCACTTCAGTACTGAGTGCAATCATGAAACAGTCTCAAAGGTCGTAATCTTAAAATTGTTCCAAGTCATAGATTCCGAAACGAGACGGGGTATCGTAGGAATCGCCAAGACTTGTACAAGTATGCATGATTCACATGGAGTGAATTTGTAGCGTTTCATGAGCAAGGCATTTGAGGCCAGTGCATACGCGTAGGTGGTTCAATGGAGGATTGAATGCATCGAACGACCCGAACAGAGAAACCCATTGTGGAAGCGCATGTCGCATATCGGTGATGGGATGTTTCTCAAGGATTATAATAGTGTACGATTTAGTCCTTTGACTTAAGGTGCTAGGGCGAATTCGGTGCATGGAAGTGCGTACTTAGATCGAGGTATAGGTCACTTAGCTTGATCATAACATGCCTAGGTTGGGTGCGTATGGACATGTACGCGAGTGGTTAGTACCAATACGGAATCTATTGACTCACTGTAACGGGTGAGAGAATTTCCTATACGATTCTTAGATAATATATCCGAGAAACCCGTGGTCACGGTCGGTGACGGATTTGGAAAGGGGTTTCCAAATTTAGCAGTCACACTGGAATATTATCCTGAATTAGAAAGTATAGTTATCGAGACAAATTTAGAGGTGCCGATCAATTCACACACCTTAAGTCTTGATGGGGAATATTAGTCGATAGAAGGACCGTATGTACATGTAATTATATGAGACGAGGTTCACAAGTATCAATTCACCTGAAGTTGGGCTTCATGGGCTTGTGGCTAGACATCGACCATGAAGTGTAGGTACTCCTGAGTTAATAGAGGATTTGATTCTAGGAGTGGTCAATTAAAGGTTGTTTAATTGACCGGAGCAATTTATTGTTCATAAATTAAATCACGAGGAATTCGTGGGCCTGCTGCCAATTGATGGTGAACCCAGAGGGTCACACACAATACAATTGGACGGTGACTGTTGAAAAGGATACAAAAGGAATTAATTGATTTAAAGGTAATTAAATCAATTAAATGAATTAAAAGTATTTAATTCAAGTGGGAGATTAATTAATTGGCTAACTTGATTAATTAAATACTTAATTGAGTTGCTAATTAATTATACAAAAGAAATAATGATTTAATTGGACTCGGCATTTAATTAAGTAATTAATTAAATGAAAGGCTTGCAAGACATGGGCCTTTAATTAAAAGCCCATAACGAATCTTGCAAACCTAGGTCAAGAGGGAGTCTATAAATAGGGTTCTACTAGAGCTCAAAAAGCCAACACCCTAAGTAGAAAACCTTAGCCTCTCTAAGACCCTAGCCGCCGCCCCCTAGTGCTAGAAACCCTAGCCGCCGCCGCCACCGCCACCTAGAGACCCCGCCACCTGCTGTCGTGGGCTGCTCTAGTGCCGCCGCCCCTCTCCCTTTGTTCCTCTGTGTTAGATCTTGATCTGTCAAGAGAATCTACACAATACTGCTTCGACAAACCTCCTGAATCCAGTTTTGAGCCTAAGATCTTGAGGTGTTGCCAGAATCCAATTGGTGTGGACTAACTTTGGAGGTGAGACGCTTGGATCACTTCTATGAACCAGATCCAAATCCAGATCCAGAACTGAAGGTTTCCACCACCTTGCCTGTGGTGAGGTATATCGCAAAAACCCCCTTTGTTTAATTACTATGTGTGTTTTTGTTTCTTGCTTACGTATAATTAATATGGAGAATTAATATGGGACCTTTGGTGGTTCGAAAAATTTTAAATTCCGCACTGTCGTTGTTCTGACAATCGAGGCATCCCAACCACTATCCCAACAGTAGGCTCAATAAATTCGGGTTCAGCTTCCACTGTTTGTGGGGATGGGTCCGATTCCTGGACTTCATCAAGTTCTACGATTGTCCCATTTCGGTTGGTGAGGAAATCCTCTTCCAAGAAGTGGACGTTCCTAGACACGAACGTATTACGTTCTTTAGGATCGAAGAACAGGTATCCAATGGATTCCTTTGGATACCCCACAAATTTGAACAAACTAGATCTACTATCTAGCTTATCTCCCTTCTTGTTCTTTACATACGCTGGAGATCCCCATACTCGTAAATACAAATATACGGGTGCTTTACCATACCATACTTGGTAAGGTGTCGTTGGCACTGACTTCGAAGGTACTATGTTCAGTATCTTCGAGGCAGTTAATAGGGCTAAGCCCTAAAACGAAAAGGGAAGATCAGCAAAGCTCATCATGGAACGAACCATGTCCAACAAAGTTCGATTCCTCCGCTCAGACACTTAATTGTCTTGGGGCGTCCTAGGGGGAGTTCGCTGGGCGAGAATTCCATTCTCTTTTAGATAATCAAGGAATTCTTGGCTTAAGTACTCACCACCTCTGTCAGATCGAAGTGCTTTAATACTATGTCTAAGTTGGTTCTCAACTTCCATTCGAAACTCTTTGAATTTCTCAAAAGTTTCGGATTTGTGTTTCATAAGATACACATATCCATAACGACTAAAATTGTCGGTGAATGTTACGAAGTAAGAGAATCCTCCTCTCGCATTGACACTCAATGGTCCGCAAACTTCAGTATGGATTAAATCCAATGTTTGCCTGGTTCGCTCGGGATTCCCTGTGAAGGGTGATTTGGTCATCTTTCCTTTGAGACAAGATTCGCAAGTTGGGAGTTCATCCAAGTTCTTTATTTCAAGAGCCTTAGATGAAACCAGCTTTTGAATCCTACTCTTGGAAATATGTCCAAGTCTAGCGTGCCAAAGTTGTGGAGTTTGATTATCATATTTTCTTTTTCTAGATTGAATGCATGACGTTGGAATTTGTAGGTTCTAGGGAATACATACCATCTATCAAAGTACCACGAGCATACATTAAACCACCTTTAAATATGCAAAAAGCTCCATTTTGAATGAAAAAATTAAAACCATCAATGTCTAACATCGGAATAGAAATGATGTTCTTAATAATGTTTGGTACGTACAGACAATCCCTTAAAACCAAAGTAAAATTTCCTAAAACTAATTCCACGTCCCCTACAGCCTCAGTGGCGATCCTAGCTCCGTTTCCAAAATGCAGGATTCTTTCCCCGGGCTTCAGGTATCTTACTGCTCCCATCACCTGCAAATCATTGCAGATATGAGAACCTGCTGCGGTGTCTAACACCCACGATGCACAGCTAATAGAAATATTAACTTCAACCAAGAAAATATCTTTGGCTACCAGTTTCATCTTTAGGTAGTCTGGGCAATTCCTTTTCCAGTGCCCTGCTTTCTTGCAGTGGAAACATTCGGCTTCTGGGCTCTTGCGCTTCTTTTCAACCACCTTTTTGACTGCCTTTGAAGAAAACACCTTCTTCTTCTTCTTACCTTTCTTAGGCTTTGCAGCCTTCGATTGGTATGCAATCATTACCGGCTTCTCTTTCTTGAGAGTCGATTCTGCCGTCACCAACAAATTGGTCAGTTCGTGAAGAGCGAGGGTTCTATCCTCCATGTTGAAGTTCAACACGAACTGGTCAAAAGAACGGGGCAGCGTATGGAGGAGGAGGTTGGTGCTAAGATCAGCGTGCAAATCCACGTCCAATCGCCCTAGATTTTCAACCAGGTTGATGAATCGTAGACAGTGATCCTTGACACTGCTTCCCTCAGTCATCTTGAGATAAAAGAGCTCCTTAGTGGTTGCGAACCTTTCGGTGCGAGACCTCTCTCCAAACATCTGCTGGAGATGGAGAAGTATATCTCTAGCAAGCGGTATTTCAGCGTGCTGTTTTTGCAGTTCATTCGACATCGAGGCTAGCATGAGGCAGCGAACCTGAAGATCATCATCATCCCTTTTAGCATGGGCGGTTCGTTGTTCCTCAGTAGCTCGTGCTGCGGGTGCAGCAGGCATGGGTGTGTCGAGCACATAGCTTCGTCGCTCGGAGTCGAGGACAATTCTGAGATTTCTCAGCCAGTCAACAAAATTTGAGCCATTCAACTTGTTTGCGTCGAGAATAACAGATAATGGATTCTTAGACATTGTACTTAATATCTACAAATTGAAAGAATACAACGCTTAGCTAATTAATTCTCCAGGTAGGTATACTTTTACCAATTGTGTTACTCCACAACCTTCAAGCTATTTTGCCTCGGTTTTCACATTTATCTAGCACTGCTACATCATAAATGCTACTAATCGTTAAGTAGAACCCATCAATCATGATGAGCAACGGGCCCGGTCGTGAATTCTCCGTAACTAGTCGGTCGATCTTCACATCCCGATCAGTCCTCACCCTTGTCGAGTTTAGTTAAAAACAAGAATCAAGGAGTTTCGTGTATTGCCCCTTTCTTTGACTCGGGTGCCAGACTCTGGATCACCTCCGTCAATAAGTAGACAACATACACTCCTATTGATGGAAGGCTTGGATCATTAAAACTTCATTTTAAATGTACCCAGTTGACTTAATATTTGATTCGAGAGGGGAATTTCTGGTTAGAAAGTTATACTAACTCTCCTCGAGATCTCACCGATTCAATTATGCTTTATCTTTTATTACGATCTAGATTCTAGCGCGCACGCAAAATATAAAATGACAAATAAATAAAAGCCATACAAACCTAGCATGCATACTACCACAATATGTTTTCGATCGGGAGCCTCCTATGCAGGCCATCATCGAGCCAATGATGTTGGCCCTATTGGTCAATCTAAAGGGTTCTCATAAAGCCCTATGCTATTACACAATGTACCATGCATACATGGCCTTCATATCTTCTTGGGTTCCCACCTTGCTTGTAAACGGGCCTTTTTCCTAAACTAGGAAAGCAATAAAGCCCTATTCTATTACAAAGGCTCAAAGTGGCCCAAATACATAATAGGCTCGCAGGCCCAATAAAAACCAAACAATAAATTAAACCAATCACATCTAACCTAAGGTCAAGGCTCGGCTCGATTGAAAACCACATAAACAGTTCACGTAGAGCAAGAAACATGCAAACATCCTTTACCTATTTCTTTCTTAATTTTAAAACTACCTTTTTAAAACTAACTTTCTATGATTCTTACTTTTTAGTCACTACTAATTATGACAAAATGAATATTCGGGTAAACAAGAATAAATTTTTCTGCTCAAATTCAGATTCTGTTTTTCAACTTTTGAAAATTGCATTTTCGCCCCTCAACTTTTGAAAATTGCACTTTGACCCAAAAACTTTTAAAAAGTTACAAAAACACCCCTGAGCAGATTCGGGCAGCTACCAGAAAATAAAACTTTGAATTCTGAATTTTTTTGATTTTTCCCTGAATTTTCGGTAATTGCAAAACAGTCCCCAAACTTTCGGAAATTACAAAATGACCCTAAAAATATGTGCGACCAGATTTGCAAAACAGTCCAGTAATTTTGAAATTTCCAGATTCGAAAAAATTTAATTTTCAGCCCCTAAAACCCTAATTTGCGATTTCAATTGCACAAAAGTCCTGAAGTTTTCAAAAACTTTAAAATCGGCACAGATCTGAAAAAGCAGTTTTACCCAATCATAGATCTAGTCATAACAAGTAAGAATCAATTTACAGAACATAATTATCACGTGTTTGCATATACATAATTAAACATATATGGTAAAAACACATTATGTTCAGGCTTTTCGTATAATAATGATGAACCTGGCTCTGATACCACTGTTGGGTTAGTGGTTGGGATGCCTCGATTGTCAGAACAACATACAGTGCGGAATTTTAAAATTTTTCGAAGCACCCAAGCACCTTTAAATCAATTAATTCCTTTTATGTCATTTTTTAACAGTCACCGTACAATTGTATTGTGTGTAACCCTCTGGGTTCACCATCAATTGGCAGCAGGCCCACGAATTCTTCGTGATTTAATTTATGAACAATAAATTGCTCCGGTCAATTTAAACAACCTTTAATTGACCACTCTAAGAATCAAATCCTCTATTAACTCAGGAGTACCTACACTTCATGGTCGATGTCTAGCCACAAGCCCATGAAGCCCAATTTCAGGTGAATTGATATTTGTGAACATCGTCTCATATAATTATCATGTACATACGGTCCTTCTATCGACTAATATTCCCGATCAAGACTTAGGGTTTGTGAATTGATCGGCACCTCTAAATTTGTCTCGATAACTATACTTTCTAATTTAGGATAATATTCCTGTGTGATAGGAAACCCCTTTTCCAAATCCGTCACTGACTACGGCCGTAGATTCCTTTGGATATATTATCTAAGAATTGTATAGGAAATTCTCTCATCCATTACGATGAGTCAATAGATTCCATATTGGTACTAACTACTCGCGTACATGTCCATACGCACCCAACCTAGGCATGTTATGACCAAGCTAAGTGGCCTATACCTAGATCTAAGTACGAACTTTCATGCACCGAATTCGCCCTAGCACCTCAAGTCAAAGGACTAAATCGTACACTATTATAATCATTGAGAAACATCCCATCACCGATATGCGACATGCGCTTCCACAATGGGTTTCTCTGTTCGGGTCGTTCGATGCGTTCAATCTTCCATTGAACCACCTACTCATATGCACTGGCCTCAAATGCCTTGCTCATGAAACACTACAAATTCACTCCATGTGAATCATGCATACTCGTACAAGTCTTGGCGATTCCTACGATAACCCGTCTCGTTCGGAATCTACGACTTGGAACAGTTTTAAGATTACGACCTTTGAGACTGTTTCATGATTGCACTCAGTACTGAAGTGAATCGTCCCATAGTCTAATGTAATCTAAGGGTTTCAACCAATCGCTTAAATGTATTCACGAGAGATGAAGTTGGTTTTTATTTATCCTTATACACATATAAATAAACGTGCGTATTATTATAAAATCAAAAGATTGTTTCTTACAGAATAGACCTATTACAAGCTAATTGAACTGGCTTGCTGGGCACTATCCTATCAGAAATGACCATTATCGGCCTGAGGTCCGACAAACAGTCACTCGACCAAAACGAGCTACTGCTTGTATGATGGGGTTGACTTTTACTCTGAAGCAGCATCTCGAGATGACCGTCACAAAAGTAAAAATTTAGCAGCACACCTCGGCGGTCTATCACTCCGGAGGTAACATCGAAGAGCAGGGGTGCCTGGTAAATATGAACCCTCCATGTGCAAACAGAAACCACGGACCTCAAACCTGTGAAGACAAAGGCTGAGGCCACATGGGACCCGTCAGTACTACTGGGCAAAGTGAAACTCAAAGAAACTAATACCTCCATCCTTATTGGGAATTATGAGTGAGATATGGAAACTGCGTACCTATTTATAGGCACATATTCAAGTAATCCTACGGTTGGAGGAAGATCTAAGAGAAAAAGAACCGCGACCGTTTGACTTCCACCTTTAAATGCGAGTAAGTTGGAACGGCACCTCTATAGTCAGAAAGACTATTTGATGGTAAAGAAGAATCAAGATCGAAGCGATCAACACGAAAATAAGGAGGATCTAAAGAGCTCCAGACTGAAAAAGGCTTGCACACTTACTAATGCTAATCGCTTGATGAAGAACAAGAAATCCTCGACGCAAACGTATAAGTTTGCACCAAAATGACAAGAACTAGCTCGTTTAGAGGTGTAAAATTTCATATTCCAGCATACGAGGTCGTCACTGCCTCATATATCACAAGGCAAATTGTTACTTAACTATATTAGATCTCTAGTGGAGTCCAAGAAATCTGACACCAAAATCAAAGGAATGATCGTCAATATTCCAGCCTACAATATCGTCACTGCCTAATATTTCAGAGATTTGCTTAAGGCGGTCTGAACCAGTTAGATCTTACTAATTACTTACACATTTCAAATTCCTCTCATACCAAGAATGCACCTTAAGGAAATAGTGGTTGCTTTATTTGAGGAACATGGAACTCACAATCAGTGCAAAGAAACATGGATTTTAAGAAGATAGACCGATATTCTTTCTACGAGCTTAGACTTTTAAAAAGAAAAGCGATGCTCAACAGAGGAAATGACAACGTCCTTATATAAGAAATCCATGACAAATGGAAAATTTTACAAAGCAGTGATCGATTATCGACAAGAGCGCTAAACGTCCCTCACAATTCTTCAATAAATTGCTTACATGGACGACCTACAGTCAACATTCTAATGTCTAAAGTGACTGCAGAAATAGCCTCGGGGACTATGCTTGACCGATCATCATACTTATACTTGATTAAAAGTTTGATTTGCTAAGGAAACACTACATCATTCAGCTATTCAAGATTGATCAGCCAAGATTGAGCTACTTTCAAACAATAGATAATCTCCCAGGAAATTAATGTCAGATAAGTCCGCTAAAATCTCCTGCTTATTTAGAAAATTTATACTTATTTATAACGATAAAATTGTGCATGACATAATTTATCAGAATATATCTATTGACTGAACTCAATCAAGGTATGAAACTGATCAAAACAGATCGTCATCATCATTAATTTTCTTTTTACATACAAAAATATTCAGCCTCGAAAACCACATAAAGATTGGGGCCTGCATTGTCTAAAAAAAAAAAAAGAAGGAAAAGCATTACACTAAAGCAGCTTGATCAGAACAGGTCACTGAGGTGGGTTGCCATCGCTGGGCCGACTAGCAGAAGCACCCCTCCGAGGAGTCGCATTACCCACAAACGCCATTAACTCCTCCTGGCGTTTCAGATAACCGGCTTCATAACCTTGTTCATATGTGATGAGGGATATTTTGGACTCTACTTTGAAGAGCCCCGACAAGAGCGGAAAACATGAATACCGATCTTGGAAGTATAGAATCGAGCTCAAGTCACAGTCCTTTGCAATCCGATCGACCAAAGAGAGCTCATGATCGGAGGTTACTGTTGGGCCGAGAAATTTATCCCTGCGGATGGACCAGCTAGCTCCCCGTTTCAACTATAAATACCACCAGCATTTATGACGCCAGAAACGCTTTCCCAGGTGCTCTCTGCTCGAAGACAGCTGCTCGGAGCCATCTTGGAAAGTTAGCATAGGTCACTTATTATGTATTATTCCTCCAGCTTGTACGGCATCCTATAATGCTCAAATAGGACCCCATTACGTGTAATCTGTACTCTCACGTTCGGAATACATATATTATTGATCTTTTATTCATTCAATCGTATCTTTAGTTATTTTCTACACCACTTTGATCGTACACGAAACTACGTAAGATCAATTGGCGCCCACCGAGGGGCCTTATTTGGGTGTTAGATCGAAAAATGCCTACTACGAGGATAAATACATATATTCGAGGAGAGCCTTCTCACGCGGCCGGATCACAAAACTCAGTTAACAATGAGCCCGACAATCTATCTCGAGCGGCTCAACAACCAAAATCTCCACCAGTCATTCCCCAAGACGATGTACCTATCCGCACGACTGTCGCTGATCTGAGGTCTATCATAGGCACTATGTGCAGGGAGTTTATGAATAGTGGAAGGGCTGAACAATCACCCATAGATCAACCAGCAAATCATGGTAGAGCAGAATTTCATTCTTCGAACCTCCAAAAGGAGAAAATCGTACCACGATCTATATCAAATGCACCGGCACCTAACCTTCCCCAAGCAGCCCCGTCGAAGACTAACATTTGACCAGGAATCCCTCAAAGGACGATACATGATGTGGAGGATTCGGTTGTAGGGGAGAGTCAACCTGTAGATAAGTTAAAAAGCAGAAAACCGACCTATAAGAGGGTTACAAATTCTGAATTGGAAAGAATGGTGCAAGAGCGAGTTGCCAGGAAATTGGAAGGGGAAGACACGGTGGTGGAAGTTCGTCACGCCAATGTAGCCGCTAGGCGCACTGAGTTAGTTCAAAATAGGGATACTATAAGGGATAGGGTGATCGGAAATAGTATCATGCGATGCTCACCATTCTGCCGAGAGGTACGAGAAGCTAGAAATACTGAAACAGTACCAACAAGGTTACCACAGTATAACGGGACTACCGACCCCTGAGAACATATCAACAGTTTTATCAATGTGATGAATTTATATGGACACTCGGAAGAATTTTGCTGCAAAATCATGGTCACTAACTTCGAAGGAATTGCTCTTGATTGGTTTGGAAAATTGCCGCCAAATTCTATATTTTCTTTCGAAGAATTTTGTGACAAATTGAAACACCAATTTGCAAGCCAGAGAAAACCTAGGTTGCCGGCGAATCATTTGGGAACAGTTAAGCAATTGGATGGAGAAACTTTGAGACAATGGCTGGCAAGGTTCAGTATCGAACTTTTGAAAGTTGATACCCCACAAATCGAATACTTGTCTTCTTTAATGTTCGAATTGACGAGGAACACACAGTTCGGAAATGCATTATGCAGAAAGGAACCGAAGTCTTTCGAACGAATAATGGAGATTGCTGAGAAGTATATGATTCAGGAAGAAATGAATAAGCTAAAAAATGCGCACAATGTAAAACTCCCTCTCAACAAAAAGCTAGATCGAGCTCCAATTCCAAAACCAGGTGATTATGGAGGATCAAGTAGAGGATTGGTATGGCAACGACTTAACACCTACAAACCGCTGGTGCCGACCCAAAGAACTAATCCCTATGGCCCACCTATCGATCAAAATCAACCTCCACGACCTGGAAAAATCCATTTTACCGAATTGAACACCTCAAAAGAGGAAATTCTAACTGTATTGGAGGAAGGGAATTTAATTCCCGAGGCTCAAAGGATTATCCAGGCAAGACCGGGAGCGATGGGGTATGACAAATACTGCTGATATCATAGAGCTCGGGGACATAGCAATGAAAATTGCTACCAATTGAAGGTTGAAATCGAGAAATTAATCGTGCAAGGAAAACTTAAGGAGTTTGTTAAAAGCGACAACTATAACAACCGTTATAGATCCAGAAGTCCTCGAAAATTTATCAGTCAACAAAGGGAGGGTCGAAATCAGGCAGATGAGCAGTTAAACGGAGTAATAAATATGATTGCCGGGGGGCCGGCTGGAGGAGACAGCAAGAATGCGAGAAAGAGGACGATGAGGTCGATAAAAACAGTTGTCACGACCAAAAAGGAAATATTCTCCTTAGAAGCCCCGTCCATAGAAAATCAAATTATAAGCTTCAGCGATGCAGATTGACCCTCAGACGTCACTTGGGATGTAAGTGAAGATGATCCATATTTTTCCATGGTACTAACTCTGAGAATTGCTAACTTTGTGGTTAAAAGAGTTTTGGTTGACAATGGAAGTTCGGCAAACATTATATCCTCCGAAGCTCTAACTCGGATGAATCTTCAACACCCTTATCTGGATCGAGTAGCAACTCCCCTAGTCGGATTTGGAGGCTTGGAGATTGTTCCGCTAGGAACCATTCTATTAAGCACGACTCTCGGAAAAAAGCCGAAGATGGTAACGAGAACGATAAAGTTTCTGGTGGTAGAAACACCTTTCGCTTACAACACCATATTGGGAAGACTGGCCCTGAATGCTTTCAAGGCAGTCGTTTCTACCTATCATCAAAAGGTGAAATTCCCGACTGATGGAGGAGTTTGGAGATGAGAAACGATCAATACATGGCTTGGGAATGTTATAACTCGTCTTTGAGTATAAAAAAGAAAATCGAACCTAAAATCCCAGCGAAAAGAAAATTATCTGATTTAGAAGCCGAATCAATTCCAAATTTACCAATTCCCGATTGTGAAAAGATACAAGGAAAGAAAGGAAAGAACGTAGATGTGAGTATGCAAGCACCCGATCATAAGAAGGTTACCTTGGTCCCGAGATCTCCTGAAAAATTTACCAGGATTGGAACCGAATTAAGTAAAGGAATGGAAACCATGCTCATCGATTTTTTTTTACAGAAAAATGTCGATGTTTTCAGTTGGAGTTCGAATGATATCGTGGGGATCGACCCACATGTGATAACCCACTCTTTAAACATCGATCCAAAGGCCAAGCTGCTGAGACAGAAGAAGCGTAATCACGGCCGCGAGAAGGACAAAATTATCAATGCGGAGGTCGATAGGTTGCTAGCTGCCGGTCAAATTAGAGAAATAAGTTTACCGAATGGCTATGTAATGTAGTTCTAGATTCTAAAGGTGACAAGATCGATAATAAATGGAGAATGTGTAACGATTTTACTGATCTAAACAAGTTATGCCCAAGAGACCCTTATCCGTTGCCTCGAATCGACATGCTTGTAGACTCCACCGCGAGTTTTGTATTTTTTAGCATGATGGATGCTTTTCAGGGATTCTATCAAATTTTTATGAACGAAAGGGATCAGGATAAAACCACTTTCGTTACCGAGCGAGGAGTCTACTGCTTCATAGTGATGCCGTTTGGTTTAAGAAATGCAGGTGCAACTTATCAAAGATTGGTCAATTTGATGTTTAAGGAGTTGATAGGAGAAATTATGGAGGTCTATGTAGATGACATGCTGGTAAAGAGTATGACGGAGGAAGACCACATCAAGCATCTCGATAAATGCTTCGTTATTCCAAGAAAGTACGGAATGAAATTGGATCCAGCAAAATGCACTTTCGGCGTGCGGTCGGGAAAGTTCCTCGGATATCTCGTCCATGAAAGAGGGATCGAAGCCAACCCAGAAAAAATTCGAGCAATCACCAACCTTCAACCACTGAGAAAACTTTCAGACGTTCAAAGTTTGATCGGGAAAATCATTTCTTTAAACAGGTTCATTTCTCGATCCGCTGACAAGAGCTTGCCGTTCTTCAAATTGTTGCGAAAATCAAAGAATTTCGAATGGAGTGCTGAATGTGACAAGGCTTTTGAAGATCTAAAAACATACTTAACCTCACCGCCGATGCTGGCAAAACCCTCTGACGGAGAGCCCTTGTACCTTTACATAGCCGTTTCTGAGGAAGCTATTAGTTCAGTATTAGTAAAAATAGAGAAATCGGAGCACAAGCCAGTCTACTATTTGAGCAAGCTGTTGCAGGGTGCTGAGAAGAATTATATGGAAATCGAGAAATTTGCACTCGCTTTGGTAGTAGCTGCACGAAGATTGAGGCCCTATTTTCAGACCTATAAGATTATCGTTTTAACTAATCAACTGTTGAGACAGGTTTTATCTAAGCCAGAAGCGTCCGGCAGATTAATTAAGTGGGCAGTCGAGTTGGGTCAATTCGAAATTGAGTACCAACCTCGAACCGCAATAAAAGCTCAGGTGCTAGCTGACTTCCTAGTCGAATCCACTAGCTTGAAAAACCTAGAGAACGAACCAACCTCCGAAGTAAATGTGGTTAAAGAGATTAAGGACCCAGTTTGGTTGATGCACGTGGACGGCTCTTCGACCAAGGAAGGAGGTGGAGCAGGAATTCATTTTCAAGGACCCTGTGGCGAGGATTTGAGTTACGCCATTACCCTGGACTTTGACGTTACGAACAACGAAGCAGAGTACGAAGCTTTGATTGCGGGATTAGAAATGGCCCTGAGAGCAAAGGTAAAATCAATTATCGTGTTAACCGATTCTGAACTTGTCCATAGGCAAGTCAAAGGCATCTATGAGGCCAAAGAATTCAACATGATCAAATATTTGAACAAAGCTAAAGGTTTGATCTCACAATTCGAGAAGTTCGATATTCAGCCTATTCCGAGGGAAGAAAATCTATGGACCGATTTGCTATCAAAGTTCACTGGTATTGCGGATGGAAAGAATGAAAGAATTATTACATGGCTTTTGTCGAATGCATCTGCTGTCGATCTAGATGCCACTCCTTGTATTGACGTCATGGAAATTGACGAGCAAATGATCTCTTGGATCGATCCTTTCATCGATTATTTAAAGGAAGGAAAACTACCTGAAAATACCAATGAAGCCCGAAGAATCAAGTATCGAGCTCCCTCGTTCACCTTAATTGATGATCAACTCTATAAGCGATCCTCCTCTGGAATCTTATTAAAATGTGTTTCCGAAGGTCGATATCATATAATTTTGAAGGAGGTTCACGAGGGAGAAGCAGGGAATCACTGTGGCGCTCGAGCATTAGCTCTAAAATGTTCAAGAGCAGGGTATTATTGGCCTACTCTTATTTCTGACTCAATTGATTATGTGAAGAGATGTCACCATTGTCAAATTCACTCAAATTTGATCCATCAGCCGGCTGAGGAAATGTACTCTATTCCGATCTGTTGGCCTTTTGAAAAATGGGGAATCGACATCGTAGGTCCTTTCCCAACGGCCAGGGCCAAGAAAAACTATGTATTGGTCGCTGTAGAATATTTCAGCAAATGGGTAGAATGCGTCGCTCTAACTAAGATCACTCAGTTTCAAGTCATTAATTTTCTATGGAAAAACATTGTTTGCAGGTTCGGGATTCCTAGAGTTCTAATCTCTGATAACGGAACACAATTCGCCGGCAAAAAGATCATGGAATGGTGTGAGAAGTTTGGGATACAACAAAATTTGGCATCAGTAGGGCACCCGCAGGCCAATGGGCAAACAGAAGTTGTGAATAGAGAGATTGTTCGATCTCTAGAGAAGCGCTTATCTGATGCAAAGGGAAAGTGGCTCGATGAACTTCCAGGAGTCTTATGGGCAAATAGGACGACCGTAAAAGCTACCACGGGAGAAACCCCTTTCAGTTTGGTTTACGGGTCAGAAGCTGTTATCCCCGTTGAGAATCTTATAGCTTCTCCCAGGGTCGAATTTTATGATTCAGAAAGAAATCAGTTGTTGAGGGAAATGGAGGTTGATCACGCCGATAGCAAAAGGGATCGTGCTAAGATGAAAATCCAGGCTACAAAGGCAAACATGGAAAGAGCCTATAATCAGAAAGTTAGAATCCGAACCTTTAAGGTTGGGGATCTAGTGCTAAAAAAGGTAGAAGTCTCGAAGCATGTTGGCAAACTTCAGCCTAATTGGGATGGACCTTACGTAGTTGTTGAGGTCGGGAAGAAAGGTTCTTACAAGATTGCTCATCCAAATGGAGAAGTTCTGCCTCGAGCTTGGAATGCTGTTAATTTAAAAAGATACTATGGAAAATAGAGACTAACTAGCAATTTCTAGCCTATCTTTTATTTTGCTATCTCGTTCTGTTTCAGCTTGTTTTATGTTATCAAGAATTATCTAATCAATGGAAAGTCTTATTCGCCAGAGATATTATTAATTCATTATCTTATCAGTGACAAGTCTTATTCGCTAGAAACATTATTAATTCATTATCTGATCATGAAGATATTATGAGGCAATGCCCAATCTCTAAATATATCAATCAAGTATCGACTAAGGGTGAAAGCCGTTGCTACGCCCCTTAGATCGAAAATAAAAGGAAATGGGTGAAAGTTGTTGCTAAGACCCTCGAAATCAACTAAGGGTGAAAGCCGTTGCTACGCCCCTTAGATCGAAAATAAAAGAAAATGGGTGAAAGCTGTTGCTAAGACCCTTGAAATCGACTAAGGGTGAAAGCCGTTGCTATGCCCCTTAGATCGAAAATAAAGGAAAAAGGGTGAAAGTTGTTGCTAAGACCCTCGAAATTGACTAAGGGTGAAAGCCGTTGCTATGCCCCTTAGATCGAAAATAAAAGAAAATGGGTGAAAGCTGTTGCTAAGACCCTCGAAACCAACTAAGGGTGAAAGCCGTTGCTACGCCCCTTAGATCTAAAATAAAAGAAAATGGGTGAAAGCTGTTGCTAAGACCCTCGAAATCGACTAAGGGTGAAAGCCGTTGCTACGCCCCTTAGATCGAAAATAAAAGAAAATGGGTGAAAGCTATTGCTAAGACCCTCGAAATCGACTAAGGGTGAAAGCCGTTGCTACGCCCCTAAGATCGAAAATAAAAGAAAATGGGTGAAAGCGGTTGCTAAGACCCTCGAAATTGACTAAGGGTGAAAGCCGTTGCTACGCCCCTTAGATCGAAAATAAAAGAAAATGGGTGAAAGATGTTGCTAAGACCCTCGAAATCGACTAAGGGTGAAAGCCGTTGCTACGCCCCTTAGATCGAAAATAAAAGAAAATGGGTGAAAGCTGTTGCTAAGACCCTCGAAATCGACTAAGGGTGAAAGCCGTTGCTACGCCCCTTAGATCGAATATAAAAGAAAATGGGTGAAAGCTGTTGCTAAGACCCTCGAAATCGACTAAGGGTGAAAGCCGTTGCTACGCATCTTAGATCGAAAATAAAAGAAAATGGGTGAAAGCTGTTGCTAAGACCCTCGAAATCGACTAAGGGTGAAAGCCGTTGCTACGCCCCTTAGATCGAAAATGAAAGATCAATTGTTCAAAAAACTGAATCGATTTACAAATTCTCCATATAGCTGAATCGATTTACAAATTGCAATGATCGAGATTTACGAAGAATATAAAGGAAATATCAATTATCGATTATCCCAAGAAATAATGCAGGTTCAATAATTATTGAGTAATTACTATCAGGATTGGATATTCGATGCAAGGACAATGAAGTAAAAATTAGTCTTTATTTCACAAGCTCTCAAATAGTTACAAAAGAGTTCAGTACTATTCTATTACAATAAGCAAATTCGAGCTAAAATGTGAAGGTTACATTCAGTTCTGTACTACTACAAATGACAAGCTCTACACTAAGGATCTTCGTTCGATCGGCGGGGATGAGTAGAGCTAGTTCTGCATCTACCCTTCATCCAAGAATGCAGGGGTTGGATTGCTAGTGCTTTTTCCAGCATTCTTGCTATCGCTCCCCTACTGGTTAGCTCGCACATTCACCCAAGTCGAAGCAGCAGGAAACAATCCCTAGAGAAATTACTCCACGCAATCTCGAAGGCAACATTCTTCAAGAAATATCTTGAACAAGTTGAGATCGTGAGCAGGAAAATTCCTCCAGGAGTTGACCTACTATCCGACTGGGTGGAGCGACAGAATACGGGAGTCCGAGCCTGTCTTGGATATATGATATCCGAGAAAGCAGGTCGTCTGCCGATATCCTAGTCGCAATGCTATTCGTCTGTCGATATCCTAGTCGAAGCCAAAGTTTCTTCGGAAGCAAAGGAAAATAAAGTACGAATTCGAATCTCGAACATCGTTGTGGAGGATAAACGATTGGCCATTATAAGAAAAAAAATCGTGCATACGGATCGAACAATTTTTTTACAGGAAAAGTAAAAATACAATGGTAAAACAACAACCAGTCAGAGGTATTTATAGTGGAAGGAAATAAACACCAAAGGCTCAGATCTCCTGGAATGAATGGTCGCGATACGAGCGATAAATGTGCCGACGGTTCCGCTTCCCGATAAATAGGGGACTGTTTGGATAAAATAAGATAAATCATTTAACTCGAGATCGGAAGTTTGAATTATCAAAAACCATCGGTCGAAGGAGAATATTCGAGCATTCGCATCAGTACATTTACGCCCACTATACAAATATCGAATAGTAGTAACAATCATCAAAGAATAAAATATTTCGTGGCAATTATGCTCGGAATAAACTGACTAAAAAGGGGAGAACAGACCAACATAATTAAGAGAATAGTCATAACCATCGGAGAATGGTAAATGGCACATGGCCCAGTACACTGTCCGAAATACAGAAACGGAAACACACGAAAGCAAATTAAAACTTATTCAGAGTTATAGCACAAATGCGAAATGAAAAGTTAAAATTACAACAGGTTCAACAATCAGGGCGTCTTCAGAAGTTTATTATCGGAAAGAATCTTCCGAAGCTCGGCACTGCGATCATCATACCCACGAGTATAAGCCTTCTGTTCACGAAGCTCAGAGTCCTTCTTCTCCTGCTCATAAAGTCCTTTGAGCCCTGAGAGCTCATAGCTCAGCTGTTGGTGGATTTCTTCCCCCTGATCCTTGGCGGCTTTCTCCTTCTCTAAAGCCAGTTTCTCCTCGAGTGCACGATCCAATTCCATCTTTTTCTTCTCCAGTTCGAGGGCAACATCAGTGTGTTGACTCAATTCCTGCTCAGCTAACACTTTGTGCTCGAGGAACTCTTGTCCAACCTGCCTTGCGAATAAATGGGTCAGTAAAAAAAAAAAAAAAAAAAGGAGAGAAAAAAGAGAGAAAGAAAAACCTGAGAAAGGTAATTCGATCCAGATTGAAAGATTTCTGAAGGGCTTCTTCCCTTAGACACGCCCGCTTCAGAAATAGAGATATCAGCCTGCAGGAGACTCTTAACAGGATTCTCGAGTACCACTTTTGGAGCAGACTCATCTTTCACGGGGGGAGAAGAGATCACAGGAGAAGCAGAAGCAGCGTGAGGGTCGGAAAGATCCTCAACTTTCGAGGATTCAGCTGTCGCTCCAGAAACTAAAGAGCCTTCACCAGTATCTGTCAGTTTAAGTTTTTTGCCCAAACTTCCTTTCGGGGAACCAGCTGTAGAATCACCGGCCAACAACTCGTTTCCAGAGACAAGCTTCTGCAGGGTCTCAATGGGGGTGATCCCATCAGAATAAGGCCTCTTATGCGAAGCAAGAATAGAAGCCTTCTGTCTAGCCAACCCTCGCTTGGAATTGTCAAGAGGTTTCGACGGGGAGCCCTCAGATTCCTCGTCAAGATCCTCATCTAAAATAGATTTGCTGGGAATAATCTTGACATGTTTGGTTGAAGCCTGTTTTTCTCTTAGTCTCCCATCCCTTGCCTTGGGGGAAGACGCGGAAGTAGTTGGAGAAGCCCTAGAAGGTTTCTTATCCTTAGTTGATTTCTGATCTTTGGGCGGACCTTTGCTCTTGGAGCCACCCAACAACGACAGAGGGTCGATAGCTTTACCCAATATTTTATCCATGATGAGCGAAGAAATAAATTCAAAAGTTCGAAAATAAATATTAAGCGCGGAGCTCCGATCTCAATGCTTAAGAGTTATAGGGAAAATGATTCAAAATAGTCCTTGTATTTATAGAGGCTTCACCCTACCTTTGCAATGATTGAACCGGTGCGACTCTGAAAAAAAATTCAATAAGGAACTGTAGAATCCGACCAGAAAAATAAAGAAGAGTTCGAACAGTAAAAAGGCAAAAGATAGATAAACAAATATTTCCAAGTTAAGAATTTTACGGATTACATAAAACAAAAAGCATTGAAGAAGAATCCTATTACAACAATTATTACTCCTATTACTAAGCTACGGTCGGATTCCTAGTTACTAGACTTTGAATCGTTTCGTTCTAAGTTAACTGTTCCATCGACTGAGCTGCCGCTGCCTTTGCCGTCATCACCCTATTCCCATATTTGATGGTCAAGTTAATCATTTTGCTCATTGGGTTCGCCATCTATGTCAACATAATGATCTTACCCTAAGGCAGATCGGGGGTCATTGTCGGATAATTCAAGCAAATCAGGATTCGGCACTGGAACGCCAAATTCCTCAACGAACGAGGCAAAATGGTGATCCTGCCATCTCAAGTTTTCCTGGGGCAACGACGAAGTTTTGTAATCTTTTCCTTCGGCATTCTTATAAGGATCCATATGTCGGAAATATTCGTCCAACTTGTCCGGAATTACCTTGGCCGAAACTAGTTGTTGAACCCATTTGTAGAAAATTATTTGGAGAATCCCGCCTATCCTTCTTTGAACCAAGGGGTTAAGAACAAGAGACTCCAAAAACTCTCGTATAGCTGGGATCACTGCCTCTTCCCGCCCTTGAGAATATGCACGCTCGGAGTCTTGCTTGGCTTGTTCAAGCTCAATCTTAGCTTTCCTAAGCTCTTCCTCGAGTGCACTTTTCTCCTTAACTATTGACATTAAATCTTCCTCCACGGACGGGGTGTGTTTTTTGTTACTACTTTCTAATTCCTTCTTGGTTTTAGATAATTCACGACGATTATCTGCCAGTCTACTCGTAGCGTCGTCCAATTGAGCTCGAAGCGTTTTATTCTCGGCCAGGGTCTGTGCTAGCGCATTATGAGCCTCTTGTGACTCTTGTTCCAACAGTGCTAGACGATAAGTCTGAAGGGCGAAATAATCCCCAGCCTGTGAAGAAGTAAAACATGTCAGCGGACTATCTAAGAATCAAGAAAGATAAAGTACCCAAAACTCAACAATTATTACCTCCTGATAGGTTCGAGAGAAGTTGCTCAGAACTTCGAAGTCACTTTTCACGGTATGGTGAAGCAAATCCCGCTTGAACCATCCAGCCATAAAGATCCTCGTGGATTTGTCAAACTCGTTTTCACCATTAGGATCGAGATCGGACAAAATGGTTCCTTCCTCCAGATACTCGGCAGCCCTACGCCCGCGGAAATGCTCATCCATGAAGTCTGCTACATCTGGTTCAGATCTACTTGGACGACAAGGAACCGAGTCGGAGCTCCTACCGAATGGTTTAACCCTCCTCGAGGGTCCTGGATGGTCAGCGCTTCGCTTCCGAGCCATTTGCTCCTCATGTTCTTGTATACCCAAAATGCGGTTCCAGGAGTATTGGCTGTAACCAGCGGATGATGGATTAGAAGTCTCAATCGAGAATACACTGCGTAAAGGACCCGCTACAGACGGATTCGACGAACTTGCATTGCCAACCCCTCTCAAAGCTGGGGATATAGCTGGCATATCGACCAGATCAACGACCAACTTACTTATTTCCATTTCTTGCGGATGGATTTCCTTCAGTTGCTGGGATTGGTCTGGTGCACGCCCGAAAGTGGCGACCTCGATCGAGCAAGCAAGGGGCAGTCGGAACTTCTCAACAGTTTGATCTACAGAAAAAATGCAATGCATTTCGAAAGATAAACGAGAAAATACAATTTATCGTGCATTAAAAACACAAGTGATAGTAACATACTTAAAGTAAGAGGGACGCGAGGTAATGCGGCAGGTTCGGACATATTTCCGAACGATCGAATAGACCGGTCAAGGGATCGAGTTAATGAAGAAAGATAAAATTCAACCATCGGAGCGGGGTAATCGCATTTACTCAGACCTGCCATTCTCAAAACCCCTTCTTGAACAAGCAGCATGGTCTGGTAGGGATTGGACTGCAGTTGTTCCAACAGCTCGTCAGAAAGGTGATGACTAAGCCTTTCCTTGATTCTGCGGCGACCGTATACCCAAGATCCTACGCCGTCCCATCGGTATGGTCTAGTTTCGAACTCCCTTCCGAGACTGGGATATCAGGACTTTTCACGAAGAAGAACCTTCTTTTCCAGCCCTTGGTTTTATCCATAGCCACATTTGAAAGGATGGGCCGACTCGACCGTTGAGAGAAATACACAAACCCCGCGTTGGAGCCTTTGGACTTTTCACGAAGAAGAACCTTCTTATCCATCTGGAACATTTGCCAGAAATTCCGAAAGGAAGCCTCTTCCCCTTTGGCTTCCATAAGAACGCTAAATGCCACAATGTACGCAATAGAGTTCGGAAGAATCTGAGCGGGGGAAAGAGAGAAAGACGTTAAAATGCTTCTGATTAGGGGAATGAAAGGGATGCGCAATCCATGAGAAAATTGCTTTTCATAAAATGCCTGACACCCCGGTGGAGGATCAGTCGCGCGCTGACGATAAGAAGGAATGACGATCGAAAAACCCCTAGGAAGGAACTTCCCGAACTCTTTATCCAAATAAGGGCGGTCGTCCTTACTAAAAATGCAGGAAGTTTGATCAGCGCCAAGCTCAGCCTTATTATGACTGACCTTTTTAGAAGGACCTTCTGGTTTGTATATCCTAACAAAGGCATTATCGCCAATGCTATGCTTCTCGACCACATTCTCCTCAAGATCTTCAGCGTGATCCACATCCTCACGCTCGGGATCGAATTCCCCTTTCTCAAAATCATCAATAAGCCTCAAGACAGGATCAGGTTCTCGGTCTTCTCCAACTTTGCGCTTGCCCCTCAGGTTTCTCGAACTAGACATATTGTTAGAAACAAGTATCCGAAAATAACAGCCCGTTCGATCTCTATGCTCCGATCTTAGGAAGAAAAGTTGCCTTGTAAATAATTTTCAACAAGTCAATATATATATACAAGGTTAAAAAGGTAAATTGCAAGTCGAACCCCGTATCGCCGTGACGGTTGAACTCCCTCAGAGGTAATTCAAAACTATCTCTCTGGTAATTGCATGTTAGACCCCTATACTCTCTGCAAACGGAAGCCGAGAAGCCGCATATGAAAAGACACACCTCTTTGGTATCGATGTTCAATTATCAACACACTCTTTCGCTTTGTCCTGTGATAAAAAATAAGGAGCCGATTGTGGCAGTACGATAATCAATGTTGAAGTATATTTCATCCACGAATCTATTCGAAAGGCCAGACGAAGGTTGTTAATAATAGATTTTATATCATCGCAGTAGAGCCATCAGATTGTTTCCAAGATGTGCACTCCTTTTCCCTAAATTCGGTTTTATCCCAATGGGTTTTTCCAAGTTAGGTTTTTAACGAGGCATATCCGAAGCATATTGTAGATGATTTGCTTACCCCCG
>CM064877.1:36159056-36217216 GCA_003313485.2 Penstemon barbatus | reverse complement strand
AAACAAGCAAAACCTAATTTCTTATTTCTTATTCCATTTTAAAACAGACCTTAAGATTCTAGTTTTAAAACCCCTTCTAAAACAATCTCTAACATCATTTTAAATCTCCTTTAAAATGACCCTTTGATTCTCACTTTAAGTCCCTACTAATTATGATAAAGTTGACTTTCCGGATTTACTAAACCCTTTTAGTGCACAAAACAGTTTCTATTTTTCAAGTTTGAAAAATTGCATTTCGGCCCCTGAATTTTCAAAAATTACACTTTGACCCCTCAACTTTTGGAAATCACAAATTAGCCCCAAAATTTCCAGAATATGCAAATTGGACCAGAAAGCAGAAAATTAACAAAATTTCCAGAAACTTTTGTTTATTGCAAAACAGACCCCAGATTTACGGAAATAGCAAAAACACCCCTAACCTTTCGTAAATTGCAAAATGGTCCAGATTTTGAAAAAATTCCAGAATTTACAATTTGGTCCAGAATTGCAGAAAAACAAAATTTTAATTTCTGTCCAGATTTATAAAAATCATAATTTGCAAATAAGCCCTCCAATTTTCGGAAATTACAATTTAGGCCCAAAAACCGAAAAGTGCAAAAATCCGAACACTCAATTTATCATAACAAGCAAGAATCAAATATCAGAACACAACAAATACATATAATCACATAATTTGATGCGTTCAGGCCTTTTTCATATGTACATAATAAGTTAGGCTCTGATACCACTGTTGGGATTTCGTGGGTATAATTGTCAACTACAACGGTGCGGAATTTAAAATTTTTATATCCACATCCCAGGCACCTTATTAGTACATATGAATAAGGTTGAATTTATTTAAGCATACAAATACAAAAATAAATACAGTGGTAAAATTTCGATTTTACCTCACCACAGGCAAGGTGGTGGTTTCTCCGGTCTTCTTGTCGGATCACTAGAGCACCCCAAGTGTTGTGCCTCTAGAGAAAAGTCCACACCAGCTGGATCTGCAATCACTTTAATCCTCAGGCTCAGAACTAGGAGAAAAGTAGCTCAGATTCAAGAGTCAACTCTAGATGTAGAACGGAAGAGGGAGAGAAGATTTGCACGGCCGATCTACAACCACGACGGCGGCGGCGGCGGTTGCTAGGTGGCGGCGGCTAGGGCTTTTGGGGAGAGGGGGCGGCCAAGAGAGATGAGAGATTAGGGTTTATAGTTTTTGCTTGGGTTAGGGTTTTGATTCTGCAAGACTCCCTTTTATAGGAGAGAGTCCAACCCTATCCCTAATCTCTATTCTTATCCTTATCTCTTCTTGACCTAATGGGCCATCAGATAAGTTAGCCCATACCTCTTATTTAATTAGTCCTTTTAATTAAATAAGCCCAAGTCATTTAATTAACCACTTTAATTAAATGGCCCATTTATTTAATTAATACTTTAATTAAATAATCCAATAAATCTAATTAAAGATTTAATTTAATTAATCAGATAAAATCTAATTAATTTTCTCTCTCCAGGAATTAACCCTTTAATTCCTTATCTTGATTTAACTTCTTTAAATCGTTTCGTTCTACAACTGACTATCACAGTTCCAGCTTTTATGTGTGACCCTCTAGGTTCACCATCAATTGGCCGCAGGTTCACATTTCTGTGATTTAATTAATGAGCAATTAATTATTTAATTAATCGCTCCGATCAATTAAACTACTTTCAATTGACCACTCCAGAATTAATCTACCATCAATTCAGGAGTACCCACACCTCATGGTCGATGTCTAGCCACAAGCCCATGAGGCCCAACTTCAGGTGAATTGATTTCAGTGAACCTTTAAACCTCTTATAAGTACCATGTACATACGGTCCCACTAACGACTAATTTCCCGATCGAGACCTAGGGTGTGTGAATTGGTCGGCACCTCTAATCATCTCGATTCTGTACTTTCTAATTCAGGATAATACTTCCAGTGTGACTACTAAATCTGGAAACCCCTTTCCAAATCCGTCACTGACCATGGCCATGGATTTCTCGGAATGCATCATCTAAGAATGTACAGGAAATTCTCTCATCCATTACGATGAGTCGGTAGATCCTATATTGATGCTAACCATCCGCGCATACGACTATACGTACCCAACGTAGGCGCACAATGGACAAGCTATGTGCCCGGCTCCTAAATCAAAGTACGCACACCCGTATACCGAATTCGCCCTAGCATCTCAAGTCTAAGGACTAAATCGTACACTGTTATAAGTCTTGAGAGACATCCCACCACCGATATGCTTTTTACGCACTTCCACAATGGGTCTCTCTGTTCGGGTCGTTCGATGCGTCCGATCCCCTATCGAAACACCTAGTCATATGCACTGACATTAACAATGTCTTGTTCATGAAACAACAACAAATTCACTTTAAGTGAATCATGCATAATCGTACAAGTCTTGACGATTCATTCGATACCCCGTTTCGATATGAATCTATGACTTGGAACATTTTTGAGATCACGACCTTTGAGACTGTTTCATGATTAATCGCACCCAATACTGAAGTGAATAGTCCCGTAGTCATGAGTGATCTCAGGGTTTCAACCAATTGCTTAAATGTGTTCGCGAAAGATGAAAATGGCCATTTGTTTATATTATGAATTCTCAATAAAATAAACAGTTCGTATTAATTGATAAATCAAAGATCCTGTCAATATAAAATAATGTTCCTTATTACAAGCTATTTTGTTGGCTTGCAGGGCACTTATCCTATCAATGTGTCACCTTGAAGTACTCCCTTCGGCGATCTTCAACCAATCCCAGCGCGACCATCTGATGAATCGCTTTTCTGAAAGTACTTTCAAGAAGGGGACCAACCATCTGATTCACCAAAGCGGTACGAACAGGAGAACCAAGAAACTCACGAATCACCCTCTCATCGGGATTTCCACCACGACGATCAATAAGACAGCTAAGAGGAGGGTCCTTATCATACTCCTCAAAGGAGGCTTGAAGGTCTGCGACCTGGGATTCCAGCTCACTGATTCGAGTAGTACTTTGGAGTTGATAATCCTCCAGCTCCTTAGCCAGACGATCAACCCGCCCTAGGGCTCGAGAAGTCTCCAAAACTTTATTTATGATTTCCTGGTCACCTTTCTCCACAACCTGAGAATCCGAGATGGGACGGGGAAGGAACGAGGACGTAGAAGGACCTCGCCTTATGAAGCAATGCTTTATTCTTCTCATCTAAAAACTCGCATTGTTGTCTCCAAAGAGCAGCTTCGTAGGCATACGACATCAGGCAAATATTTGTCTAAGGAACAAAAAGGACAAATCAATGAGTTGTAAGCCCATTAGAAAAGTCAATAAACAAACATATTTAACAAGCGAATACCTTCTCGGCATAAAGAGAAGCTTTTTGTAGTTTTTCCAAAGGATCTTTCCGAAGTAGCTTATTGACGTCACGAGTAAAAACACCAGAAAGAAGAATATGGGTTGCCTTGTCAACGACATTCTCATTCTCGTCATGAATTAAAGAGTCGTTCTCTGGGTAACCAGCTGCTCTCTTCCCCTGTAGGTGATCCTCGATCATCTCAACGACAGTAGGCTTCAGATGCTCTTCACCAAGCAAAGAAAGATCCTCACCGGAACGACCATAGTAGTGCCTTCTTCTCTTAATTGGATTATCAATAGGGTGAGGCATTGACCAACTACGACATCCGCGAATGCCGAGGGACGTCCGAAGTTGGAAAGGAGGATAACCCTATCATGTCCTTTGGTAAACTGGAGCCTGCGCAATTGGAGGAGTTTCTTGAGATGAATCTGGAGATTCCCTTCTGTAATCCTCGGAATCATGGCCCAAGTCTAACTTTCTCTTCTTGGAAGGTTCTCTATCGATTTAGTAGATTTGGACAAAACCATTTTTCCTTTTGAGGAGTGCCGAGAATTTTCTACCATATATACTGGAGAAAACAAATTCTAAATTAGACAGATTAGTAAAAGAAAATATAACGTAAAGATGACATTAAAATAAAAAGCTTACCCAGCGATTGAGAAGGAGAAGTGATAGGAAAGGTATGAGGACTCAAACCCGCTTTACGGAGAAAAGCCTCACCAATAAGAAGAGCGCTCTGGTACTTGTCGGCACGCATCCCCTTGATCTCGCCAACTAATTGTGGGTCGTCAGGAATAAAATGACCTGTAACTGAGCGACCACCAGAAATCCATTCGAAGGCATGGTACCACGAGAATGGCTCGGAGGAACCATCAGCTAACACAATATGAGAAGGGGGACGTACAAAGAAAAAATGAGATTTCCAGGCAAGATCGCTGGAAACTGGAGAATCAAAAATAGAGCGACCAGATTTTTGACTGGCGAAAAAGTATCCTCGATTCGAGGAACTAGAAATTTTGAAACGAAATAACTGTGTAAAATTACGAAGTGAGGGCTGAAAGCCTTTTGCTATCATCAGAACTGAAAAGCACACAACAAAAGCCACGGAATTGGGGACTAGTTGTGTTAAAGAGACACTAAATACCTTCAGAATATCAAGGAATAAGGCAGATAAGGGAAGACGCAGACCATAATTAAAATGGACAGTATAAAAAGCCAGACAACCCTCCGGTGGAGAAGTAGCTCCGTCGGAAGGAGAAGGGAGAATAATCTTAGAACCTTCCGGAAAGTACTTCGCATAATTATCCACCACCTCGTGGAAAGTCTCATCGGTATACGCGCAAGAAAGATCCTCGATTGGTTCAGATATTTGAGGAGCAGTACCCTTGTCTTTCTTGGCCCTGGCCGCAACCTCGGCGTCTGATATAATTTGTACCTTGAAGGTATTCTTATCAGGAATGGTGATTACAGATACACCAGTCTGTTCTATTGAAGGGCTGGGAATTACCCCCTTCTCGATGATAGGGTCGACTCCTTCGATAATAGATGAAGAAGGTGTCTTCGAAAGTGAAGCCATTTTAAAAGGGATCTTCGAAAAATATTGATCGATGAAAACAAAGTAGGGGAGAAATTATCGAGCAAGAAAGTTACTGCAAGAGTGTGGGAAGTAGAAAGTAAAAAGTGATTGAAACAACGAGCACCTATTTATATAGGAGGATGAAAAGACATTTCGAACTCCTCGCGGCTAATCATATTCCTGCCAAACAATAAAGTCAGAACACCTCCTCGAGAAAAGAGTAACGGTTCAGCCCGAAAGCGACAATACGACTATCTATGAAGTGATGCACTCTTTTCCTCACTTAGGATTTTTTCCCACAGGGTTTTTTCCAAGTAAGGTTTTTAACGAGGCATAATTCATAGAAAATACAGTCGTGATCAACCATCTACTTCTACGAGCTCCTACTGCATATTACGCACGAAGAAGTGCGGGAGTACTGATGGGGGCTATTTCGCACCCCTTATAATAATCGAAATAACTAGTCCATATACGCTCGGACCGACCAGGAGTCTAATTCACTAAAGATCTGCATTATCAATCCTTGGCGACCGAGAGCAATGTCCGAGTTCCATAAGGATTGCTATAGCTAGTCCTATTAGGATTATGTTTCCTTGTACAACTAGGGTTATGGTCATATAAATACCTAGTTAAACATTGTATTAGGGAGAAGATACAATCAGAGCTTACGCCAACATACTTTGGCTATCTGATAACATATTTAATAGAAAAGCTTTTGCTATACTATTTACATATTCATCGTCTTGCTTTACTTATTGTTCTTTACGTAGTTGCTTCCTTGAGATTGATCCATCCGGAATAAAGTAACAAAGCCCTATAATCTATACTTAATTCGTCCTCTAACACATACCTTTATTGATTTAATCTAAGCTAACGAAAAAGGGTTAAATCAGAACCTGAATACGAGTCCCTCTATACCCAACGTGAATTCTCAGAGACATTTTGGTAATCTCCAGTCGGTCGGAACTCACATCTAAGTATAGACGTTCTCGTACCAGATAAACTCTATCACCTCAAATATTAGGAATCGTTCCTCGTATACTATTGTAAATTGGAATAACTTCAACCTCGATATGCGACTACCGCTTCCATGGTGAGTTATTTCCTAATTGGGGTATTCAGTGCACTTGCCATCCCAGCAAGTCACCCACTTATGTATATCGACTATCCCAGTCATGCTTGTGGACCCCAGCGTTCTCCAGTTCATCGAAGTATACACATTAGTAAGAGTCTAACCGAATCCAACGATGTACTATCTCGATTGGATTCTACGACTCTTGAATATGTTCTAGATCACGACCTTGGAGATCAGTCACGGGTTGTCCCATAGCCATGTGATCTAAGGACTTCTATCCTTATGCGTAGATAATTATTACATAAGATAAAGTTGACCATATAATTAAATGCATTTATTAATCTAAATTGAATAGTTCCTTCATTTAATGTAATAAATTGATAGAGTAGTGCCCAGCAAGCGATTATTAATTAGCTTGTTGAAGTACTATTTTCTTATGGTTTATAATCAATACGCCCGTTCATTCATAGTACGTGAAACTGAACAATGGCCAACTTCATCTCTCGCGAACTTATCTAAGCGATTGGATGAAATCCTAAGGTCACAATAGACTATGGGACGATTCACTTCAGTACTGAGTGCAATCATGAAACAGTCTCAAAGGTCGTGATCTTAAAACCGTTCCAAGTCATAGATTCCGAACGAGACAGGGTATTGTAGGAATCGCCAAGACTTGTACAAGTATGCATGATTCACATGGAGTGAATTTGTAGCGTTTCATGAGCAAGGCATTTGAGGCCAGTGCATATGAGTAGGTGGTTCAATGGAGGATTGAATGCATCGAACGACCGGAATAGAGAAACCCATTGTGGAAGCGCATGACGCATATCGGTGATGGGATGTTTCTCAAGGCTTATAATAGTGTACGATTTAGTCCTTGGACTTGAGGTGCTAGGGCGAATTCGGTGCACAAGTGTGCGTACTTAGATTTAGGTACTGGTCACGTAGCCTGGCCACAAAGTGCCTAAGTTGGGTGCGTACACGACTGTACGCGAGTGGTTAGTACTAAGAAAGGATCTATCGACTCATCCTGATAAGATGAGAGTATTTCCTGTACGTTCTTCGATAATATGTTCCTAGAAATCCATGGCCATGGTTGGTGACGAATTTGGAAGGTATTTCCAATTTTAGCAGTCACACCGGAATTATTATCCAGAATTAGAAAGTACAGTATCGAGATAATTAGAGGTGCCGATCAATTCACACACCCTAGGTCTCGATCGGGAAATCATCGTAGAAGGACCGTATGTACATGGCAATTATAAGAGGTGAGGTTCACAATAATCAATTCACCTTTGATTGGGCTTCATGGGCTTGTGGCTAGACATCGACCATGAAGTGTAGGTACTCCTAAATTAATAGGGAAATTAATTATAGGAGTGGTCAATTAAAAGTTGTTTAATTGATCGGAGCATTTAATTGCTCGTTAATTAAATCACGAAAGTCGTGGGCCTGCTGCCAGTTGATGGTGAACCCAGAGGGTCACACACAATATAATTGGACGGTGACTGTCTTAAAGGAAAAGCAAGTGATTTAAAGTTGTTAAATCAAAGTAATTGAATTATGGTATTAATTCAATTGGAGAATATTAATTAGATATCTAATTGATTAATGTTTAATTAATTAATTAGAGTTATCTGATTAATTATGGAATTAATTAATGTAGTTAATTAATTGGAAGAAGAAATAAATATTTAACCAATCTTAGGATTGGATAATTATGGGGTTGATTTTGCAATTAACTAGAAATAAGGGAGTGGGCGATTTTTGTGAATAAGGAAAAAGAGTTTTATTTCTTGGAGAGCAAGTTAGAAGAGATCTATCAAATCTCACATTCCTAAGTTGATAAGGAATGAAGATTTGATAGACAAGGGAAGGATATATCTTTTTAGAGAAGGACTCTTCTCTTATAAATATACTCCTTCTTTTCTCTTCATTATGAGAGGTTAGAAAATTTTTGAGAGAAGCACAACCCTAAAACTTTTGATACTTTGCTGAAAATAAAGAGAGAAAAATCGATTTACATAGTGAGGAAAATCAGATTTTTTGAACAAGAATTTTAATAGCAAATCGCCCCCTTCACTTTCGCCCCAACCCCAAGTCGCCCGAATCCTACTCGGCCGAACCCTGAGCTGACCGAACCCAACCTGGTCGAGCCCTGTTCCGATCACACAAGTCCTGTGATCCGTTTCTTCCATCTGTATCTCCTAATCCTGATCAAGATCTTAAGTCCAGATCTATGTCTGAAATCCTTTGCTGACAAACCTGCGAGATCCAGTTCTAAGCATAAGACTTGTAGGCGTCACTACAATCCGATTGGTGTGGACTAACTTTGGAGGTGAGACACATGGATCACTCAAGCTGTGGATCGAACCAAGCACATGGAGGAAACCACCACAAATCCGTGGTGAGGTAAATTGCGATTAACTCCCTATGTTTAATTAAGTGTTTGATTCATGCTTTTCGTATAAATAACTGTGGATAAAGATTTATGGGACATATAGGGACCTCGAAAAATTTTAAATTCCGCACTTTTTTGTATTGACAATCGAGCCCCTAGAAAGAATATCCCAACAGTGGTATCAGAGCCAACTCCATACGTTTTTATACGAAAAGGCATGAACATAATGTGTTTTCACTGTATATGCTTGATTGTATGTATGAGAACGCGTGGTAATTATGTTCTAGTGATTGATTCTTGCTTGTTATGACTGGATCTATGATTGAGTATAATTGCCTTTTAAGATCTGTGGCGAATTTATAGTCTTTCGAAAAATCAGGACTCTTTGTGCAATTAATCGCAAATCTCAAAATTAAGGGCTGAAAAATTGATTTTCTGTTTCTGGAAATTTTTGAAAAATCTGGGCTGTTTCTGAAAATATGATCGCACGAGTTTTTGGGGCTGTTTTGCAATTTCCGAAAATTCAAGGACTGTTTTGTAATTTCCGAAAGTTCAGGGGTCAGTTTGCAAATTCAAAAATTTTCTGGATTTCAAAATTTTATTTTTCTGGTCCTTCTGTCCGAAAACTGTTTTGGGGGTAATTTGTAACTTTTCAAAAGTTTTGGGGTCAAAAATGCAATTTCCGAAAGTATAGGGGCCGAACTGCAATTTTCAAAAGTTGAAAAATCAGAATCTTAATTTGAGGCAGAAAACTAGTTTTAATTTATCCGAGAATTTATTTGTCATAATTAGTAGTGACTAAAAAGCAAGAATCATAGGAAGTTAGTTTTAAAAGGTAGTTTTAAAATTAAAGAAAGAAATAGGTAAAGGATGTTTGCATGTTTCTTGCTCTACGTGAACTGTTTACGTGGTTTTCGATCGCGCCGAGCCTTGACCTTAGGTTAGATGTGATTGGTTTAATTTAATGCATGGTTTTTATTGGGCCTGCGAGCCTGTTATTATTTTTTTGGGCCACTTTGAGCCTTTGTAATAGAATAGGGCTTTACTGCTTTCCTAGTCTAGGATGGAGGCCCATTTACAAGCAAGGTGGGAGCCCAAGAAGAATTGAAGGCCATGTATGCATGGTACATTGTGTAATAGCATAGGTCCATTTACAAACCCTTTAGATTGACCAATTGGGCCAACATCATTGGCTCGATGATGACCTGCATAGGAGGCTCCCGATCGAAAACATATTGTGGTAGTATGCATGCTAGGCTTGTATGGCTTTTATTTATTAGTCGATTTATGATTGCTTGTGTGTTTGCGCGCTAGAATCTAGATCGTAAATAAAAGATAAAGCATAATTGAAGCGGTGAGATCTCGAGGAGAGTTTCCTTAAACTTTCAAAACCGAAAATTCCCCTCTCGAGTAAATATTAAGTCACATTGGGTTAAATATAAAATGAGGTTTTATAAAATCCAAGCCTTCCATTAATAGGGACTAGTGCATGTTGTTTACTTATCGATAGAGGTGATCCAGAGTCTGGCACCCGAGTCGAAGAAAGGGGCAATGCACGAAATTCCTTGATTCTAGTTTTAATAAAACTTGACAAGGGTAGGGGACTGGTCGGGACGTGAAGATCGACCGATAACTAGTTACGGAGAATTCATGATCGGGCCCGTTGCTTATCATGATTAATGGGTCAGACTTAACGCGTAGTAACATTTATGATGTAGCAGTGCTAGATAAATGCGAAAAACGAGACAAAAATAGCTTGAAGGTTGTGTGGTAGACACAATTGGTAAAATGTATACCTACCTAGGGAATTAATTGTATGGCCACGAGTCGTGGGTGTAACTAATTGCTGCTGGGGCGTCAAGACCTACTAGGAAATAGATTTTTCCCGAAACTAGAAGGGGTTATTGTTTCAATAAAATAGTGGGAGAACTTTTTCGATAAAAAGTCCAAATTTCGTTAATTATAAGTATTAATATTAAACATGTCTGCTTATAGTTGTCTGTTTTATTGTTAGCCATTTACCATCCACTATTCCGTTCAAACGAGTATTAATGAATGTTAGACGCGAAAATACTTTGGGGGCAATGATGTGCTATTATCTTCAAAGAAAGACCATGGCTAAGTTTAATAACGTCAAGGAATATTGTTGTTACTTAACCAAGATGTTCAAACGACTCAAAAGGCTTAGAGCCAATTTGATGCTCGAAGATGAGATAGAAATCACCACACATGGTCTTTCTGACATCTTCACTCATTTCATGCAACACTGTGATATTCTGCTTGATGGAATTGAAACAAAGCAATTGCATGAGTTGTTAGACAAATATGAACAAGTTCATCTAAAAGGTCTTGGACTGTATGAAGATAACTGCCCACTGTGTAAACACGAAAGGAAAATAGGAAAGCTTACTGAAAAGGAATTCCTGGATAGACTTAACTACGGTATGATTTTTAAATTATACATTTGTTAAATCTTTTGATGTAAGACATCTGATAAAACTTTCATTTCTGTAAAAGAGTTTACAGCGGATGAAACTATTCCCTCTCCAACTGCAAGGAGGAAATTCCTTGAAAGGAAGACGCAAGAAGTGCAGAGAGAGCTGAGGGATATCAAATTCAGGGACTGGGTCAAGGAAGTACTGGACCTGGACATTCCTTTTTAGAAGAAGTTTTTCGTATTAGCAAAAGTTTCTAGTTTTAGTTTATTTTGAGTATTATTTCAAATTTTGTACAAGACCTTATTGCATTACCATTGAGAATGGAATTTATTTAATTAGAGCGATTTAACTTTGTACAAATGTTGATGTTTTGAGACATAGAAATAAACAATGATAAACAAATCAAAACTTCGAAGACTATATGCTGAATCGAAAAACATGGATAATCGTTCACTGAAATGTTCATTTTGGACATTCTTCCTAAAGAAAGATTCGAAAGGAAAGTTTTTGTCTACTGTTCTTGAAATATGGAACTTGGATAAAATTCCGAACTTTCAAATCTTGTCTTAAAGGAATAATAACCGAAATAAAGGATTGCAAGGCATTCCAAACATTTCAAATCAATTAGAACTAAAAGCACTAGTTCAAAAGAAGTACAATTCTGAAACTATTGAAGTAATTCAATAGACGTTTTGGAAATGAAGTAATTAGATGCATTATGTCAAAAGCAATTTGATCTAATCAAACTTGCTGAAACATAAGCAACAAAATCCTCGATTATCTAAAGGAAAATAGAATTCTAACAAAGCAAATCAAAGAAGAAGATCGAGCTTTGATAAAACTTAGTTCGACTATCGACTGTGATCTTGCTAAATTCCTATATTCACATTAGGGGATAACCTCCCCTGACTCTTCAAAAGTACTTGGTCTAGTATTTTTGAAGTAAGTTCTTACACCGCCATGTCATTTAAGACATAGCAACACACCCTTATATGAGAAATTAGATGGTAGATCTGATTCATATAAAGTTTGTGGGGTATCCGACGAAATCCATTGGATACCTGTTCTACGACAAAGAGAAACGAAAGTATCTCGTAAGAAGCTTGTTCCTCTGTTGACAAAACTCTTGTCAAAGGAAATAAGAACGTCATAGAACTTGATGAAGTCCGAGAACTGGACCCATCCCCACAAACAGTGGGAGTAAACCCCGAAACCTACTGAACCGATCCATGCACAAATTAGTAATCTATTCAAATTCGTAAGAAACTCAAAATTCCATTTTACGAAATTGAGAAACTGGATTCTAATCCAAGATTACAAAAGAACTAAGGGATATGGCATGAAGCCATAAGATTCAAAGTGGAAACTTTGACTCACCTGATGGCGATAGGTCCTTCTTCAAAAATCCTTCTAGGACCAATGAAAGTACCTTCTCTGTTTGCTACGTCAAAATCCATTTCGAAACTATTAGCCATGGAAATGTGGTTTTGACTACCGAAGAATGACTGTTGGATATGAATCCTGCATCTCACAATTGAAAATTGATGAGAAGATCTCTATTCAAATCCAAAGGTCAATCTGTGACTTTTTCCCAAACTTGGAACATGCAACTTGATAAGTCAATCAAGAATGTTGAAGTTGTCAAAAGGCATATGGATTCCAAATGTGCAAAAGGATCAGTGGGAGCATAGTTAAATTCGCAACGAACGAGATGTTGATCTACACATCAAGTACGATATAAGAATATCAGAGAAGCACAGACGAAAGCGTGTTATTCACGCAATTTTCCATGATAAGATTTGGGAATTACATCTCACGTGCTGGCAATACGTATTTATGGAGATAAAAGCGAAGTAGATGTTGCAATTCACCAAATCAAAGTACAAAGACTGTATATTGATTAAATTCAATATGGAAGAATCCAAGAAAGGATTAGTTCCAAAGAAACAAAACTCTCTTACTTATTTAATGAGCCCTAAATTTAATAAGTAAAGAAGTAACTGTCTCAAAGAAACCTTATGCTTTAAGCATTTGGATTGCATGTAGCATGCAAAGTCTTGTACTAGACCTGACTCATCAAAATGCTCTGATCATTAAAGAGCTACTGATGGTCGAACACCAGTAAAGGACACTGGACTACCATTAAAGCAATCCTCGAAGATAATTAAAGGATATAATGCTGGTCTGTGGTAGTAGTGGAAAATTGAAAAAACTCGAAGGATTTAGTGATTCGATTTCCAGTCTGAAGTGAATGATTTATTCTGTCTCGATGGAGCGAAGGTAAATTGGAAGAAATTCCAATAGTCTACCATTGCCGACTCAATCAGAATAATAGCACCATTATGATGCTGCACAAGAGAAAGTGTTTAGATGAGAAACATTCGTCCAATGATTGGATGAATTACCTAGCATGGCAAAAGCCTGTCATAATCTTAACCGATTTAAACAAGGCAATTGCTCAATGAAAGGGAAACGAGATCTCACCGATAATCTGAACACAATATCATATGATTGAACAAGTCATAAGATAACTGAGACGCGTAAAAGTACTACATTATCTCAAAAAGACAAACTTAGCAGATCCACTAATTAAGCTCTTTCGCAAATGGTTCGAGGGACATCTTGGTATATATGGGTCTTAGAAATGTTGTGATTGGCTTTAGGGCAAGTGGGAGATTGATAGAGTAGTGCCCAGCAAGCCAATATTAATTAGCTTGTTGAAGTACTATTTTCTTATGGTTTATAATCAATACGCCCGTTCATTCATAGTACGTGAAACTGAACAATGGCCAACTTCATCTCTCGCGAACTTATCTAAGCGATTGGATGAAATCCTAAGGTCACAATAGACTATGGGACGATTCACTTCAGTACTGAGTGCAATCATGAAACAGTCTCAAAGGTCGTGATCTTAAAACCGTTCCAAGTCATAGATTCCGAACGAGACGGGGTATCGTAGGAATCGCCAAGACTTGTACAAGTATGCATGATTCACATGGAGTGAATTTGTAGCGTTTCATGAGCAAGGCATTTGAGGCCAGTGCATATGAGTAGGTGGTTCAATGGAGGATTGAATGCATCGAACGACCCGAACAGAGAAACCCATTGTGGAAGCGCATGACGCATATCGGTGATGGGATGTTTCTCAAGGCTTATAATAGTGTACGATTTAGTCCTTGGACTTGAGGTGCTAGGGCGAATTCGGTGCACAAGTGTGCGTACTTAGATTTAGGTACTGGTCACGTAACCTGGCCACAAAGTGCCTAAGTTGGGTGCGTACACGACTGTACGTGAGTGGTTAGTACTAAGAAAGGATCTATCGACTCATCCTGATAAGATGAGAGTATTTTCTGTACGTTCTTCGATAATATGTTCCTAGAAATCCATGGCCATGGTTGGTGACGAATTTGGAAGGTGTGAATTATTATCCAGAATTAGAAAGTACAGTATCGAGATAATTAGAGGTGCCGATCAATTCACACACCCTAGGTCTCGATCGGGAAATCATCGTAGAAGGACCGTATGTACATGGCAATTATAAGTGGTGAGGTTCACAATAATCAATTCACTTTTGATTGGGCTTCATGGGCTTGTGGCTAGACATCGACCATGAAGTGTAGGTACTCCTAAATTAATAGGCAAATTAATTATAGGAGTGGTCAATTAAAAGTTGTTTAATTGATCGGAGCATTTAATTACTCGTTAATTAAATCACGAAAGTCGTGGGCCTGCTGCCAGTTGATGGTGAACCCAGAGGGTCACACACAATACAATTGGATGGTGACTGTCTTAAAGGAAAAGCAAGTGATTTAAAGTTGTCCAATCAAAGTAATTGAATTATGGTATTAATTCAATTGGAGAATATTATTAGATATCTAATTGATTAATGTTTAATTAATTAATTAGAGTTATCTGATTAATTATGGAATTAATTAAAGTAGTTAATTAATTGGAAGAAGAAATAAATGTTTAACCAATCTTAGAATTGGATAATTATGGGGTTGATTTTGCAATTAACTAGAAATAAGGGAGTGGGCGATTTTTGTGAATAAGGAAAAAGAGTTTTATTTCTTGGAGAGCAAGTTAGAAGAGATCTATCAAATCTCACATTCCTAAGTTGATAAGGAATGAAGATTTGATAGACAAGGGAAGGAGATATCTTTTTAGAGAAGGACTCTTCTCTTATAAATATACTCCTTCTCTTCTCTTCATTATGAGAGGTTAGAAAATTTTTGAGAGAAGCACAACCCTAAAACTTTTTATACTTTGCTGAAATTAAAGAGAGAAAAATCGATTTACATAGTGAGGAAAATCAGATTTTTCGAACAAGAATTTTAATAGCAAATCGCCCCCTTCACTTTCGCCCCAACCCCAAGTCGCTCGAATCCTACTCGGCCGAACCCTGAGCTGACCGAACCCAACCTGGTCGAGCCCTGTTCCGATCACACAAGTCCTGTGATCCGTTTCTTCCATCTGTATCTCCTAATCCTGATCAAGATCTTAAGTCCAGATCTAGTTCCGAAATCCTTTGCTGACAAACCTGCGAGATCCAGTTCTAAGCCTAAAACTTGTAGGCGTCACTACAATCCGATTGGTGTGGACTAACTTTGGAGGTGAGACACATGGTTCACTCAAGTTGTGGATCGAACCAAACACATGGGGGAAACCACCACAAATCCGTGGTGAGGTAAATTGCGATTAACCCCCTATGTTTAATTAAGTGTTTGATTTATGCTTTTCGTATAAATAACTGTGGAGAAAGATTTATGGGACATATAGGGACCTCGAAATTTTTTAAATTCTGCACTTTGTTGTATTGACAATCGAGCCCCTAGATAGAATATCCCAACATAAATGACAGCCATACAGTTGGCTTGCCGGACACTATTTCTATCAATCTCCCACTTGTCCTAAAGCCAACTTCCTATATTATTGAGTCCCATCTTTAGCAGATGTTTCTCGAATGCCTTTTGAGGTAGTTGCTTCGTTAGCGGGTCCGCAGTATTATCTTCCGAGTCGACACGTTCCATATTTATGTCTCCTCTACCAATGATATCCCTTATCAAATGGTATCGTCTGAGTACGTGCTTGGATTTTTGATGAGATCTTGGCTCCTTTGCCTGCGCTATTGCCACATTATTATCGAATAAGATAGTAATGAGCTCAGCAATGCTAGGTATCGCATCCAATTCCTGGATGAGGTTCTTCATCCAAACACCTTCCTTTGCTGCATCACACGCGGCAATGTATTCTGCTTCGGTGGTTGAATCTGCGGTAGTGTCTTGATTGCAGCTCTTCCAGCTTACCGCACTAACATTGAGGCAGAATACGTATCCAGATGTCGACTTGAAGTCCTCTACATCACATTGAAAGCTCGAGTCTGTATAGCCTTCCAATTTCAATTCTCCTCCACCGTATACCAAGAACAATTCCTTAGTCCTTCTCAGGTACTTCAGAATTGCCTTTATGGCTATCCAGTGCTGCTCACCTGGATCAGACTGGTAGCGACTTGTAACACTCAATGCGTATGCTATGTATGGTCTAGTACATTATGCTTCCAATAGCGGAGGCATATGGTATCTGAGACATATTGCTTCTCTCTCCAGGCGTCTTTGGGGCCATAGACTTAGAGAGTGCAATTCCACGTCTCGTTGGGAGTAATCCTCTCTTGGATTCTTTCATACAGAATCTCTTCAGTATTTTATCTATGTACTGTGATTGGGAGAGGTCCAACAGTTCTTTTGATCTATCTCGGTAGATCCTTATAACTAGTACAAAGGATACTTCTCCCAAATCCTTCATTGAGAATTGTGTAGAAAATCATGCTTTCGTTTCGGACAACACCTTTACATTGCTTCAGTCCACGGGTTGTCCCATAGCCCTGTGATCTAAGGACTTATATCCTTATGCAAAGATAATTATTACATAAGATAAAGTTGACCATATAATTAAATGCATTTATTAATCTAAATTGAATAGTTTATTCATTTAATGCAATAAATGACAGCCATACAGTTGGCTTGCCGGACACTATTTCTATCAATTTCCCACTTGTCCTAAAGCCAACATCCTATGTTCTGGGGTCTCATCTTTAGCAGATGTTTCTCGAATGCCTTTTGAAGCAGTAGCTTCGTTAGCGGGTCCGCAGTATTACATTCCGAGTCGACACGTTCCATCTTTATGTCTCCTCTACCATTGATATCCCTTATCAAATGGTATCGTCTGAGTACATGCTTGGATTTCTGATGAGATCTTGGCTCCTTTGCCTGCGCTATTGCCCCATTATTATAGCAGAATATAGTAATGGGCTCAGCAATGTTAGGTATCACATCCAATTCTTGGATGAAGTTTTTAATCCAAACACCTTCCTTTGCTGCTTCACAGGCGGCGATGTACTCTTCTTCGGTGGTTGAATATGCGGTAGTGTCTTGCTTGGAGCTTTTCCAGCTTACTGCACCACCATTGAGGCAGAATACATATCCAGATGTTGACTTGAAGTCGTCTACATCACATTGGAAGCTTGAATCTGTAAAGCCTTCCAATTTCAATTCTCCTCCACCGTATACCACGAACAATTCTTTAGTCCTTCTCAGGTAATTCAGAATTACATTTATGGCTATCTAGTGTTGCTCACCTGGATCAGACTGATAGCGACTCGTAACGCTCAATGCGTACGCTATGTCTAGTCTAGTACATAACATACCATACATTATGCTTCCAATAGCGTAGGCATATGATATATGAGACATATTAATTTTCTATTCATGCGTCTTTGGGGCCATAGACTTAGAGAGTGCAATTCCTTGTCTCATTGGAAGCAATCCTCTCTTGGATTCTTCCATACGGAATCTCTTCAGTATTTTATCCATGTACTGTGATTGGGAGAGGCCCAGCAGTCCTTTTGATCAATCTCGGTAGATCCTTATAACTAGTACAAAGGATGCTTCTCCCAAATCCTTCATTGAGAATTGTGTAGAAAACCTTGCTTTCGTTTCGGACAACATCTTCACATTGTTTCCAATGAGAAGGATGTCATCAACGTAAAGCACCAAAAATTCAACTGTACTCCCACTGATCTTCTTGTACACGCAAGGCTCGAACACGTTTTTGATGAATCCAAATGTTTAGATTGTTTCATCGAAGCGGATGTTTCAACTTCGGGAAGCTTGCTTCAGTCCATAAATGGACTTCTAGAGTTTGCACACTTTGTGCTCTTCTCCTTTGGATGCATATCCGTTTGCTTGCTTCATGAAGATCTCCTTATCAATGTCTCCATTGAGGAAGGCGGTCTTTACATCAATCTGCCATATCTCGTAGTTATACCACACATCTATGGCCAGCAAGATTAAAATTGATTTAGGCATTGCGACGGGCGAGAAGGTTTCCTCTAAGTCGATGCCTGGTCTTTGAGTGTATCCTTTTGCAACTAGTCGCGCCTTTTAGGTTATTACATCTCCGTTCACTCCTAGCTTCCGTTCATAGATCCACTTGCAACCCACGGGAGTCACTCTCACTGGTGGCTCTACCAAGGTCCATACCTTGTTTTAGTGCATGGAGTCCAATTCGGATTCCATGGCTTCCGGCCACTTTCACGAATTAATGTCCAACATAGCTTCATCGTAAGTCCTTGGGTCGGTTATAGATTGTTCAGTCTCGTGCAGCAGACCGTAGCACCTCTCGGGTTCTCTACGTTGTCTTTCTGACCTACAAAGTATCGGTGTACTCATTGGTGCACTTTCATGCACTTGTTCTCCCACTGCCTGTGGTGATGGGTCGGCTTGATCGAACTCGTCGGCCTTTTCAGGTTCAGTGACCTCATTTAGTTCTATGTTGTGTTCCTTCTTGTCCAACAAGAAATCCTTCTCCAAGAAGTGCACGTTCCTTGAGACAAATGTATTTTGTCTCGTAGGATCATAGAACTCGTATCCTATCGAGTTTTATGGTGATGGGGGCTATTTCACAGCCTAAAGGATAGTCGAGAACTCGAGGAGAATACGGTCGTTCCGACTAGATAGTCAGCCTAAATGCAGATTGACTGTGGAGGTCATCTAGACCTAAGATGAGCGTCTCGTCGACCCATCACAGGAGTCCGAAGCCCATTGGGACATTAGTCTGAGTCTTGTTATGGTTATGTTTCCTTGTATAGCTAGGGAAGTAGATCTATATAAATTCACCACTTACATTGTATTAGGGCACAACACAAAATATCATACTAACGCCTACAAACTCTACATACTTTGTAATACGTGATTAAGTTAATAAGAGAGCCTTTGCTACACATATTATGTACTTTTTGATGAGGGGTAATTTGGATCCCCCATTCTTGCTAGCTCGATGTGGATCGAACAACACCAGTTTCCGTTCCCGGTAGCGCCGAACCGAGCCAGGGTTTGTAGTGAACTGTTCCGAGCCAATAAAGAGAATCTGAGGCCGAAGGTTACTATTGGGCCGAGCCCAGGCCCAAGCCGGCGGGCCAGAAAAGTACTCTTGCAAATGTGTCAGAAAGCCCATTATCTCAGCTATATATACCCCTAGCATTTATGACGACGACACACAACTTCCCAGGTGCTCTTCCTCCGAGGCTGCAGCTCGGAACTACTTTGGAAGTATAGTATAGGCTTTCTCATGTGTATTTCACCCTCTAGCTTGTACGACATCCTATAATGCTCGGATAGGACTCTCGATTATTGTAATCTGTACTCATCCATTCTGAATACAGTACTATTGGTCTTTTATTCCTGTTTACAAGCATTAGCACGGCATTTAAACCACTCATATTGAACAAACGAAATCCCGTAAGATCAATTGGCGCCCACCGAGGGGCCTTATTCGAGTATTAGATCGAAATATGCTAACTAAGAGGAGAAATACGTATATCAGCGGAGAGCCTCACTAACCAGAAACTCCGCCATTTACTTTCCAGGGCGATCCTCCGACCAGCGGAGCATTCGTCAATTTAAGGTCGAAGATAAGACCTACGGGGCGAATTTCAGACTTTTAAATCGATGGTTCTATTCTGCGGTTGTTCAGTTCATTTATTCCTACGTTGGATTTATTTTCCACAAAGGATCAATTCTCTACTCATAAGTGAATAAGAAGTTTCACAAATATCGTCCCCAACTAACTAACACAGAATTAAAACAATCAGCTCGATCAGTTAACGACAAAAGGTTGTGGGAATCAATGGAGTTACAGCTTATTAATGTTCGGAGTTTATTTTTCCGATCATCATATTTAGTAATCTCAGAATAAATTATTTCTCGATCAATCGCATAATTCGTTCAGATTATTTATCGATTATCTGATGCTTTTTTTTGATCAGTTGGGATAGGTATGTTTTCTTTCCTTTGCTCGATGACAATTTCTAATATTTCTTGCAATTGAATGTTCAAGGGCAACAAGTTATATAAATCCTTGGGGTCGAAACCGAGGATGCGCAATCGTTCGATCGCTAAAAGAAAGTTATGGTTCCGAAGGGAAAGGATAAATAACTTCATAATAAATACAAGTTCCAACAAGTCTCTCTCATATTCGATCGGAGAAATTTGAAAAGACATAAAAGAAGAAAACAATGAAATTCGACCAGATAACAAAAGTTTTATTATTGGTATTCTTCAAACAAGTTACAAGTGATGCCTCGGATATAATATTAAATCTCGAGCTCAAGAGATACAGTACAATCACTCCTACCCTACTACAAATTCTACGAGTAAGGCTACCCTGTTATATATTCGGTCATCATTCCCTTTAGGTCGCTCCAGATGCAGAACTCAGCAGAGATTCTTCATGGCCATCACTCGCCACGTGTCGCACATCCATCTTCGTATGGGATATAAGCCGGATCGGAGATCCTCTCCAGGGCTTCAGACCGATCTTAGGTCTTCATCTGTAAATAATGATTGAAATACTCAATCATTATTTACAGGTTAATCCGAACCGGTGCAGCGAAGGGTTATCTCAACGGAGGCGCCCAAAGCGAGCTCGAAGGAACTATACTTCAAGAAAGCCCTCGAGGAAGCTGGTGCTCCAGATTTAAAGAACTCTTCTGAGATTAACCAGCTGCCCGATCAGATGCTACGCCAGAAAATCGGAATTCTAACCCGCACCATATAAGGTATATCTAGGAAAACAGGTTGCCTGCCGGTATTCTAGGCGCAATTTCTTTTGCCTGTCGATATTCTAAGCGAAAAAGCTTATACCAAAGGAACTAAGATCGGAAAACAGGGTTCGAATTCTAATCTCAAACTCCTTTATCTTGGAGATAATATGAGTCAAATCTAAAACTCGATCCATGGGGATCGGAGGAAGCATAAAGGGAGAAGTGAGGAATGTCATATAAATAAGTGGACCTATTTATAGCGGTGAAGGGTTTTGAACCAACGGCCCAGATAACAGATCGCGAACGGTTAATAAATGAATTGACCGATACGTTTCCCGAGAAATAGGGTCCTGTTTGGTTAGGAGAACGTACGGTCTGACAATGCGTAAAGAGGGGCTCATTCGGAAAAGTCTGTTCGAACAGAATTTTTACTTATTATCCTATTCAAAGGATAGCACAGGGATCGGGAACACTTGTCCAAAGTTCTACTCTTGTGAACGTGATATTCTAAATATGAAACCGTTATCTTTACGACCAACTAATGATGTTCGGGTTAAAGAAGCTGTGATCGGTCTACTCGAACAAAACTCTCGAACTGAAAAATTCGGCAACTTTGGAAATTCGGCAATAGCAAGGATTAGTTGCAACGAGTTCTTTATTAATTTTAAGTCTACCGAGATATTTGTTTGTTACTCACTCAAGAAAGCGCGGTTCGGTTATTTCCTTATTTATTTTAGGTATTCGAGATTGGGTTATTGAAAATAAGAACGTATCTGATTATGCTTTACTTTATCAACAAGGAAAAGAGAAAAGGCATTTATGAATATTATTACAAAGATACAAGAGTTCAAAGGACAAATATGGGAGATACATTTCGAGCATAACACAAGCTTATATGTTACATAAGAACCTCTTTACTTTCTACAATCCTACGAAATCTTCGGTCTCCTCTCCTATCGTTTATTCGGAGTAATTTAGCTCCGAGCATGGAATCTCCTTTGGACCCACAGGCTTTTAACTTTATTTACGATCTTCCGAAGACAAAGGGGCGAATGCATGGTTTTTCGGGTAACTGTATTCTTCGTCGTTCTCTCCCCAGTCTGTCTTCCTAAATGCATTGTAGCAACATGTCCCTAGTCGAAGACCTGCGCGATAACCTGTGGACTCCATGGGTCTGGCTTATTAGCCTTCCAGATGGAAATTGTATTTGCCTGTCGATATTCTAAGCGAGGTCGGGGTAGTTTTTCTTCCGCTTGAAGATCGTTCCGCTTAAAGATTGTTCGAAGTCTGAGCTCAAATAGTTGAATTAATTGAATAATGATCCTGATCACCATGATCGGACGATTAAAGTGCCAGTACAACGAATGGGATAGTTTCAAAGATACGACAGCCTTTTATAGCGAAAATTGAAAGGAATCCAACGGCGGACTATCCGCGAAGCAAATGGATGAGATTTGTCGTCCATTGCAATTCCCGACAAATGAGGAACCGTTTGGAAAAAATCAAATTTACCAAAATTTGGAACATATACACAACAGCAAAGAACAAAGGGCATTAGGTCAAACAAAGCAAGAACCTCGCAAAAAATATTCTTATCAAGACAAAAGGATTATTTATGAAGTCCTAGGGTTGTTTACTATTTGCTATCTCGTTGTGTTAAAACTATTCTCACGATTACAGAAGACTATTATTTCGTCAAAGTTTATTTCGAACAGAGTATTCTATTCAGTGAAAGTTCGATTCGCCAAAATTCCTATTTATTTGTCATATCCTGATATTCTCGATCTCTATTCGTTTATTATCAATCTCTATTTATTTCCATCTACTATTAAAAAGGGTGAAAGCTGTTGCTACGACCCTCGAAGATCGACCAAGGGTGAAAGCTTTTGCTACGCCCCTTGGATCGAAAAATAAAAATGGGTGACGACCCTCGGGCTAAAAATGCTCTGAAACGACTATGGGTGAAAGCCGTTGCTACGCCCCTTAGATCGAAATTATTAAATGGGTGAAAGTTGTTGCTATGACCCTAGGGCTAAAAATGCTCTGAAACGACTAAGGGTGAAAGCCGTTGCTACGCCCTTTAGATCGAAATTATTAAATGGGTGAAAGCTGTTGCTATGACCCTCGGGCTAAAAATGCTCTGAAACGACTAAGGGTGAAAGCCGTTGCTACGCCCCTTAGATCGAAATTATTAAATGGGTGAAAGCTGTTGCTATGACCCTAGGGCTAAAAATGCTCTGAAACGACTAAGGGTGAAAGCCGTTGCTACGCCCCTTAGATCGAAGTTATTATTCAAGATCGATCAAAATTCTATCATATTATTTCTCCACGATTATTTATTCGACTAAGGGTGAAAGCCGTTGCTACGCCCCTTAGATCGAAATTATTAAATGGGTGAAAGCTGTTGCTATGACCCTAGGGCTAAAAATGCTCTGAAACGACTAAGGGTGAAAGCCGTTGCTACGCCCCTTAGATCGAAGTTATTATTCAAGATCGATCAAAATTCTATCATATTATTTCTCCACGATTATTTATTCGACTAAGGGTGAAAGACTTTGCTATGCCCCTTAGGTCTAAAGTATATTCAAGTTTGATCTAAGTTCTATCATATTATTTCTCCACGATTATTTATTCGACTAAGGGTGAAAGCCTTTGCTATGCCCCTTAGGTATAAAGTATATTCAAGTTTGATCTAAGTTCTATCATATTATTTCTCCACGATTATTTATTTGACTAAGGGTGAAAGATCCATAATCCCAGAAAAATCTAAACTATGGAAGAGATCTCACGGAAGGATCAAATACTACAGAAATGAAAATTCAAATCTATTATGGCTCTCAAATTATCTCACAAAAGTGGCGAGTTACAGAGGTCGAAATTAAAAGTATCGACAACAATATAGAAGAAAATTTTTCATTCATAAAATCTTCAAGAACAGTTACGAGTATTTCTTTTCTACGAATACAAAGATGAAATTCGAATTCAAAAGAGAAAAAGGATTGCATTTATCATGTCCTACTACAGGTGCTACAAAAGAGTTGAAAGCCTTTAAAAAGGAGCGGGGGAGAACGGGATCGGAGCATGCCTCCGGACTCTTAACCGATCTTAGGTCTTCATCATTAAATAATGACGGTTGCGCCAATGTTTTAAAGATCCGCTAATGGAGGACTGGGGCACGAGAGGAGTCTCGATCAATCTCCGTGCGCTCTAACCCGAATCGGAATACCGTGAACCAGCTTCAGAAGCATCTTGAAGAGGTTGAGATCGAAACCTTAAAGATCCTTCCACGAGTTGACCCACTATCCGACTGGGTGGAGCGACAGGATACAGGAATTCGAACCGGCTCTAAATGGATGGAATCAGAGAGAGCTGGTCGCCTGCCGGTACCCCAGTCGCAATTCTTTTCGCCTGTCGATACCCTAGTCGAAATAAGTCGCCATTGAAGGCAGCCAAAGTGATAAAGGAAGATAGTTCGAACCCGAACCGCGAATCATATTATCAGGGATGAGAAGAGAAACATAATGGTCAAAGGAAGTAAAAATTCAATCATACAGTCGATCAAAACAATTGCAGAAACGCAAAAATATGAAGGTAACTACGGAACTATATATAGTAAAAGGAAAGGGCAATCAACGACTCAGATTTTATTAGAACTAACGGCTGAGATACATGCGCTAAATACGCCGACCGTTACGTTTCCCGAGAATTAAAGAACCGTTTGGGTAAATGAAGAAAATGTCAAAATTGGTCCTGCTCGGATTTGTTGCAATCTCAAATTCCGGTCATCGAAGAAAGCCACAAAGAAAAATTCCGAGTATAGCTTTCAAAGAAGGCATTATCAGTAACAAGCCTAAGAATGACCGAGATCAATAAAGTACTGTATCTAAGAACGATCGCAAAGGTTGATCAAAAGACTATGATTTCCGAAATTTGATATGTCAAGCAATTACAAATTACAAAAATATCAACTCTCATTACATATCAAGCCAATCTTCTGATACTAATACATTTTACAATCCTACAAATATCGACAAAAACTAATCTCTACATCCGAGCGTGAGAAGATCTTCATGACCAGGCAATCCTATGAAATTTTCGGCGGACGATAATGTCCTTACTCAAAAACGAGGAGCCTGTCAAGCTAACAGCCTTTTATCTTTATTTATGATTCTTCAAAGAGGAGAGGGGTGATGCATCTTTTTCTAGGTGTAACGTGAATACTTTATTTAAGACCTCGATCCTCGAAGCACCACCCCTAACATCTTCGAGGAAGAACCAAACAAACCGCCGAACACCCTTGAAAAACTTGATGCTTGAGCCTCCCATAAACCATAGAAGGTCGTGGGGGCTACCTGGGTCATGGGTGGTCAGCAATGAGGCTTATTGGCCTCCAAGGTCGGAATAGCGTTCGCCTGCAGGTATCCTAGTCGAAATTGAAGTACTAATCAGCCTATAATCTGCAAAATAGGTCCTAACTCGAAATTCAAAATGTTGAGTCATGCAACAAGATCTTTTAATCAGCATGGTCGAAGGAATCTGCTTTCAAAAAATCTTATAAGGATACAAAACGAAAGACCCCATTTATAGGTGCTATTTTCTAAAATCCAACGGTTAGCAGAAAACAAAAGGAACGATCAAGATCAAAAGACTGTTACGCTTCCCGAGATTTTAAGCGGGAAAAGTAAGTGATCTGATTTTGGGAAATAAGCGAAGTTAATATACCAAGATCGAAGATCAAGAATCCCGAGGGTAGGAACTGCGAGTTCGAACGAAACTAAAGTATGAATGGAAAAGAACACATCAAATTATACAAGAGCATGCAATCCGAGAAATAAATAAATTATTACAAACCATAGAGGATAAAAATGTCAGGAATTATTCATAATCACACAGAAGTAAAACAGTATAGCCATACAGCAAGTCTGGAAAAATGAAAGACAATATCTAGAGAAGCTTATTGTCGGAGAAAATCTTCCGAAGCTCAGCATTACGAGCCTCATATCCATGGTCGTAAGCCTCCTTTTCACGGCGCTCAAAGTCTTGTTTCTCCTGCTCGTGAAGAATTTTCAGTTTCTCGAGCTCCTCATTCATTTTCTTGTGGATTTCTTCTCCCTGATATTTAGCAGCCTTCTCTCTCTAAAGCAAGCTTCTCCTCAAAGACACGTTCGAATTCAGTTTTCTTCTTCTCCAGCTCGAGGGAGATAGCAGCATGCCGATTCGTTTCCCGCTCAGCAAACGTTTTGAGCTCGATAAAATCTTGTCCGGCCTGTTAAAGGTTCAAATAAGTAAAAAAAAAAAAAAAAAAAAAGAGAGAGAGAGATTAACACCTGAAACAGAAAGTGCGACCCAGATTGGAACAACTCTTCTAAATTTCTCTCCTTAGACATGTCGGTCTCCTTAGAAATAGACCCGTCTTTCGACTCCTTGGGCGGGGAAGGAGTAACCTTCGGAGGAGCGGAATCAACTCGGGGCTCGGAAAGATTATCAATTCTCAAGGATTCAGCAGAACCTTCTCCACCAATCTCCAACTTAGGTTTTTTGCTAAAACCTCCTGTGGGGGGGACGGCTGAAGAATCATCAGATGATGGCTTGTTACCAATAACAAGCTTCTGCAAAGCCTCGATGGGAGTGACCCCGTCGGAATAAGGCCTTTTGTTCGAAGAAGGAACGGGAGTTTTCTGCCTAACGGGCTCTCCACTCGAAGAATCGACAATTTTCGAGGAAGAGCCCTCGAGCTCAGCCTCAAGCTCCTCATCCAAGATGGACTTATTCGTGCTGCCCTTAATTTGCTTCGACGAAGCGCTTTTCTCTTTCTTATTTTCCCCTCCCTTAGGAGCTTTGGGAGAGGACTCGGAGGTCTTAAAAGAGGATTTGGAGGGTTTGGCCTCCTTGGCTGGTTTTTGCTCTTTGGACGAATTTTTGTTTTTCGAACCGCCAAATAGCAGTTTGGGGTTGATAGCCTTGCCCAGTATTTCTTCCATGGCAAACGGGAAGTGAGTTAAGAGATTTGAAAAATACAGAATATAGAGGGAGAACTCCGATCTCTGTAAACAAACGTGTCGTGTAAATAATTTGGAGAGATCCTCATATTTATAGGCGCTGCGCCCTATGATTACAGTAGTGGATCGACGCGACTTTCAAAAAAGATTCCATTTGGAATAAATAAATTTCGAGCATAGAGTGCGAAAAGATATCGAACTTTGAAAAGCAAATGATGTCAGATCGTAAAGGAAACAAATCCGATTACAAAAAAACGAATTACAGGCATATATACACTTGAGTCCTAACTACAAGACTATGAATCGTCCCCCCTAGCACGCTTAAACCCAGCGTTCGGACCACCGCCACCTTCATCACCGCTGCCTAACGGAACGGTCTGATCAGAGGGTCGATCATCCTCCTCAACCGATCCGTCCTCTACGTTGATATTTTCTTTTTCTCCTGAAGCAGAAGGATGATCGTCGTCGGACCGCTCGAGCAAATCTGGATTAGGCATCGGAATGCCAAACTCCTCAACTAAGGGGGCGAAATGATGATCCTGCCAATTCATATCTGCCTTGGGTAAAGAAGAAGCTTTATAGTCTTTCCCTTCAGCATTCTTAAAAGGGTTCATATATTGAAAATATTCGTCCATGTTATCTGGAATTTTCTTGGCCGAAACTAGTTGTTGAACCCCTTTGTAGAAAATCGTTTGAAGAATCCCTCCCATTCTCCTTTGAACTAAGGGATCTAGTACAGGGGACTTCAAAAATTCTCGTATGGCTGGAATCACAGCCTCTTCCCGGCCTTGGGCATATGCTCGCTCGGAATCTTGCTTCGCTTGCTCAATTTCAATTTTTACTTTCTTGAGCTCTTGCTCGAGGGCACTTTTCTCTTTAACGGATGATAATAAATCCTCTACCATAGATGAGGAATGTTTCCTACATGTATTCTCTAGCTCTTTCTTTACTCGAGACAATTCTCGTTGGCTCTCTGCCAGTTGAGATCGAAGGGTTTGGTTATCAACGAAAATTTGTGCATATGCATCGTGAGCATCCTGCGACTCCTGCTCTAGCAAGGCTAAGCGATAGGTCTGAAGAGCAAACAAATCCCCGACCTATGAGAAAATTTCGGTTATCAGTAAGTGTTAGAGACTCTAAAGAAAGAAGAGGTAGTCAAAAGACAAATTCTTACCTCAGGATACGTTCGGGAGAAATCACTCAGAACCTCAAAACTACCTTTGACGGTTTGAAGCAGCATATCCCGCTTAAACCGACTAGCCATATAAATTCTAGTGGCTTTGTCGAATTCATTCTCACCACCTGAGTCCAGATCGGTTTGAATAGACCCGTCTTCAGGGTATCCAGCAGCCATACTACCCCGAAAATGTTCGTCCATGAAATCTACCCTACCCTCTCGACATGGAACCGAGTTAGAACTCACACCAAAGGGTTTTACCCTCCTCGAGGGTCCCGGATGGTCAGCATTCCTCTTTCGACTCAGGAGCTTCTCATACTCCTGAACACCCAAAATTCGGTTCCAGGAATGTTGACTATAACGGACGGACGAAAGAATAGAAGTGTCAGGGGAAAACAGAGTTCGAAGAGGTCCAGTAGTAGCAGAACTCAAGGAACTCATAGTACCAAGCCCTCTCAGATCGGGAACTGTGACTGGTATATCAACTGAGTCTCCGCCTAAATTGCTTGCATCCACTCTTCTTTCCGAAGTATATGGTAACGGCTCGAAGTAAAATGGCGTATCTCCAACCGAGCCGGCAGCGGACAGTCGAAACCTCTCAACAATTCGACCTGCAAAGGAAACACAAGGTATACATGAGTTTAAACAAGAAGAATTAATCTATCACACCTTGAAATAGGAAGAAACTAAAAACATACTCAAAGAAAGAGGGGCGAGAGGCGGAGCAGCAGAAGCAGGCAAGTCGCCGAGCGGCTCAAGGGACCCTTCGAAGGATTGATTTGGTAGGGGGTAAGAGTATTTGATCGTTGGGGCAGGATAGTCACATTGGCTCAACCCAGCCAACCGCAAAACACCTTCTTGAACTAGGAGCATGGTTTGGTAAGGATTGGACCGTAACTGCTCGAGAAATTCATCGGAAAGACGGTGGTTGAGCTTCTCTTTAATCCTGCGACGACCGTATGACCAAGAGTTTACACCATCCCATCGATATGGTCTGGTTTTCAAGCTACCTTCTGATATTGGAACGTCAGGGCCCTTCACAAAAAAGAACCTCCTCTTCCAACCTTTACTCTTTTCCGTTGTTATAGTCGTAAGAAAAGGCCGCTTCGACCGTTGGCGGATGGACACAAATCCTACATTTGAACCCTTGCAGAGGTCCATTCGAAATATTTGCCAGAAGTTACTAAAAGAGGCCTCTCCCCCCTTGGCCTCCATAAGAGCGCTAAACGCTATAATATACGCAACAGAATGCGGGAGAAGCTGAGCGGGGGAAAGCGAAAAGAAAGTCAAGATGTTTCGGATAAGAGGAATAAAGGGAATACGCAAGCCACAAGAAAATTGCTTCTCGTAGAAGGCTTGACACCCAGCTGGAGGCTCGGTAGCACGCTCGGTGTAAGAGGGAATGACGATCGAAAACCCCTTAGGAAGAAATTTCCCGTACTCCGCCTCGAGATAAACGCGATCCTTTTTGGAAAAATAACATGAAGTTTGATCGGCAGGAAGTTCTAACCTGTTTGAGGTGGCGGTGTCGGAAGGAAGCGTATGTCTAAAAATCCTGACGAAGGCCCCCTCACCGATGCTGAGCTTCTCGACCACTTTTTCCTCTAGATCTTCGGTCGGATCAATATCCTCATCTTCTGGATGAAATTCTCCATCTTCGTAATCGTCGACAAGCTTTAACAAAGGATCGGACTCTTGGTTCTCTCTGACCTTGTTCTTGCCCCTCAGACTTCTGGAACTTGACATTACGGATTGGGAAATGAATATACTAAAGCAGATGCTTTTTCGACTCGAATGCTCCGAGCTCAAGAAAGTACGTGATTTGCAAGTGATTTTTCAACAAGTCAACATATATATACGGGGTTAAAAAGGTAAAATTGAAAACAGGTCCCCGAGTAACCACGACGGTTGAACTTACACTGGGTAAAAATTTAAAGTTATTCTTCTGAGAATTGCATTCTTGATCCCTCACTTTCCATAATTGAGGTATGTTCCTTGGAAATTGTTCCCATGGTATTCCATTGATCCCTTGGGTTGCGGTCGGAAAATTAAGAAAGCATTCGCTAAGGAATTGAATGAAGCATCACAATAATTTACAGTAAGGAAAATTCCGATTTAGAGGTCTTACGCAAATAGTGGACGGCAAGGTTATCCTCTCGACGTGCCATTATATTGTTTCCTATATATGCACTCTTTTTCCCTAGCTCGGTTTTTATCCCAAAGGGTTTTTCCGAGTTAGGTTTTTAATGAGGCATACCAGAAACATATCCTGAACGGCACGTCTCACCCCAGCGATCAACATAGCTTATACTTCTTCGAGCGCAAGCTCCACTTTACGCTCGAGAAGTGGGGGAGTATTGATGAGGGGTAATTTGGATCCCCCATTCTTGCTAGCTCGATGTGGATCGAACAACACCAGTTTCCGTTCCCGGTAGCGCCGAACCGAGCCAGGGTTTGTAGTGAACTGTTCCGAGCCAATAAAGAGAATCCGAGGCCGAAGGTTACTATTGGGCCGAGCCCAGGCCCAATCCGGGGGGCCAGAAAAGTACTCGTGCAAATGTGTCAGAAAGCCCATTATCTCAGCTATATATACCCCTAGCATTTATGACGACGACACACAACTTCCCAGGTGCTCTTCCTCCGAGGCTGCAGCTCGGAACTACTTTGGAAGTATAGTATAGGCTTTCTCATGTGTATTTCACCCTCTAGCTTGTACGACATCCTATAATGCTCGGATAGGACTCTCGATTATTGTAATCTGTACTCATCCATTCTGAATACAGTATTATTGGTCTTTTATTCCTGTTTACAAGCATTAGCACGGCATTTAAACCACTCATATCGAACAAACGAAATCCCGTAAGATCACTTTTCTTCTTTGTTCTAACATTGCTTGTTATTTATCCTCATGATTGATCCATCCGGAGTAAAGTAATTAAGCCCGTAAATTGTACTCAATCTAGCCTTAATTATATTATGATATTACTGAACCTTACAAAATTCGGTAAAATCAGTTGGCGCCCACCGAGGGGCTCAGTTAATTACTCGATAGACATATGGCTCGCCCGAGAAAGAACACACACAACGACAGAAGAAGCAACACCATGCACCTGCCCCCAACGACGGATGGGTTGCACGAAAACACCTATGGCGAAGGCATCAACAACCCACTAGATGTCGATCAACATCAGGAACTCGATCATCTAGCAACTCAAGAAGATCAACCGAACACCAACATGTAGGTCCAATCGGAACCACATAATCCGGCAGCGGACCCAGCCACGGCAGAACCTATAGTCCGAACAATTCGCCCTCCATTATGTTGGGATTTTATGGGTATGATTGTCAACTACAACGGTGCGGAATTTAAAATTTTTCATACACCAATTCCCAGGGTTTACTTATTAGCACATACGAAAAGGTTGAATACAATTTAGCAAATAAGTTACTAAATTATAAGATGGTATATAGCAATTTACCTCACCACAGGCAAGGTGGTGGTTTTTCCTCCGGTCTTCATTCAGATCTGATGGATCTGGTTCGTGAGAAGCACCCCATGTGTTGTGCCTCTAGAGAATAGTCCACACTAGCTAGATCTGTGACTGCTTCAATCCTCAGGCTCAGAACTAGGATGGAAACATGTCAAAATCAAGAGTTGGATCAAGATCCAACTCTAGATGTACATGAAGAAGGAAGAGAGAAAGGGGGCGGCCGATCCAACTACTACACGACGACGGTGGCTGTACGGCAGGGGTTGGGAGGCGGCGGCTAGGGCTAGGGTTGAGGGGGCGGCACCTTTTTAGGAGGTGGTTAGGGTTAGGTGTTTCTTCCCTTTTTGATTCTCTCTCTTGAGTTCCATTTCTCCATTAGGTTTGAGTCTCTAAGACTCCCTATTTATAGAGAACACCAAAAACCCTAACTCCTTGTGCAAGACTTTAGTTAATGGGCCACTAATTAAACTGGCCCATGTCTTGCATCTATTTAATTAATACTTTAATTAAATAGCCCACTCATTTAATTAACACTTTAATTAAATGGCCCATTCATTTAATTAACACTTTAATTAAATAGCCCATTAAATCTAATTAAAGATTTAATACTTTAATTAACCCTTTAATTAAATACTTTAATTAATTAGAATAATCTAATTAATTTTCTCTCTCTTAGAATTAACCCTTTAATTCTATTGATTTAATTCTTTAAATCAATTCTTTCTTCAGTTGACTGTCACAGTCCTAACTGATTGTGTGTGACCCTCTAGGTTCACCATCAATTGGCCGCAGGCTCACAATTACGTGATTTAATTAGTGAGCAATTAATATTTCATTAATTGCTCCGATCAATTAACCACTTTAATTGACCACTCAAGAATTAATCTCCCTATTAATTCAGGAGTACCCACACCTCATGGTCGATGTCTAGCCACAAGCCCATGAGGCCCAACTTCAGGTGAATTGATCTCAGTGAACCTCACCTCTTATAAGTACCATGTACATACGGTCCCTCTATCGACTAATTTCCCGATCGAGACCTAGGGTGTGTGAATTGGTCGGCACCTCTAATTATCTCGATAACTATACTTTCTAATTCAGGATAATAATTCCAGTGTGACTGCTAAATCTGGAAACCCCTTTCCAAATCCGTCACCGACCGTGGCCACGGGTTTCTCGGAACATATTATCTAAGAATGTATAGGAAATTCTCTCAACGAACTACGTCGAGTCGGTAGATCCCATTTTGATGCTAACCATCCGCGCATACGACTATACATACCCAACGTAGGCGCACAATGGACAAGCTATGTGCCCGGCTCCTAAATCAAAGTATGTATACCCGTATACCGAATTCGCCCTAGCATCTCAAGTCTAAGGACTAAATCGTACACTGTTATAAGTCTTGAGAGACATCCCATCACCGATATGCTTTTACGCACTTCCACAATGGGTCTCTCTGTTCGGGTCGTTCGATGCGTTCGATCCCCTATCGAACCACCTAGTCATATGCACTGACATCAAAATGTCTTGTTCATGAAACGACAACAAATTCACTTCATGTGAATCATGCATAATCCTACAAGTCTTTGCGATTCCCTCGATACCCCGTCTCGATAGGAATCTATGACTTGGAACATTTTCGAGATCACGACCTTTGAGACTGTTTCATGATTAATCGCACCCAATACTGAAGTGAATAATCCCTTAGTCATAAGTGATCTCAGGGTTTCATCCAATCGCTTAAGTTATTCGCGAGAGATGAAGTTGGCCATTGTTTGATTTACATAGCATAAACAAACGATCGTATTAATTCATTTATACTAGAGAAAGATTATCACATGATAGTCCTTATACAAGCTAAAATCTATTGGCTTGCAGGGCACTATCCCATCAATCTCCCACTTGCCCTAAAGCCAATCACAAACGTTTCTAAGACCCATCTTTCATAGATGTTCTTCGAACTCATTTTGTGAAAAAGCTCTGTTTAGTGGATCTACTAGATTTGTCTTCCGAATCGACGCGATCCATCACGTGCGTCAACTCTACCAATGACTTCTCTAATCAAATGGTACTTTTATCTTGTGTTTAGATTTCTGGTGAGATCTACCTTTGCTTTGGCAATGGCTCGATATGTTATCTTAGAAGATAACCACGAGCTTCGCAATGCTAGGCACCACATCCAAAAGTTGAATGAGTTTTTTTTTTTTCATCCAAACACTTTTCTTACGCTGCACTCCTTGCTGCGTGTTATCTTGCTTCAGTGGTTTAGATGGTAACGGTGCTTTCCTTTGGAACCCTTTCCAACTTACCGCTACCCCACTAAGGCAAAATATGTATCCAAAACTGAATACATATATTTATCCACATCAGACCAGAAATTCGAATCAATAAATCCTTCGAATTTCAATTCTCCATTATCACCGCAGACCAAGATCAAATCCTTAGTCCTTTTCAAGAGCTCAAGGATATCTTTACGGCGATCCAGTACCCTTCACTGGAGTTTGACTAGTAACTGCTCATGGCGCTTAGAGCAGGTTCTACGTCTGGTCTAGTACATAGTAAAGCATGCCACATGCTTCCCTTTTGTTTCAAACATAAGGAATTTGAGACATTCTCCTTTTCACATTCAATGTAGGGCACATTGATTATGGAGGAGAGATATAGTGTCTCACTGGAAGCAATCCTTTCTTGGATTCTTCCATACTGAATACTTTCAGTATTTGTTTCTATGTACTTAGTTTGAGAGATTCCCAACATCTTTCCTGATGTCTCTCTCAAATCTTTCATCGAGAATTGCATGGACAATCATGCTTCCGTCTGTGTTAACATTCCAATATCATCCCAGATAATAAATGTGTTATCGACATGTAAAATTAATGAACTCCAAAGAGCTCCCACTAATCCTTTTGTACACTCCAGTTTCACATTTGTTTTCCGATGAAGTCGAATGCCTTGACTTTCTCATCAAAATGAATGTGAGACCAAATGGATTCGGACATTGCCAAATGGAGAAAGGATTTCGTCAAAGTCCGTTCCAGGCCTTTGTGAATAACCTTTCGTCTTTAGGCAAGCCTTATAGGTTGACACCTTTATCATTCATTCCTAGCTTTCGCTTGAAGATCCATTTGCTTTCCATGGGTTACTTCCCTTGGGTGGATCGACCAAGGTCAATACCTTGTTGGAATGGATGGAATCCATTTAGGATTGTATGACCTCTTGCATACATGAGCGTCTACATTTAATGCAGGTTCTTCGTATATGGTTTAACCATATCTATCAAGTTCTTCACGAACTCGATCAGATCTACGAAGTACTGGTGTACTTGATGGTTCAGCAGTTTCTGGATTAACTCCCACTGTTTGTGGGGATGAGTTCCACTTCTTGGACCTCATCATGTTCTACTAGGGTACCATTTCTATTCACGAGGAAGCCATCCTCTAAGAAATGGATATTCCTTGAAACAAACATCCTTTGTTTTTTAGGAGTGTAGAACAGGCATCCAAATGGATTTCTTTGGATACCCCACAAATTTGTACAAACTGGATCGACTATCCAATTTATCTCCTTTTTGTTCCCGATATAGGCAGGAGATCCCCATACTCAAAAGAGTATAGAGGTATTTTACCACACCATTCTTGGTAAGGTTTTACAGGCACGAACTTTGAAGTTACTTTGTTCAGTATCTTCAATGCAACCATTAGGGTCAATCCTTAGTATGTATAAGGATGTTGAACGAAACTCAAGACGGATAGAGTTCGTTGTATGAGAACATCTTTCTCAGTAAGATAATTGAGGAACTTTTAGCTTAAGTATTTGCCATCCCGATTAGATCGAATAGCTTTAATACTATGCCTAGTTTGATTCTCTACTTCGTTTCGAAATTCTATGAATACTTTCAAGATTTTCGAATTGTATCACTAGTGACCAAAGTCATCAGTAACACTTACGAGGTATGAGTAATCTCTTCTTTCACTAACACTTTAGTGGTCCACATTCATTCGTATGGATTCAATCCAAAGTTGGTTTGGTACGCACCGGATGCCTAGCAAACGGTAACTTTGTCATCTTTTCCCTTCAGACAGGATTCGTAAGTTGATAGTTCATCTAAGCCCTGTATTTCAAGAAGCATCGACGACACCAACTTTTGATTCCTTCCTGTGGAAACGCGACATAATCTTGCGTGCCATATGATTGCGGATTATTATCTTGGTATTGATTGAATTATATTAATTCAATCAATTAACTCTTTAATTGAAATGTTGCCTTCAATTAACACTTTAATTGATTCATTTCCCCTTTTTCAATTAATTCTTTAATTGAATCGTTGCTGCTCAATTAATTCTTTAATTGAGACTTTTCTTTTCAATTAACTCTTTAATTGAGACGTTGTTTAATTAATTAGAATTTCTAATCAATAAAACATGTCAGTGCCTTTATTGGGTGCAGCGGGATAATTTCGATTTTAGGCTACTTGCGTTCTTTCCATTACCTTTTGTTCGCTTTGGAAGAGAACCCTTTCTCCTTCCTTTTACTCTTCTTTGACTTTGCAGTCCTTGAAGTGTATGCAATCATGACAGGTATACCTCTTTACAAGGTTCATATTTGCCTTTTACCAATACTTTGGTTATTTCGAGAAACTTGATCAACTTATCAAAGGAGTTCAGAGTTGTTCTCGAATAGTTCGAATGAGCGGGGAGGAGAATTTTAGGAGGAAGTCAATGTTAAGATCACTTGCAGGCCTACGTTTAAACAATCTAGTTTTTCAACCAGACTGATATAACAAGGACAATGATCCTTGACATTGGTTCCTTCATTTATTCTCGAGTTTCAAACAATACCTTATAGATCTCAAATCAGACGATTCGAAAACTACTCCTCAAAACAAGCCTTTTGAGGTGAAGGTATGTTTTAGAAGCTTCAGACATTTTCTTATGTCGCTTCTTTAGCTCGTTCAATCTTGATGCTTGTATGAGGCAACGGTCATTAAGATTCCCATATTCAATAGGTGATTCGTTCCTCCTTTTTGAGACTCATCTCAAAATGCATCAGGCATAGGTTGGTTTTTTAAGAACACGATTCCGGCTTTCGGATTTGAGGATAATCCTCAGGTTTCTAAGCCAATCGATATTTTAATCCAGATATTTTATAAGTCGAGGATAAATAATAAATAATGGATAATTCATGCAGATATCACAATATCTAATTTAAAGAGAAGACGTAAAATCTAGAAGACTAGTTAATGAAAAATACTTATAATCTACGATGGTTGGACTTTCTATCGTAAAAGTTCTCCCACTATTTTATCGAAACAATTACCCCTTCAATTGTTCGGGAAATTCTATTTCCTAGTAGGTCTTGACGTCCCAGCGGCCATTAATTGCACCCACGACTCGTGGCCATACAACTAATTCCCCAGGTAGGCATACTTGTTGCCAATTGTGTCACTACACAACCTTCAAGTTATTTTGCCTCGGTCTTCGCACTTATCTAGCACTGCTACATCATAAGTGTTACTAATCGTTAAGTCTAACCCATCAATCATGATGAGCAACTGGCCCGGTCGTGAAGTCCCCGTAACTAGTTATCGGTCGATAATCACATCCCGACCAGTCCTCACCCTTGTCATGTTTAGTTAAAAACAAGAATCAAGGAATTTCGCGTATTGCCCCTTTCTTCGACTCGGGTGCCAGACTCTGGATCACCTCTATCGATAAGTAGACAACATACGCTAGTCCCTATTGATGGAAGGCTTGGATTTATATAAATATTTCATTTTATTTTAATCCAATATGACTTAATATTATTTTCAAGAGGGGTTTTTCGGGTTTAAGAGTTTGAGGTAACTCTCCTCGAGATCTCACCGTTCCAATTATGCTTTACATTTTATTTACGATCTAAATTACTAGCGCGCATTACCATACATGCTAAAAGATAAATCAGTAAATAAAACATACACACCTAGCATGCATTCTACCACAGTATGTTTTCGATCGGGAGCCTCCTATGTGGACCACCATCGAGCCAAAGACGATGGTCCTATTGGTCAATCTAATTGGGTTTCAAAGAGACCTAGTCTATTACACATACTACCATGCATACATGGCCTTTAGTCTTCTTGGGCTCCCACCTTGCTTGTAACGGGCCTCCATCCTAAACTAATAAAACAGTAAAGCCCTATCTATTACAAAGGCTCAAAGTGGCCCAAAAAACTTAAGGCTTGCAGGCCTAATAAAACCATCAAAATTAAATAAACCAATCACATCTACCCTAAGGGTCAAGGCTCGGCGCGATCGAAAACCACGTAAACAGTTCACGTAGAGCAAGAAACAAGCAAAAGTTATTTTCTTATTTCTTATCTCCTATCATATTTTAAAACCACCTTTTAAAATACCTATAGATTCTAGTTTTAAAAACCCCTTTTTAAAACAATCTCTTAACCATCATTTTAAACCCCTTTTAAAATGACCCTTTGATTCTCACTTTAAGTCCCTACTAATTATGATAAAATTGACCTTCCGGATCCACTAAACCCCCTTTAGTGCACAAAACAGTTTCTGTTTTTCAACTTTGAAAAATTGCAGTTCGGCCCCTGAATTTTCGAAAATTACATTTTGACCCCTTAACTTTCGGAAATTACAAATTAGCCCCAAAATTTCCAGAACATGCAAATTAGACCAGAAAGCAGAAAATTAACAAAATTTCCAGAAACTTTTGTTTATTGCAAAACAGACCCCAATTTTACGTAAATAGCAAAAACAGCCCCTAACCTTTCGTAAATTGCAAAACAGTCCAATTTTAAAAAATTCCAGAAATTACAATTTTGGTCCAGAATTGCAGAAAACGAAAAATTTACTTTCTGTCCAGATTTTGAAAAATCACAATTTGCAAATAAGCCCTCCAATTTTCGGAAATTACATTTTTGGCCCAAAAACCGAAAAGTGCATAGATCCGAACATTCAATTTATCATAACAAGCAAGAATCAAAGATCGGAACACAACAAACACATATAAACATATAATTTGAAGTGTTCAGGCCTTTTTCATATGTGCATAATAAGTTAGGCTCTGATACCACTGTTGGGATTTTATGGGTATGATTGTCAACTACAACGGTGCGGAATTTAAAATTTTTCATACACCAATTCCCAGGGTTTACTTATTAGCACATACGAAAAGGTTGAATACAATTTAGCAAATAAGTTACTAAATTATAAGATGGTAAATAGCAATTTACCTCACCACAGGCAAGGTGGTGGTTTTTCCTCCGGTCTTCATTCAGATCTGATGGATCTGGTTCGTGAGAAGCACCCCATGTGTTGTGCCTCTAGAGAATAGTCCACACCAGCTAGATCTGTGACTGCTTCAATCCTCAGGCTCAGAACTAGGATGGAAACATGTCAAAATCAAGAGTTGGATCAAGATCCAACTCTAGATGTACATGAAGAAGGAAGAGAGAAAGGGGGCGGCCGATCCAACTACTACACGACGACGGTGGCTGTACGGCAGGGGTTGGGAGGCGGCGGCTAGGGCTAGGGTTGAGGGGGCGGCACCTTTTTAGGAGGTGGTTAGGGTTAGGTGTTTCTTCCCTTTTTGATTCTCTCTCTTGAGTTCCATTTCTCCATTAGGTTTGAGTCTCTAAGACTCCCTATTTATAGATAACACCAAAAACCCTAACTCCTTGTGCAAGACTTTAGTTAATGGGCCACTAATTAAACTGGCCCATGTCTTGCATCTATTTAATTAATACTTTAATTAAATAGCCCACTCATTTAATTAACACTTTAATTAAATGGCCCATTCATTTAATTAACACTTTAATTAAATAGCCCATTAAATCTAATTAAAGATTTAATACTTTAATTAACCCTTTAATTAAATACTTTAATTAATTAGAATAATCTAATTAATTTTCTCTCTCTTAGAATTAACCCTTTAATTCTATTGATTTAATTCTTTAAATCAATTCTTTCTTCAGTTGACTGTCACAGTCCTAACTGATTGTGTGTGACCCTCTAGGTTCACCATCAATTGGCCGCAGGCTCACAATTACGTGATTTAATTAGTGAGCAATTAATATTTCATTAATTGCTCCGATCAATTAACCACTTTAATTGACCACTCAAGAATTAATCTCCCTATTAATTCAGGAGTACCCACACCTCATGGTCGATGTCTAGCCACAAGCCCATGAGGCCCAACTTCAGGTGAATTGATCTCAGTGAACCTCACCTCTTATAAGTACCATGTACATACGGTCCCTCTATCGACTAATTTCCCGATCGAGACCTAGGGTGTGTGAATTGGTCGGCACCTCTAATTATCTCGATAACTATACTTTCTAATTCAGGATAATAATTCCAGTGTGACTGCTAAATCTGGAAACCCCTTTCCAAATCCGTCACCGACCATGGCCACGGGTTTCTCGGAACATATTATCTAAGAATGTATAGGAAATTCTCTCAACGAACTACGTCGAGTCGGTAGATCCCATTTTGATGCTAACCATCCGCGCATACGACTATACATACCCAACGTAGGCGCACAATGGACAAGCTATGTGCCCGGCTCCTAAATCAAAGTATGTATACCCGTATACCGAATTCGCCCTAGCATCTCAAGTCTAAGGACTAAATCGTACACTGTTATAAGTCTTGAGAGACATCCCATCACCGATATGCTTTTACGCACTTCCACAATGGGTCTCTCTGTTCGGGTCGTTCGATGCGTTCGATCCCCTATCGAACCACCTAGTCATATGCACTGACATCAAAATGTCTTGTTCATGAAACGACAACAAATTCACTTCATGTGAATCATGCATAATCCTACAAGTCTTTGCGATTCCCTCGATACCCCGTCTCGATAGGAATCTATGACTTGGAACATTTTCGAGATCACGACCTTTGAGACTGTTTCATGATTAATCGCACCCAATACTGAAGTGAATAATCCCTTAGTCATAAGTGATCTCAGGGTTTCATCCAATCGCTTAAGTTATTCGCGAGAGATGAAGTTGGCCATTGTTTGATTTACATAGCATAAACAAACGATCGTATTAATTCATTTATACTAGAGAAAGATTATCACATGATAGTCCTTATACAAGCTAAAATCTATTGGCTTGCAGGGCACTATCCCATCACATTACCAGAGAGGGAAGAAAAGCTTAGACAACTAGCGCAGTTGATTAATTCTTTATATCCCGAATTCGAGACAATTCCTGAACAAGAGCCTAGGAATCCGAGGACAGCATCTGCACAACCCGTTAGGAGAACTCAGAGGCCGATCGATCACATCTCAGATCAGGCCGATAGCCCGAGAACCGATCGGCAATCTTTGGCCACTCCACACAGGAGTAATGGAAGACCGATCAATAATAATATTCAAAGAAGACCAATCGGGCAAGAGCTACTGCTCGTCCCGTACAACCACAGTCGAAAGAAAATACTATTATCCCTATCGATGGTGATATGGTTGATCCAGTACCAAACCAACCCAAAATAATGCGCATTTCGGAAAGAGAAATCGAAAAGATGGTAGAAGAACGCGTAGAACAAAGATTGCTAGCTACTCAAAAACCCTGGGCAAGAAGTAGAGAAGTTCAAGAAAGCATTGCAGCATGCTCTCCTTTTTGTAGAGAAATTGAGGAAGCACAATCGTCTGGATAATTGCCAGGACGACTACCTCGTTACTATGGTACCATTGATCCAGACGATTACATATTCAGCTTTACAAACATAATGAACTTATACGCTCACTCGGCTGAATATACTGCTAAACTAATGGTCACAACATTTGAAGGATTAGCGTTAGATTGGTTTGGTAAACAACCAACCAATTCTATTTTTAGCTTTCCAGAGCTATGTAATAAACTCACCCAATAATTTGCTAGTAAAAAACGACAGAAACTCCCTATGAGTTATCTCGGAACAATTAATCAACATGAAGGAGAATCTTTAAGGAGCTGGCTGGGAAGGTTCAATGAGGAATTACTAAAGATCGATTCTCCTAACATTGATTACATAATCTCCATATTATTCGACCTTACTAAGAATAGGCAATTTGGGCATCGAAAACAACCAAGAACATTCGCGGAGATAATGACTTTAGCCTCGAAATACATGACTCAAGAAGAGATGAACTCCTTTAAGGACAAAAATAGGGGTAAGACTTCCACGTCGGGGTTGAAGAGACAAGATAAGGCTCCAATCCCAAAAATAATGGATTACGACCGATCACTCAGGCGAGGAAATGTGTTTCAGAGGTTGGATTACAACCGCAATGATCAGGATAAAAGACCTAATGTCTATGCCAGACCACGATCAGCGGAGCAACCACAAATGAATAGGGTAGACCATCTGGAATATACCAAATTGAATGTTCCTCGGGAAGAAATCTTAGTGCTTCTCCAGAGGAACAATTGGATTCCTCCGGCTAAGTGAATTACGCAAGCTAAACCCGGAGCCAGAAATTACAATCTATATTGCCGGTACCATTGAGCCCATGGCCTGTTGGGATACCTCAGTTGTCAGAACATTGAAAGTGCAGAATTTAAAAAATTTTCGAGGCACCCATCAGTCCCATAAAATCGATCTTCATTTATGTATACGAAAATATTGAATCAAACAATATTTAAAACAAAGAGGGGGTGATATGCGATATACCTCACCACGGCTCGATGGTGGTTACCTCCGGCCTTCTTGTCTGATTCACAATTGAGTGATCCAATTGTCTCACCTCCAAAACGTATCCACACCAGTTGGGTTTTAGCAACATCTCCAAGTCACATGCTACGAACTAGATATTGAAGATCGTCAACGAAGGAATTGGCAGATCTTGATCAAAATCTAGATCTGGATCGGGATGAAGAGAACAGCAGGAAATTGACCTCGGCCACATGACTTATGCGGCTAGGGCTGGATCGGCCAATGGGGGCGCGACTAGGGTTGGCCGAACTAGGATGGGCCGAACAAGGGTTGGCCGATTTTGCTTGTGCAATTTTCAGCCTTTTCTTTTCTTCTTGTGTTATGCTAATTGTGACTTATGAAAATTGATTAACCTCTTTGTGAAGATATGTGATGAGTTATTTATAAGAAAAGGATCCATCTCTTGTTAGATAACTCTTCCCATATTTATCAAATCCTATTCCTGATCAACTTAGGAATTGAGATTTGATAAATCTCTTCCTTGTTTCTTGTCTTAGCCAAAATTGCCCATTGCCTAATAATTATGCAATCCGAAAATTGCTTAATTATTTATTCTTCCATTTTATTAGTTAACCACTTTAATTAATATTATAATTAATTAGATATCCCAATTAATAATTCTCCTCCTTGAATTAACACTTTAATTCATCAACTTTGATTTATCTTCTTTAAATCAACTATTTCCTTTTATGACTGTCACTGTCCAACTGTATTGTGTATGACCCTCTGGGTTCACCATCAATTGGCAGCAGGACCACAACTTTCGTGATTTAATTAATGAGCAATTAAATGCTCTGGTCAATTAAACACTTTTTAATTGACCACTCCAGAATTAATTTCCTTATTAATTCAGGAGTATCCACACTTCATGGTCGATGTCTAGCCACTAGCCCATGAAGCCCAACTTCAGGTGAATTGATATTTACGAACCTCACCTCTTATAATTGTCATGTACATACGGTCGTTCTAAAGACTAATTTCCCGACCGAGACCTTGGGTGTGTGAATAGATCGGCACCTCTAATTATCTCGATTCTGTACTTTCTAATTCCGGATAATAATTCCAGTGTGACTGCTAAATTTGGAAACCCTTTTCAAATCCGTCACTAACCATGGCCATGGGTTTCTCGGAATATATTATCTAAGAACGTATAGGAAATTCTCCCACCTTATCAGGATGAGTCGATAGATCCTTTATTACTACTAACCACTCGCGTGACAACTGTACGCACCTAACTTAGGCACATTATGGTCAGGCTACGTGACCAGTACCTAAATCTAAGTACACACATTCATGCACCAAATTCGCCCTAGCACCTTAAGTCTAAGGACTAAATCGTACACTATTATAAGCCTTGAGAAACATCCCATCACCGATATGCGGCATGCGCTTCCATAATGTGTTTCTCTGTTCGGGTTGTTCGATGCGTTCGATCCCCTATCGAACCACCTAGTCATATGCACTGACATCAAATGTCTTGTTCATGAAACTCTACAAATTCACGGAGTGTGAATCATGCATAATCATACAAGCCTTAGTGATTCCTTCGATACCCCGTCTCGTTCAGAATCTATGACTTCGAACGTGTTTTAAGATCACGACCTTAGAGACTGTTTCATCATTGCACTCAATACCGAAGTTAATCGTCCCATAGTCTAATGTGACCTAAGGATTTCATCCAATCGCTTAGATAATTTCGCGAGAGATGACGTTGGCCACTGTTTAATTTACTTACTATAAATAAACAGGCGTATTAATTATAAACCATAAGAAAACTGTAATACCCCAAAAATTTCGTGTTTCCAAAATTCCTGAAGTTTTACTTTTGTTTAGTGAAAATATTTTTGAGGTTATTTATTTTGAGAAAGTTTATGAAATTTTATTCATTATGAAATTGTGCTTTTATGTAATGAGGGGTTGGGCTCAAACATTACTACAGCATAGTGAGGTCGAAATTCATCTTTCCCGATCTCATGAACATAAATTCGAGCCCAGAGCACAGGAATCCTACGCTGATTCTACTATGGAAGTTTAGGGTCCAAAATCACTATTGGGCCGACCTCAGGCCCAGTCCCATGGGTTGAGTAATACACACCTGTGGGTGGTTCACCTGGTGCCAGGTCTCAGCTATAAATACCCCAAGCATTTATGACGACGACACAACATTCCAGGTGCTCTTCCTCCGAAGCTACTGTTCGGAATTACATAGGAAATATAGCATAGGCTTTCTTATATGTATTTCACCCTCTAGCTTGTACGGAATCCAATAATGCTCGGATAGGACTCTCAATTCTTGTAATTTGTACTCGATCATACTGAATACAATACTATTGATCTTTTACCTCCATTTACATACATTAGCACGGCATTTTACATCACCCATATCGAACTAACAAAAACGCGTAAGATCAATTGGCGCCCACCGTGGGGCCTTATTCGAGTATTAGATCGAAATATGCCTACTACGAGGAGGAATACGTATAACCGAGGAGAACCCTCCCATGCAGCAGGAGCGCAGAATTCGGTCAATAATGTGCCCGATAATCTGTCGCGTGCGGCTCAACAACCAGAGGTTCCACCGGTTGTACCACAGGATAATGTTCCAATTCACACGACAGTTGGAGATCTAAGGTCCATCATAGGCACGATGTGTCGGGAATTTCTGAACGGGGGAAGGGCTGATCAATCACCTGTAGATCAGCCAGCAGTTCACGGGAGACCTGAAATACCATCTTCGAACATCCAGAGGGAGAACAGTGTACTGCGATCTATATCGCATGCGCCAGTAACAAACCCTCCTCGGGGTATACCATCGAGAATCAATGCTCGATCAGAAATTCCACCGAAATCAGTACATGATGTGGAAGATTCAATAGTAGGGGAGAGCCACCCTTCTGGTACTGTCAAGAACAAAAAATCGACCTACAAAAAGGTTACTGATGTTGAACTGGAAAAAATTGTGCAAGAAAGAGTGGCTAAGGAGTTGGAGAAGGAAGGTACATTGATAGGAATTCCTCGCGGCAATTGTGCTGACAGGCGAGTGGGAAATGTTCCGAATAGAGAGAGTCTGCGAGACAGGGAGGTTTCGAACAGTATCATGCGTTGTTCGTCGTTTTGTCAAGAAATACGCGAAGCTCGAAACGCGGAAACTGTACCGACCAAACTCCCACGGTATAACGGGACTACCGACCCCGGGGAACACATTAACAGCTTTATTAATGTGATGAACTTGTACGGACATTCTGAGGACTTTTGTTGCAAGATCATGGTTACTACCTTCGAGGGAATTGCCCTCGACTGGTTCGGAAAGTTGCCACCTAACTCGATATTTTCCTTAGAGGAATTTTGCGATAAATTTAAACATCAATTTGCTAGTCAAAGGAAACCGAGGTTACCAGCAAATCATTTGGGAACTGTAAAACAATTGGAAGGAGAAACTTTGAGACAATGGTTAGCATATCGAACTTCTCAAAGTTGACACTCCGCAGATTGAATATCTGTCGTCTTTGATGTTCGAACTAATAAGAAGCACTCAGTTCGGGAATGCCTTGTGTAGAAAACAGCCAAAATCCTTTGAGCGTATTATGGAAATTGCTGAGAAATACATGATTCAGGAAGAGATGAATAAGCTGAAAAGCTCGCATGCGGTAAAACTTCCTCTAAACAAGAAACAGGATCGGGCTCCTATCCCAAAGCTCGATGATTACGGAGGATCGAACAGAGGGTCTGTTTGGCAACGAATCAACACCTATAAACCACATATGCCGCCCCAAGGATCGAATTCCTATGGACCTCCCTATGAACGAGCTCGACCTCCTAGAGCGGGAAAAATTTAGTTTACTAAGCTTAACAGTTCAAAGGAAGAAGTGTTAACTGTGCTAGAAGAAGGAAATTTGATTACCGAGGCTCAAAGAATCACGCAGGCTAGGCCAGGTGCGTTGGGTTACGACCAATACTATCGATACCACCGGGTTCGGGGGCACAGCACCGAAAACTGTTACCAACTGAAAGTCGAGATAGAGAAACTAATTGCACAAGGAAAACTCAAAGAATTTGTCAAAGGAGGTAACTATAACAATCGTTATAGGTCCAGGAGTCCGCGGAAGTTTAATACTCAACAGAAGCAGGGTCGAAATCAGACGGAAGAACGGTAAAACGGAGTGATAAACATGATTGCTGGCGGACCAGCAGGAGGAGATATCAGAAATGCTAGAAAAGAACGCTGAGATCGATAAGGGCTGGGGTCTCTACAAAGAGGGAAATCCTATCCTTGGAATTTCCCTCCATGGAAAATCAGGTCGTAAGTTTCAGTGAAGCCGATCGACCTGCAGATGTCAATTGAGATGTAAACGAAGATGATCCGGATTTTTCCATGGTATTAACATTAAAGATTGCCAATTTTGAAGTCAAGAGAGTACTGGTCGATAATGGAAGTTCGGCAAACATTATCTCCTCGGAAGCTCTCACCAGGATGAACCTTTGTCACCCACATCTGGATAAAGTAACCCCTCCTTTGGTTGGTTTTGGGGGATCGGAGATCGTCCCGCTGGGGACCATTCTTTTCAGCACGACTCTAGGAACCAAGCCAAAGAATATAACAAGAATGATCAAATTCCTAGTGGTAGATACGTCATTCGCTTACAATGCCATATTAGGGAGACCAGCTCTAAACATTTTCAAAGCGGTTGTATCTACCCATCACCAAAAGATAAAGTTCCCGACCGAGGGAGGAGTAGGGGAAATGAGGAACGACCAATACATGGCCTGGGAATGCTATAATTCATCTTTAAGTATTAAAAAGAAAGTGGAACCCGAACTTCTGATTAAGAGAAAAGTAGCGGAATTGGAGCTTGGCGTAAAATCCACAATTCCCGACTGCGAGAAAGTACAGGGAAAGAAAGGAAAAAATGTCGACATGAGAGTGCAAGCACCTGGCCACAAAAAAGTAACTCTAGTTCCGGGATCCCCTGAGAAATTCACCAAAATTGGAACAGAGTTAAGCGAAGGCATGGAAACCATGCTCATTGAATTCTTACAGAAAAACGTGGACGTTTTTGCCTGGGGCTCAGACGATATAATTGGAATCGACCCGCGGGTGATAACACATTCATTGAATATCGATCCAAAGGCAAAACCTGTAAGGCAAAAGAAGCGCAATCATGGTCGCGAAAAGGACAAAATAATCAATGCGGAGGTCGATAGATTACTAGCAGCGGGTCAGATCAGGGAAATAAAGTTCACAGAATGGCTATGTAATGTGGTCCTAGTTTCTAAGGGCGAAAAGATCGAAAACAAATGGAGAATGTGTAACGACTTTATGGATCTAAACAAATTATGCCCAAGAGATCCTTATCCATTGCCTCGGATCGATATGCTTGTAGATTCAACCGCGGGGTTTGTATTTTTTAGCATGATGGATGCTTTCCAAGGATTTTATCAGATCTTTATGAATGAAAGAGACCAGGATAAAACAGCGTTCATCACCGAGCGAGGAGTATATTGCTTCATTGTCATGCCTTTTGGCTTAAGGAATGCAGGCGCAACCTATCAAAGGTTAGTCAATATGATGTTTAAGGATTTGATAGGGGAAATCATGGAAGTTTATGTAGATGACATGCTCGTAAAGAGTATGACGGAGGAGGACCACATCAACCATCTTGATCGATGTTTTGGAATTCTAAGGAAATATGGAATGAAGTTGAATCCCGCCAAGTGCACTTTTGGCGTGCGATCAGGAAAATTCCTCGGATATCTCGTCCATGAAAGAGGCATCGAGGCCAATCCCGAAATGATTCGAGCAATTACCGATCTACATCCACCAAGAAAGCTCTCAGATGTTCAAAGCCTGATTGGGAAAATTATCTCGTTGAATAGATTCATCTCACGATCTGCTGACAAGAGTTTACCATTCTTCAAACTGTTGCGTAAATCTAAGAATTTCGAGTGGAATGAAGAATGTGATAAGGCTTTCAAAGACCTGGAAGCATACTTAACCTCACCACCAATGTTGGCCAAGCCATCCGATGGAGAACCCCTATATTTATACATAGCAGTGTCGGAAGAGGCTATTAGCTCGGTCTTGGTGAAGCTCGATAAATCAGAGCACAAGCCAGTGTACTATTTGAGTAAGTTATTGCAGGGTGCGGAGAAAAATTACTTGGAGATTGAGAAATTCGCGCTTGCCTTGGTGGTAGCTGCGCGAAGGTTAAGGCCTTATTTTCAAACATACAAGATCATCGTCTTAACGAATCAGCCTCTAAGACAGGTCCTATCAAAGCCTGAAGCATCCGACAGATTGATAAAATGGGCGGTCGAGCTGGGTCAGTTCGAGATTGAATATCAACCACGAGTTGCGATAAAGGCACATGTATTGGCTGACTTCATAGTCGAGTCAACAGGCATATCGAATGCGGAAGAAGGGGCAATCTCCGAGGTAAAAATGGTTGAAAAAGTAGAGGATCAGGTATGGCTGATGCACGTGGATGGTTCCTCGACCAGGGAAGGAGGTGGAGCAGGAATTCATTTTCAAGGACCCAATGGTGAGAACTTGAGTTATGCTATCACTTTGGACTTCGTCGTTACAAACAACGAAGCGGAATATGAAGCACTGATCGCTGGATTGGAAATGGCCATGAAGGCAAAGGTAAAATCAATTGTTGTATTAACAGATTCTGAACTCGTTCACAGACAGGTGAAAGGCACTTACGAGGCCAGGGATTTCAATATGATCAAATATTTGAACAAAACAAAAAAATTGATCTCCGAGTTCGACAAGTTTGATATTCAGCCTATACCAAGGGAGGAAAATATTTGGGCAGATCTGTTATCGAAGTTCACAGGGCTTGCGGATGGGAAGAATGAAAGGATAATCACATGGTTATTATCGAATACATCTGCTATCGAACTAGATGTGATTCCCTCAGTCGACATCATGGAAATCGATGAGCCTAGAATTTCCTGGATCGACCCTCTTATTGCTTATCTCAGAGAAGGGATGCTTCCAGAAAACTCAAACGAAGGGCGAAGGATCAAATACCGAGCGCCATCATTCACTCTGGTTGACAATCAACTCTATAAAAGATCTTCTTCTGGAATTTTATTGAAATGTATTTCCGAAATGCACTATCATGTTATTTTAAAAGAAGTTCACGAGGGAGAGGCAGGTAATCATTGCGGTGCTCGAGCATTAGCTCTTAAATGCTCGAGGTCAGGATATTATTGGCCTACTCTTTTCTCTGATTCGGTTGATTATGTGAAGAAATGCCACCATTGTCAAATTCATTCGAATTTGATCCATCAACCGGCCGAACATATGCACTCAATTCCGATCTGTTGGCCTTTTGACAAGTGGGGCATTGATATTGTGGGGCCGTTTCCAACAGCAAGAGCCCGGAAAAATTACGTATTGGTTGCGGTGGAATATTTCAGCAAATGGGTCGAATGCGTCGCTCTAACAAAGATTACTCAGTTCCAAGTTATTAATTTCTTGTGGAAAAACATTGTCTGCAGGTTCGGGATTCCCAGGATCTTGATATCTGATAACGGAACGCAATTCGCCGGAAAAAGGATCACAGAGTGGTGCGAAAAATTCGGAATACAGCAGAATTTCGCATTAGTGGGGCATCCTCAAGCTAATGGACAAACTGAAGTCGTGAACAGAGAGATCGTTCGATCACTGGAAAAACGTCTATCTGAGGCAAAAGGGAAATGGCTCGACGAACTGCCAGGGGTATTGTGAGCCAATAGGACTACTGTTAAAGCTGCAACAGGAGAAACTCCATTCAGTCTGGTCTATGGATCGGAAGCTGTTATTCCAGTCGAGAACCTTGTACCTTCTCCCAGGGTCGAATTTTATGATCCTGAGGAAAACCAATCTCTAAGGGAAATGGAGGTTGATCACGCAGACGGTCGGAGGGACCAAGCAAGGTTGAAAATTCAATCCACCAAATCTAGCATGGAAAAATCCTATAATCGAAACGTTCGAATCCGAACATTCAAAGTGGGAGATTTGGTGCTCAAGAAGGTAGAAGTATCAAAGCATGTTGGAAAACTTCAACCTAATTGGGATGGCCCCTTTGTGATCGTCGAGGTTGGAAAGAAAGGTTACTATAAAATTGCTCATCCTAATGGAGAGGTCCTACCTCGAGCCTGGAATGCCGTTAATTTGAGGAGATATTATGGAAGATGAAGATGAATAGTTAATACTCTAGGCTGTTACTAATTGGTCATCTCGTTCTGTTTCTTTGTTTCTCGCGATTAAGAAAGCTATATGATCCATGAAAGTTTATTTCGAATTAAGTTGTTTATTCAATGGAAGTTCATTTCGTCATAATCTTCATTTATTCGTCATATTCTGAATATTCTCGATCTCTGTTCATCTATTATCTATCTCTACTTGTCTCCATCTACTATTAAAAAGGGTGAAAGCTGTTGCTATGACCCTCAAAGATCGACCAAGGGTGAAAGCCGTTGCTACGCCCCTTGGATCGAATAATAAAGTGGGTGACGACCCTCGAGCTAAAAATGCTCCTAAGCGACTAAGGGTGAAAGCCGTTGCTACGCCCCTTAGATCGAAATTATCAAATGGGTGAAAGATGTTGCTACGACCCTAGGGCTAAAAATGCTCTTAAGCGACTAAGGGTGAAAGCCGTTGCTACGCCCCTTAGATCGAAATTATCAAATGGGTGAAAGCTGTTGCTACGACCCTAGGGCTAAAAATGCTTTTAAGCGACTAAGGGTGAAAGCCGTTGCTACGCCCCTTATATCGAAATTATCAAATGGGTGAAAGTTGTTGCTACGACCCTAGGGCTAAAAATGCTCTTAAGCGACTAAGGGTGAAAGCCGTTGCTACGCCCCTTAGATCGAAATTATCAAATGGGTGAAAGCTGTTGCTACGACCCTAGGGCTAAAAATGCTCTGAAGCGATTAAGGGTGAAAGCTGTGGCTACGCCCCTTGAATCAAAAACTATAATCAAGATCGATTAAAATTCTATCACATTTCTTTTGCATGATTGCTGATTTAAAGGTCAAGAATATTACTCGAGCAAAGAAAAATATTTCTTCAAACTTGGGGAATCCCCAAGAATTCTGTATTCCACAAAGAGAGTATCATTTGAAAGCCATTTTGTGAAGCTTCAAGACCATGAATCATTAAATGACGAGAATAAAAGTTCGTTTTTGTTAAAGTTTCGGGTATGCGATCATAGGAACCACAAAAGGGCAAAAGATCGAAATCACTATCCGTTAACATAAAGATAGAAAAAGAAAATTATAAAGATAAACAATTGCATTTATAAGCGGTTCGAACAATTACAAATGATTCGTCGAAATACAGAGATGAAGATACAACAAAGAAGACTCGAATTCGAAAACGTTACATTCGTTCCTATTCTACTACAAATGCTACAAATAAACTGGAAGTCTTCGAAGCCAAATAAGAAAAAACAGGGGAACAAAATCGGAGCTTGCCTCCCGGAATCGTAGTAAATCCGAGACCTCCGTCCAATGAACCAACGGCGAGATAACAGTTTCCCAGCATTCTTGCTACCGAATCCCCGCTAGCTCTCCAAGACTATTATCCGGTCAAGGAAAGATGGATGCATATCTAGTCCACTAACCGACCGGATGAAACGATAGGATATCGGAATTCTAACCCGTCTCAGGAGAGATGAATCCAAAGAAGCAAGTCGCCTGCCGGTGCCCTAGTCGCAATCCTTTTCGCCTGTCGATACCCTAGTCGAAAATGTTTCCCATATAAGGACACTGAGGAGGTTGAGAAAGAAAGTTTGAATTCGAATCTCGAACTCCTTAATCGTGAAAATCAAGTGGAACATGAAATTGATCGATGGGAGTAAAAACACAACCATGCCGATCGAACAAAACATTTACAGACAAGTAAAAATATGAAGGTAATTTTGGAACTATATATAGGGGAGGAATTGAGCATCAATGGTGTAGATCTGGTGGGATTAACGGCCACGATACGAACATTAAACGCTTTGCCCGTCCAACTTCCCGAAAAAAAAAAAAAAAAAAAAAAAAGAGAGAGAGGTAGAGACAGAGAAGATGGAAGAAAGAACAAAATTTCGACAATATTACCGTTACAACAAGATTATATTACAACAAAGAAAAATCTTAGCAAGCTTATGTTACAGCGGAGGAAAATATTAATACAACTAAACGAAATTATTCTCGAAAAGGATTTTTCGAACTTCAGCACTGCGATCAGCATACCCACGGGTATAAGCTTCCCTCTCCCGAAGCTCGGAGCTTTTCTTCTCACAATCGTAAATATCTTTGAGTCTCTATAATTCCGAGCTCAACTCATTCCGAGACAGTTTCTCCATAAGAAATCTATTAGTCTCCAGTGCCTGATCCAGCTCAACCTTCTTCCTGGCCAGCTCGAGAGTAATAATAGCTCGTTGTTCGATCTCACGCTTTGCCAACGCATAGAGACCAGAGAACTCTTCGCCAGCCTGAACTTATAAAGAGACATATCAAGGCAAAAAATAACGAAACTAGAAAATCAGAGTAAGGAAATTAGCAAGAATTACCCGGGTAAGAAAATCCGACCCAGACTGAAACAAGAACGAAGAATATTCTATGTTTGATAGAATTACCTCGGAGATAGAAATATTGGCCCGAAGAAGGCTCAGAGCAGATTTCTCATGTGGAACTTTATCGAAATGAATTATATCCCTCTTAAAGGGAAAAACGCCAGAGGGAAACAATAAATTGAAAGACTCAGCAGCTTTCAAAGGCACGGACCGAACAGGAAAAGATGCGCGCACATCCTCTCCAAAATAAACCTTTTTAATTTTCTTGTATGAGCTTTTAGTTTTCAAGCACGAAGAAAGGGCGACAGTCGAAGATTTACCTCCTCCGTGGAAGGTCTGATCATCGGGAGTAATAGACTTAACCGGAGCTTGTCTCTTTTTCATTATGTTTCTACTATCATTGGGTTTGGGGAAAGGTACAGAAGGAATTACAGAAACGTTCGAGTTTTCATTCATCTCTTGGTTTTCGGATAATTTTTCGACCGTAACAATTTACCAAAGCTCCGATCACTGTGTATGATGTTATCGTAAAGACAAGGTAAAATGGCCTCAGTATTTATAAGAGACACGACATCATACGAATTACAATAATTGGTAAGTCACCACTCCCAAGAAAGATTCGATGACGCAACCAAGTATGCAAGAATGACGTTATAAAGTTCAACAAAATGGTCAAACAAGCAATAAATTAAGCATGGCACTAAGGGAAAGGAGTAAATTCGAGCATCCACCAAATAGAAAAAAAAAAAAAAAAAAAAAACAGGAGACTATGAAAACAAATTTACAGTTACAATGATTCGCTAAGAAAATCCTATTACATGATAATCATTAACGGCTGGATTCCTTTACGCCAGAACCATGGTCCGATCTCTCTTGTTCTTTCTCTTCACTAGAATCGCTTCCCGAGCTATCAGAATCATCACTACTCGAGCTGCTCTCTTCTTCATCATTACCTTGCACGTCAGCTGCATATTTACTCGAATTGGAAGACGAAGTGCCTTGCTCTCCCTGATCGTGGGAATCCCCTTCAATATCCACATCTTCATCCTCAGATTGAGCTTCGAGCACGTCAGGATTTGGCATTGGCACTCCAAATTCTTCAAGAAATGGAGTGAACTCGTGGTCGGCTAAGTCTTCGAGCTTGGGAGGAAGAGAAGAAGCCTTATAATCTTTCCCTAAAATGTTCTTATAAGGATCCATGTAAGGGAGATAATCGTCAAAGGCGCCTTGAATCCTTCCAGCTGAGAGGAGATGCTGAATTCCTTTATAATAGAAAGCTTGATTAATTTCACCAGACCGCAAGCGAACTAAGGCGTCAAGAAAGGGTGACTCTAAGAATTCTCTTATGGCGGGAAGTCTGCCCTCTTCTCGGCCTCGAGCATAGGCCTGTTCGGATGATGCCTTAGCTTGCTCAAGATCCGATCTCAACTTGGTTACCTCTTCCTCGAGGGCCCTCTTTCCGTCAAGGCCTTTCTTAACTTCCTCGAGCTCCTTTTCGACCTCAGATAACTTGGTCGTAGTATCCCTCAATTGATCAGCCTTAGTAGCCTCTGCCGTAAGGACATTGTGAAGGGCACTCTGAGCCATCTGAGATTCCTCGTTTAAGGTGGCCAGTCGGTAAGCTTGATGACTGAACAAGTCTCCGACCTAGAGAAGGAATTAAACGTTAAAGGCGAAGCAAAGATTTTAAGGAAAAGTTAGTATTTGTGAAAAACTTATATACCTTTTGCAAAGCATAGGCATATTCACCCGCGAGCTCGAAGTAATTTTTAAGGAATAGCGCGGTATTATCATCCTTAAATCTCCCGACAATGAACATCCGAAGAGACTTATCCACTGCGTGTTCCCCGTTTGGGCCCAAGTCGGACTCGATGGTTCCATCCTCCGGGAACCCAGCTGCCCTTGGTCCTTGAAGATGATCCTCCATGAAATCAGCCAGGTCTGGCTCAGAATGGCCCGCTCGGCATCGGATCGGACCCGGTCCTCGACCAAAAGGCTTCACCCTTCTAGAAGACTCGGGGGTATCACTACTTCTCTTACGAGCCATTCTCGCTTCTAGTATCTTTTGAGCTCGGACCTCTTGCAGGGTATAATGGCTGAGTCCCGCCTCATTTGGATTAGAAGAGCCGGTCGGAAAAACAGACCGGAGATCGAAAGTTTGAGATTGAGAAGTTCCCTCGGCCGCAGAATAAGGGTGAGAGGTTCCCGCAATGGCAGTTTGGTGAAAAGTCACCATAGCGCTCGAAGCCACGGTGGTATCGACCCCGGAACTGGGTTTTACTACCTTACGGAAAACTTTCGATGTTTGGCGACGAGGTCGACCTTGGATACCCTTAGAAAAGGAAGCAACGACCGGACCAGCTATCGATGTTCGGAACTTATCAACGATCCCAGCTGAGGAATAAAAGGAAATTAGGCATAGCTGTAAAAATATAAATCAAGATAATTCGACGCACCTAATGTGGAGGGGGCATTGGCAGGATCGATCAAAGCTTTTCCGTAATCGATTGGAAGGGCAGGGAAAGAGCACGTGCTGAGCTCAGCCAATCGCAAAACCGCCTCCTGAGTCATTAAAGGAGTCTGGTGAGGGTCGGCTCGAAGGGATTGTAAGAATTCGTCTGAGATCTCATGAATCATGTCTCCCCTAAGACGTCGTTTGCCATAGATCCATGATTTGGCACCAGGCCATTCATGCGGAGTAGGCTCGAGATTATCCTCAGAAGGCGGAGAATCTGGGCCACGAACAAAAAAGAATTCTTGTTTCCAACCTTTCAAATTGCTACTAACATTGGATGATAAGACCGACGTTTTCGGTCTCTGAGAAAAATATATATAACCAGCGTTCGAAGCCGTGGAGGAGCTCATTTGAAAAATTCTCCAGAAATTTTGGAAGGCCGCCTTTTTTCCTTTGGCTTTTATCAGTACACAAAAGGCTATTATAAGACCGATCGAATTCGGCAGAATCTGAGAAGGGGTTAGCTGAAACGCTTCCAGAATACTTCATATCAAAGGAGGGAGAGGAATGCGTAGGCCATAGTGGAAATGTTTAGTATAAAAAGCTTGACATCCCTCAGGAGGGTCGGTAACTCGTTGTTCAGGGCCCGGAATTAAAATTGAATATCCGGTGCCGATATACTGACCAAACTCCGCCTCTAATTGACCCCGATCTTTCTCAGTAAAAGAACAAATGATCTCATCGGCCCTATCCTCACTCATATTTAACCCCGCGCTGGTCGACGGCTCCACCCAGTTATAGATCATAACCACAACACTTCCGCCTATTGTATACTTCTTTTGTTCATTCTTCCCTAATGGAAGGTCGGCATCCTCTTCGCCTTCCTCGTCGGAGAATGTCACCTCGCCAGAATTGTTATCTCTGGTCTCCTCTGATTCAGTATCCGATTCTCCCCCCTCTCTGTCGGATTCGGAATTGGGAGTTGGGTCTCCTATGTTCTCCATCACGGATGGTCGAACGTCCTCAATTCGCCCTTCCTCAGGATTATTTTCTTGACCTTCCATTACCAGGGACTTGCCTTTCGGATCTACGGAACTGGACATGTTAATTATGCGAAGATTGGTCGAAAGAGACTGCTAAAATTCACTTATCGATCTATTTGCTACGATCTAGGGTTTTTCACTCAGAATTTGTGCTGAACAGCGGCCCCCAATCGAGATGCATATATATAGGGACAAAATGGGAAATTGCTAATCGGACCCCGAGTAACCGTGACGGTTAAACTCCTCAAGGGTGAACTTGAAGTCATATCTCCAATAATTGCACTTATGACCCCAATACTTTCTAAAATCACAAAATTGAAGACCAACATGGCGAAAGATGCATTTATGGGGGCGTCGATTCCGCATTCTGCCACCAATCTATCTTATTAAAATCAAAGGAATAAAGAGATATTGTTAAAAATCGATTAAAGCATCACAATAAGCGACAGTAAGAAGATTCTAATCTGGAAATCCTATACAAACACTAGATGACAAGGGTAATATGATGACGCCGTTACATAGTTTCCAAGAGATGCACTATTTTTCCCTAGCTCGGTTTTTATCCCAAAGGGTTTTTCCGAGTTAGGTTTTTAATGAGGCATATCCGAAACTTATCCAAAAAATGGCTCGTCCCCCCAGCATTCAATTTGTACTTCTTCGAGCTTAAGCTCCTCTTTACGCTCGAGAAGTGGGGGAGTATTGATGAGGGGTAACTTGGGCTCAAACATTACTACAGCATAGTGAGGTCGAAATTCATCTTTCCCGATCTCATGAACATAAATTCGAGCCCAGACCACAGGAATCCTACGCTGATTCTACTATGGAAGTTTAGGGTCCAAAATCACTATTGGGCCGACCTCAGGCCCAGTCCCATGGGTTGAGTAATACACACCTGTGGGTGGTTCACCTGGTGCCAGGTCTCAGCTATAAATACCCCAAGCATTTATGACGACGACACAACTTTCCAGGTGCTCTTCCTCCGAAGCTACTGTTCGGAATTACATAGGAAATATAGCATAGGCTTTCTTATATGTATTTCACCCTCTAGCTTGTACGGCATCCAATAATGCTCGGATAGGACTCTCAATTCTTGTAATTTGTACTCGATCATACTGAATACAATACTATTGATCTTTTACCTCCATTTACATACATTAGCACGGCATTTTACATCACCCATATCGAACTAACGAAAACGCGTAAGATCAATTGGCGCCCACCGTGGGGCCTTATTCGAGTATTAGATCGAAATATGCCTACTACGAGGAGGAATACGTATAACCGAGGAGAACCCTCCCATGCAGCAGGAGCGCAGAATTCGGTCAATAATGTGCCCGATAATCTGTCGCGTGCGGCTCAACAACCAGAGGTTCCACCGGTTGTACCACAGGATAATGTTCCAATTCACACGACAGTTGGAGATCTAAGGTCCATCATAGGCACGATGTGTCGGGAATTTCTGAACGGGGGAAGGGCTGATCAATCACCTGTAGATCAGCCAGCAGTTCACGGGAGACCTGAAATACCATCTTCGAACATCCAGAGGGAGAACAGTGTACTGCGATCTATATCGCATGCGCCAGTAAAAAACCCTCCTCGGGGTATACCATCGAGAATCAATGCTCGATCAGAAATTCCACCAAAATCAGTACATAATGTGGAAGATTCAATAGTAGGGGAGAGCCACCCTTCTGGTACTGTCAAGAACAAAAAATCGACCTACAAAAAGGTTACTGATGTTGAACTGGAAAAAATTGTGCAAGAAAGAGTGGCTAAGGAGTTGGAG
>CM064877.1:35912080-36148253 GCA_003313485.2 Penstemon barbatus | reverse complement strand
GTGGAAATGTTTAGTATAAAAAGCTTGACATCCCTCAGGAGGGTCGGTAACTCGTTGTTCAGGGCCCGGAATGAAAATTGAATATCCGGTGCCGATATACTGACCAAACTCCGCCTCTAATTGACCCCGATCTTTCTCAGTAAAAGAACAAATGATCTCATCGGCCCTATCCTCACTCATATTTAACCCCGCGCTGGTCGACGGCTCCACCCAGTTATAGATCATAACCACAACACTTCCGCCTATTGTATACTTCTTTTGTTCATTCTTCCCTAATGGAAGGTCGGCATCCTCTTCGCCTTCCTCGTCGGAGACTGTCACCTCGCCAGAATTGTTATCTCTGGTCTCCTCTGATTCAGTATCCGATTCTCCCCCCTCTCTGTCGGATTCGGAATTGGGAGTTGGGTCTCCTATGTTCTCCATCACGGATGGTCGAACGTCCTCAATTCGCCCTTCCTCGGGATTATTTTCTTGACCTTCCATTACCAGGGACTTGCCTTTCGGATCTACGGAACTGGACATGTTGATTATGCGAAGATTGGTCGAAAGAGACTGCTAAAATTCACTTATCGATCTATTTGCTCCGATCTAGGGTTTTTCACTCAGAATTTGTGCTGAACAGCGGCCCCCAATCGAGATGCATATATATAGGGACAAAATGGGAAATTGCTAATCGGACCCCGAGTAACCGCGACGGTTAAACTCCTCAAGGGTGAACTTGAAGTCATATCTCCAATAATTGCACTTATGACCCCAATACTTTCTAAAATCACAAAATTGAAGACCAACATGGCGAAAGATGCATTTATGGGGGCGTCGATTCCGCATTCTGCCACCAATCTATCTTATTAAAATCAAAGGAATAAAGAGATATTGTTAAAAATCGATTAAAGCATCACAATAAGCGACAGTAAGAAGATTCTAATCTGGAAATCCTATACAAACACTAGATGACAAGGGTAATATGATGACGCCGTTACATAGTTTCCAAGAGATGCACTATTTTTCCCTAGCTCGGTTTTTATCCCAAAGGGTTTTTCCGAGTTAGGTTTTTAATGAGGCATATCCGAAACTTATCCAAAAAATGGCTCGTCCCCCTAGCATTCAATTTGTACTTCTTCGAGCTTAAGCTCCTCTTTACGCTCGAGAAGTGGGGGAGTATTGATGAGGGGTAACTTGGGCTCAAACATTACTACAGCATAGTGAGGTCGAAATTCATCTTTCCCGATCTCATGAACATAAATTCGAGCCCAGAGCACAGGAATCCTACGCTGATTCTACTATGGAAGTTTAGGGTCCAAAATCACTATTGGGCCGACCTCAGGCCCAGTCCCATGGGTTGAGTAATACACACCTGTGTGTGGTTCACCTGGTGCCAGGTCTCAGCTATAAATACCCCAAGCATTTATGACGACGACACAACTTTCCAGGTGCTCTTCCTCCGAAGCTACTGTTCGGAATTACATAGGAAATATAGCATAGGCTTTCTTATATGTATTTCACCCTCTAGCTTGTACGGCATCCAATAATGCTCGGATAGGACTCTCAATTCTTGTAATTTGTACTCGATCATACTGAATACAATACTATTGATCTTTTACCTCCATTTACATACATTAGCACGGCATTTTACATCACCCATATCGAACTAACGAAAACGCGTAAGATCATGGAGTGAAAGTGTAATTGAATTCTTGACTAATATGATTAAGTTTATTTATTTTTTTTGATTCTTTTGCTGTTTTTAAAATTTTGGGGCTAAAGTGCCACTTTTGAAAACTCAAGGGTCAAAGTGCAAAAAAAAAAAATTGAATTTGCAGCAGGACAATTGTCCTGCTGCTGGCCGTGAAAGCACAAGTGGAGGAGGTCTTAAACCTCCACTTGTAGCTCATATTTCTTGGAGAAGAAATAATGGGATATCACCCATCATTTTTCATTCTTCTTATTATGTTACACACCATTACATACATGTTTAGCAACAAAAATCAGAAAGAGAAAAATGAGGGTTTGATAATTTCCTTCTACATTTCTTACTTTCACCATTGTCATCTTCCCAAGTGATGGGAGGTATTTTGGACTCTACAATTTGGAGCTAAGGCACGAATGAAAAACCAGAATCCTGACCCCGAAGGCTTAGAATCAAGCTCGGATCACTGTTCAGCTAGCTCGACCCACCTGATGCAGCCCATGCTCGAAAGATACTGTTGGGCCGATCTCAGGCCCAGGCCTATGGGCCTATCCCCATTTTCAGCTATAAATACCACAATCATTTATGACGCAGGACACGCTTTCCCAGGTGCACTCCGTTCGAAGCTGCCGCTCGGAAAGATTGTTTAGGCCATTTTATATGTATTTCGCACTCTAGCTTGTAAGGCATCCTATAATGCTCAAATAGGACCCCCGATACTTGTAATCTATACACCTACGATCGCAATATACGTTATTGATCTATTCTCCATTTAGTTTAGTTTGTGTTTACGTTGTCTATACTTCAGTCTCGATCTTACTACGAATCTGTGTTAGATCAATTGGCGCCCACCGTGGGGCCTTATTTGGGTGTTAGATCGAAAAATGCCTACTACGAGGAGGAATACATATAACCGAGGAGAACCTTCCCATGCGGCGGGGGTTCAGAATTCAGTTAACAATGAGCCCGATAATCTATCCAGAGCGGCTCAACAACCAGAAGTTCCGCCGATCCTTCCCCAGGACAATGCTCCGATCCACTCTACTATTGCTGATTTGAGGTCCATCATAGGCACTATGTGCAGGGAGTTTTTGAATAGTGGAAGGGCTGACCAATCTCCCGTGGATCAGCCACCTGTCCATGGGAGGCTAGAAATCCCTTCTTCGAACATCCAGAAGGAAAATAGTGTGTTACGAGTCACATCGAATGCGCCCGCACCAAACCTTCCTCGAACAGCTCCCGCAAAAACTAATGTCCGGTCGGAAAACCTGGCGCGAACAATACAAGATGTGGAGGACTCAGTAGTAGGGGAAATCCACCCTATAGATATGGCGAGAAAGAAAAAATCAACCTACAAGAGAATTACGGAGTCCGAGCTTGAAAGAATAGTGCAGGAGCGGGTTGCAAAGAAGTTAGATAGGGAAGAGGCGATGATAGAAGTCCGTCGTGCCGCTACAGCTGCTAGGGGCACTGAAATGAACTAAAATAGGGAAATTGTCCAGGGAAATGTCAGAGATAGAGAGATCGGAGATAGCATCATGCGATGTTCACCATTCTGCCAAGAGATACGCGAAGCCAGGAATACAGAAACGGTACCAACAAGGTTACCACGGTATAACGGGACTACCAACCCCGGGGAACATGTTAACAGTTTTGTCAATGTGATGAATTTATATGGACATTCGGAAGATTTCTGCTGCAAAATTATGGTCACAACCTTTGAAGGGATTGCCCTTGATTGGTTTGGAAAATTGCCGCCAAACTCTATATTCTCTTTTGATGAATTTGTGACAAGTTTAAGCATCAATTTGCGAGCCAGAGAAAACCCAGGTTGCCGGCAAATCACTTGGGAACGGTCAAACAATGGGAGGGGGAAACCTTGAGGCAATGGTTATCAAGATTTAGTATCGAGCTATTAAAAGTCGATACCCCTCAGATCGAATACTTATCCTCCCTAATGTTCGAATTGACAAAAAGCACACAATTTGGAAACGCATTGTGTAGGAAGCAACCGAAATCTTTTGAGCGAATAATGGAAATTGCTGAGAAGTATATGATTCAGGAGGAGATGAATAGATTAAAAAATGCGCATGGCCCAAAACTCCCTCTTAACAAAAAGCAAGATTGAGCCCCCATACCAAAACCAAGTGATTATGGAGGATCGAATAAGGGATCGGTATGGCAACGACTCAACGCATATAAACTGCAGGTGCCGACCGAAAGACCGAATGTCTACGGTCCAAGTTATGATCAAAGTCAGCCCCCACGACCTGGAAAGATTCAGTTCACAGAATTGAACATCCCAAAGGAGGAAATTTTGACAGTATTGGAAGAACGAAGTTTAATTCCCGAAGCCCAGAGAATTACCCAGGCAAGACCAGGGGCGATGGGATATGACCAATACTGCAGATATCATAGAGCTCGGGGGCACAGTACTGAAAATTGTTACCAACTGAAAGTCGAGATTGAAAAGTTAATTGCGCAAGGAAAACTTAAGGAGTTTGTCAAAGAAAGTAACTACAAGAGCCGATATAGATCCAGGAGTCCTGGAAGATTTATTAATCAGCAAAAGGAAGTTCGGAATCAGACGGATGAGCAATTGAACGGAGTAATAAACGTGATCGCTGGCGGACCGGCTGGAGGGGACAACAAAAATGCTAGAAAAAGAACGATGAGATCAATAAAAGCATCTGTTTCGACCAAAAAGAAAGTATTTTCTTTGGAATTCCCATCCATGGAAAATCAAGTTATAAGCTTCAGCAATGCAGGTCGACCCTCTGATGTAAATTGGGACACAAATGAAGATGATCCAGATTTTTCCATGGTATTAACTCTAAAAATCGCAAATTACGAGGTCAAAAGAGTTTTTGTCGACAACGGAAGTTCGGCAAACATTATCTCCTCCAAAGCTCTCGCTCGAATGAACCTTCAACATCCTCATCTGGATCGAGTAGCCACTCCTATAATTGGGTTCGAAGGCTCAGAGATCGTTCCACTGGGAACCATACTGTTAAGTACAACTCTCGGAAAAAAAACCCGAGAGCGTAACAAGGATGGTAAAATTTCTGGTTGTATAAACACCTTTTGCGTACAATGCTATACTGGGAAGGCCGACTCTAAATACCTTCAAGGCAGTAGTGTCTACTTATCATCAAAAAGTAAAATTCCCAACGGATGGTGGAGTAGGAGAGGTGCGAAACGACCAATACATGGCTTGGGAGTGTTATAACTCGTGTTTGAGCATAAAAAAGAAAGTGGAGCCCAAAATTCCGGCAAAAAGGAAATTGGTTGATTTGGAATCAGGATCAGTCTCGAATTTATCAGTTCCCGATACTGAAAAATTACTGGGAAAGAAAGGAAAGAATGTAGACATGAGCATACAAGCACCCGATCATAAAAAGGTGATATTGGTTCTAGGGTCCCCTGAGAAAGTTACCAGGATCGGAACGGAACTAAGTGAAGGAATGGAAACCATGCTCCTCGAGTTCTTACAAAAGAATGTAGACGTATTTGCCTGGAGCTCGGATGATATTGTGGGGATCGATCCACGCGTAATAACCCACTCTTTAAACTTCGATCCTAAGGCCAAGCCAGTAAGACAGAAGAAGCGTAATCACGGACGCGAAAAGGATAAAATAATCAAGGCGGAAGTTGAAAGGTTGCTAGCTGCCGGTCAGATCAAAGAAATTAAGTTCACTGAATGGTTATGTAATGTGGTTCTTGATTTAACCGGATTTCGTCGGGTTAATTGGATATCAGTGAATTTGTAATATCGGTGGGGTTTACGATATTTGTGTATATAATTAGTAGGGCTCTGTTACTTTATTCCGGATGGATCTACCACAAAGAAAAGCTATAGTTAAGAACAAGAAGTAAAACCATAATAAAGCTCATAACACCTCAATATGGAGATCAAAATACTTATGAATAATATTGATTCTTATTCAGTTGTAATGCCTTAGGCAGAGAATATATGTGTATCCTTCAAGTAAAAGGATTTCGTAGTCTTTTCTTTAATACAATCATTAACTAGGTATTTATACAATGTTTAACCTAGTTTTACAAGGAATCATAGTCCTAATAGGACTCGGCCCAAGTATCCTTCATGGGTCCGGAGTATCATCCTCTGATCGAAGAGAGCTGCGCTTGGCCGGGTCTGCAAGGGGATCCCGATCTGTTTGGATTGGTCGAATCGATCTTAATTTCTTCGTTTGATTCGAGTAATATGTAGGGTGCGAAATAGCCCCCATCAGTACTCCCTCACTTCTTCGAGCGTATAGATAATAGAAGCTCGTAGAAGTAGATAGATCTTTACGACTGTTTCTTTTCTATGAATGGAGCCTCGTTAAAAACCTTACTTAAGAAAAAACCCTGTGGGAAAAAATCTTAAATAAGGAAAAGAGTGCTACATATCATAGATAGTCGTTTTCTCTGTCCAGTTATGGATCGCCACGCGTCTATTCTGGAAGCTTTTCGTATCCTTCCATTTTTGGCGGGAATATGAGTGGCTGCGATAAGTTCAAAACGTCTTTTCTCATTTTGTTATAAATAGGTGACTCTATAGTTCGCCATTTCTCTTTTATACTTCCTTATAACTCGTAATCATTTTCCTGATTAGTCGTTCATCACGCTAAACTTTTCCTTTTATCGACCTTCATTTTCCGAGAACCAGAATATATGGCTTCTGTAAGAAGATCTTCTTCTAGAGAGGTCGTCGCCCCCGACAATGAGGAGGAGTTGCAATCTAGTCTGTTGGGCGAACAATCTAGTATAACCGATTTCGTCGTTCCTGTAGAGGATACTTTTAAGGTACGGATCCTTACTGACGCGGATGTGGCTGCCCGAGCCAAAAAGGGCAAAGGTACTGTTCCTCAGATTTCTGAACCAATTGAGGACGTCGCTTGCGCTTATACGGCGGAGACATTTCCGGAGGTTGTGAATAACTATACTAAATATTTTCCGGAAGGTTCTGAGATAATTCTTCCTTCCTCTACTGATAGGGTCACAACTCCCCCGGAGGGATGTCGAGCCTTTTATACGGCTCACTTTAACAGCGGACTTCGTCTTCCTTTGTCTCCCCTCTTTCTCGAAGTTTTGAAAACTTTTAGTGTGTGCTTGACACAGCTGGTTCCAAATTCCGTTGCTTTTGTAGTTTGCTTTTCTGTTTTGATGATCGCCAAGGGATTTAAACCTTCTTTTCGTAACTTTACGCAACTTTTTCGCTTCAATATTTCTAGTTCTTCAAATCGTGGATACTTCTTTGCTAGTCAGCGGCCTAGTCGAGCGATCTTTGATGCCCCTGTTTCTAGTAATCCTTCATGGAAATCTCATTTCTTCTTCGTTCGTCCTCCGTCTAATCTTCGCTTAGCGGATGGTACGAGTGTGCCTTTTTCATGGGATCATGGTTCTAGTTGGATATCCGGAGGTCGCTTAGCGACAGGCGAACTGATTCCCGATGATGCTAAGTTTATCGCTGATATCTCCGAATTGCGTGCAAACAAATTTCAAAGTGCTCTTTTGATTGGGGAAGCTTTCCTTCGTAAGGCGGGGTTAAGCATTCATAGTTTTCCCATTAATTCATCATCTGAACTTCTTGGTTAGTAATTTATTTTAGTCTGGTGTTGATACTGTTTATTGGGAAGGTACTTAATTTATAATTTATTTCTTTTTCAGCTGATATGGTAGAAAACTCTCGACACTCTTCGAAGGGAAAGATGGTGCTTTCGAAATCTTCTAAATCCGTGGAGAATGCGCCTATTGAGCAGAGAGCGTCACGGAAAAGGAAGTTGGAGTTAGGCCATGAATCCGAGGAGGACAGAGAGGAATCATCAGAATCTCCTCAGGAGCCCCCTATTCGTCAGGGCACGGGATCTGGTTATCCTCCTCTTTATCTTAGAACATCTTTAGGCGTTCGAGGATGTCGCACCTGGTCGATGCCTCATCCAACTAATAATCCAGTCGATAGAAAGAGGAGTTATTATGGACGTTCTGGCCAGGATCTTTCTTTAGTCGGAGAAAAACATCCAAAACCTACCCTTGTCGAAATGATCGAGGATCATTTGGAGGGAAAGAGGGCCGCTGGTTATTCCGAGAAGGACTCTCTTATCCACGATGATAATGAGAATGCGATCGATAAGGCAACCCGTGTTCTTTTGTCTGGTGTTTTTACTCGTGATCTGAATAAACTTCTTCATAAGGATCCTCTGGAGAAATTCCAGCGAGCTTCTCTTTATGCTGAAAAGGTGATATCTTTTTCCTTTAATCATGTTAACAGATAATTTTAAGGGTCTTCCTTAATTTACTAATCCATCTCTTTTTCTTGCCCTCTTTGCTTGTTCAGACTAAGAAGTGTCTTGCGTCATACGCCTATGAGAATGCACTTTGGAAACAACAGTGTGAGTTCCTGGAGGAGAAGAATAAAGCTTTGCTTCGTAAATCCTCCGGTTCAGAGGTTGGTCCTTCAACATCTTCTCCCGTTCCTGTCGTAGAGACTCGTGCTACTGGGACTGAAGATCAAGAAGTAATAAACAGGGTGATGGAGGTTTCTCGTGCTCAAGAGCAGGCCACCCAAATGGCTAGAAAGTTAGAGGAATTTCAGTTACAGAGCACGGCTCGAATTAGTGAGCTGGAATCTCAAGTGTCAAGCCTTGAAGCTTCTTTAGAGGAGTACGAAAAGGATGTCCCACTTAGTGGACTTAGGGATCGATACGGTAGGAATCCCGATGAAAGAGTTGTTCGTGAATTCCTCAATTCCCCTGTTCATACGGCGTTGGTGTATCGGATGGTCGGTCCTTTACTTGAAAATACTTTTAAGAAAGCGATTCATCAGCTGGTCGCTCTGGAGATGATCGATGATCGTCGAAAAGAGTATTTTAAGGCTGCTCATATTAGGTTGAATCGCTATGGTGAACTTTATTCTTCTTCTGAGGTCCCAGATGTTGTATATCAAGGTTTTCCTCTAGCTCACCTTGTCGAAGAATTTGGAAACCCATTGCCAATTCCTCCTTCTGACGTCAATGAAGAGCTCGATAATACTTTTGTTGATCCCGAAGTCGAGGAAGAAGAGGAAGAGGATATTGGTATGGCTGAGGACGTCGGTACCGACCAGAGAATTCCGGATAGCGAGCAGGCTTCTTAAAACAGTGATTTTTTGAATAATCCTTGTAATTATTTACTCGTAGGTATTAATTGTAATTTTACCTTTTCTTCTCTTTGTACGCTAAACGTTTCGTATTCTGTCAGTCGTGTCTTTTCACATTCGCCGTAATAATTCAGACAAGTCATTAAATTTGCCGTAATCATTATGCGTGTGTCTTTTCAATTTCAAGCGTTTGCTCCAAGGTCATTTTTCCTGTTTCGCGCCCTTTCTTTAGGTCTGTCGCGTCCTTTCGTGTAGTATAAATACGAAAGGTAAAAACTTGACTTGATTTTACTGCTATACTCCTCTCCTGACAGAATACTCGTTCTTTAGTTAGTCGATAAACTTTCTCGATATTAATTTGTATATTTTCATAATCCGACCATGAGTAACCTCTTTGGTAATACTTCGAAGCGACCTTCCCGTGAGGGCGCTCGGGATAATAGATCCAAAAAGCATCGAAGAGACGGGCCGTCGATGGAGCCTCCTCGTTCGTCCCAAACAATTAGGTCGGAGATCGATACTGGTGTTATTGCTTCTGAGCCTCTCTCCGTGGTAAACTCGTCGTTTTCTGAACCAATCCTTTCTGCTTCCATCCAAGTAGGAAGCATGCCTTCTCCTGGTCGGTTTGCTTTTGGCGATATGTCCAACGAGGAACCAGCTTATAATATAGCCGTTAGTTCAAATGCTCCTTCCTTTGAGCATGTTTTTCACGGAGGGGATTTTGCTATTTCCCTTCCTTTGTCTGTTTCTACTGCCCCAATCGCCAGCGGAGGGCAAACTGGCGATGATTTTTTCGTCAATCCTTCCGCTACACAATCTATTGTGCAGGATTGTCCTGATTATTTGTTTAATGATACTACTGTGATGACTACTTCCTTTGAATCGGGAGGACCTTCTGGAGGTCGGACCAGCTCCAGGTCTGGTCGTCGTACCGTTATTTCTGCTTCTGGCAAGGAGACCTCCGTTAGCCCTGACGAGAGAGGATCTCCTCGTCTGTTAGATGATCGATGTATTTTCGAGCAAGTCAAGGACATTATGTTGTCGGAGACTCCTCGTTCTGATGGTGTCCCTTCCAATAGCGAGTTGCCCGGCTCAGTTGAGGCTGATGCTTTGTCGTGGGATCTGGGTTTAAGTACTATTTTACCCGGTGAGCTGAAAAAGCTTGAGGATGCCTCCAACGTACGCCTTGTTCAATCGCTGGTGAAGATATGTGAACAGGTGGGCGAGTCTTTTCATTTTTTTCATTTGTTTTTAAGTTTTTACTTCCTTCTTCACATAAGGATTGTTTTCTTTTTTCCAGGGTAAGTACTTTGCACTCCAATTGGGTGTTCAAAACGATGAACTTTGGAGAAGTAAAGATGCTTTACGACTTCGTTTGGAGTCGGAGTCGGCGAAGGTTGCTGGGCAGTCTCTCGCACTGCAGCTTGCCAATGATGATTTGAAAAAATTGCAGGAGGAAAAGTCTGTCTGGGAGAAAGAGAAAAGTGATTTGCTTCAGGCTGCTGCCTTATCGGAGGAGTCTCAACGGCGGTCCTATGAAGAAGGATATGACGCTGGTTATCTAAAGCGTCAGGAAGAGTTGATGGCCTTTGCTGGCAATATGACTCCTCGGAAGGCTGTTTCTGGTAGTCGGCCTGCTGACCGTTCCTCTCAGTGACCTTTGCTCGAGCTGGCAGGCCTTGGACTGTCTCTTTTTTTTTTTTTTTTTTTTTTTTTTTTTTTTGTTTTTTGCCCGACTTTTGTGCATTTATTTGGGCTGAAAATTTTTTGTAATGGGAGAAGTACTAAATTGGAAAAGATTATCTTTTTGTAGGCAGATTCTTGCCTTGATCAGTTTTCTTCTGTAGATATACTTCGTTATGCTCATGCTTCCTTCGTGCATAAATATAATGTTTGCTTCTGCAAGTTAAGTCTTCTGTTGACCATATCCAGTATATTCCTTTAAATTACATGCACCAGCATGTTTTACGTCATAATTTAGACAATAGGTTATTCATATCGATAATGCCCATCATCTTGGTCGGTGCTCGACCTAAGCCTTGTGCTTTGTCCTTTTGCGATCTAAAACTTATATAAAGAGGCTATTGTCCCTTTGTTGAACTTCGGTTTTCTTTACGTCAACCTAAAGAAACATGTCCCTTTCAATCTTTTCCAAACCCTTATGCTTCCCAGCATTAATGTTTGAACAACATGTTCCTTGGCTAGCGTATTATTACATCGCTTTCTTGATATGGGAGGAATTGGAAAATGTAGTGTTCATGGCCAGATCTATTTTGTTCAGACCTTCTTAAGCAATTCTTTGGTATGTTAGGCAGTCACGTCCTTGCCGTTTCGAATAAGGAGGACTATTCTCCTGATTTCTGTGTCAGATATCTTGGACTCCATAGGAGTTTCTGTATAGCTTACTCAATGGTCGTCCATACGATGTATGAGGCAGTGACGTCCCTCGAATGGTGAAGGGTTTGGTCTTTTATCTTTTATCTTTTTCCGAGCAACTGTCCTTTTCGCTGCGATTTCAAAGCCTGTATGATTTTGTTTGTGGATTCCAGGTTTCTAAGCCATCGACCATGAAATATGACCGTTCTAGTATGGCCGATCTGGAATTCTTTTAGGTTTACTTGTGTTATTTGGGTGATCGCTTCGATCCAAGACTTCTCTCGTTGTCGACCAGTTGAGGCGAATAGATGGTGCCGTTCCAACTTACTTGCATTTATTACGGGGAGTCAAAGGGTCGTATCTATGTCCGTTGATCAAATACTTTTTCAGCCGTTGGATCCCTTAGATCTACCCCTATAAATAGGGGGCTGGTTTATATTCTTCATTTGCAATTTACCAAAAAGGATGGAGATCTCAAATTCCTTAGATTTTATTCTGCCCTCTGATCCCATTGTCTTCAAAAAATCACATTATTATGAATTAATTGTTCAAAATAGTGAAGTCGTTCCCAGTCTTGTATTGACGGGTCCCATGTCAGCCCTACCTTGTATCGACGGGTCCCATGAGATCTCTGCCTTGGTCTTCATCAATTTAGAGGTCCGTGGTTTCCGTTTGTACATGGAGGGTTCATACTTGCCAGTCACCCCTGTTCTTCGATGTAACCTCAGGAGTGATAGACCACCGGGGTGGCTGGTAAACTTACCGTTTCACGACGGTGCCGAAGAGATGCTGCTCTAGAGTAAAATGTTTTATAGATAATTTAAAAGCAGTATCTTCTTGCGGGTGAGTGAGCATTGCTAGCTATCTGGCTGGTAATGTTCATTTCCTATGGAAGAACATTTGATCTTCAGAGCCTGGCCGTCGAACCAAAGAAGTCGACCATCCTGAGCAGCATGCTTCTTAGGTGGTTCATTATAATCGACGAGGTACTAGGGAGGAGATTGGTGTTTCCGTGGACATTGTCGTGAAGATCTCCGATCACAGAGGATCATCTTACTTAAATCATTGTAACGATCTTTAAGTAGTATGTAGATCATTGTAACGTAGGATTTTTGTATGTAACCGAATTGATGAATAAAATATTATTTTATGCCTCGCATCTTCCTTGTCGTTAATTCTGTCATAATTTATTTATGAGTAGCATCTTCCGAGCAGACGGTTTTATACTTAGTCTATCTTCAAGATTTCAAGCTAACCATTTAGATCGTAAAGAACAGATCAAGGAGCTTTTATTGAGCGTATCAATGTTTACTCGACTTGTCATAATTTAGAACTTAGGTTTTTAACCCAAAGTCTTTTTGATCGTTGTAAATAGTTCGAGGAGTGTTTATCGAGCGGATCGATGTTTACTCGACTCTCTTTGATTAGACTTAGGTTTTTAACCCAAAAAGTCTTTTTGATATATCGAGGAGTTTTTATTGAGCGGATCAATGTTTACTCGACTCGTTTTTTTATTAGACCTAGGTTTTTAACCCAAAAAGTCTTTTTGATCGTTGTAAATAGTTCGAGGAGTGTTTATCGAGCGGATCGATGTTTACTCGACTCTCTTTGATTAGACTTAGGTTTTTAACCCAAAAAGTCTTTTTGATATATCGAGGAGTTTTCATTGAGCGGATCAATGTTTACTCGACTCGTTTTTTTATTAGACCTAGGTTTTTAACCCAAAAAGTCTTTTTGATCGTTGTAAATAGTTCGAGGAGTGTTTATCGAGCGGATCGATGTTTACTCGACTCTCTTTTGATTAGACTTAGGTTCTTAACCTAAAAAGTCTTTTTGATATATCGAGGAGTTTTTATTGAGCGGATCAATGTTTACTCGACTCATTTTTTTTTTTATTGTAGACTTAGGTTTTTAGCCCAAAAAATCTTCTTGATATATCGAGGAGTTTTTATTGAGCGGATCAATGTTTACTCGACTCGTTTTTTTTTTTTTTTTTTGGATTGTAGACTTAGGTTTTTAGCCCAAAAAGTCTTCTTGATATATCGAGGAGTTTTTATTGAGCGGATCAATGTTTACTCGACTCGTTTGTTTTTTTGGATTGTAGACTTAGGTTTTTAACCAAAAAGTCTTCTTGATATATCGAGGAGTTTTTATTGAGCGGATCAATGTTTACTCGACTCGTTTTTTGATTGTAGACTTAGGTTTTTAACCAAAAAATCTTTAGATAGATAAGTTTGAGCGAGGAGTTTTTATTGAGCGGATCAATGTATACTCGACTCGTTTCGTTCTGACAATATGATTGTGCGATTCCGATGAATGTTAACCGATATAATCGATATATATAAAATGCCAAAGAAATCTTTAATAATTGAACTGTAGGCTACGGCCTTTATTACAAGGATTGAAACTTGATAAAGTAAAAAGTAAAAAATGCAGTATAATCTGCTAAAATTTATTTACCATAGTATTTCCTAAGGTTGACAGCATTCCAGGTTCTTGGTAAGGCAGTTCCATCCAAGTGTGCAATTTTGTATGAACCTTTCTTCCCCACGCCAATGACGATGTAAGGTCCATCCCTATTTTGTTGTAACTTTCCCACATGCTTGGATACTTCTACCTTTTTCAAGACCAAATCTCCTTCTTTGAAGGTTCGGATGCGTACTTTTTGATTGTATGCTTTCTCCATATTAGCTTTAGTGGCTTGTAAGCGCACAACAGCTTTATCTCTTAAAGCTTCTGTTAAATCAATGTCATTTTCTCTTGACTTTTCATTTTCTTGGTCATCGAACATTTCTACTCTTGGCGTTGGGATTAGGGTTTCCACAGGGATAACCGCTTCCGACCCATATACCAAGCTAAATGGGGTTTCCCCAGTTGAGCTCCTTACTGTCGTCCGATTAGCCCATAATACTCCTGGGAGTTCATCAAGCCATTTTCCTTTGGCTGCTCCTAATCTTTTTTCCAAAGATTTTATTATCTCTCGGTTTGCTACTTCAGTTTGTCCATTTGCTCGAGGATGTCCTACCGAGGTAAAATTTTGTTGAATTCCAAGTTTTGTACACCATTCTATTATCTGTTTCCCCGCGAATTGAGTTCCATTATCGGAGATAAGGATCCTTGGGATGCCGAATCGACAGACTATGAATTTCCATAGGAAATTGATAACTTGGAATTGGGTTATTCGTGCGAGGGCGACGCATTCTATCCATTTGCTGAAGTATTCTACAGCGACCAGGACATAGGATTTCTTAGATCTGGCCGCTGGGAAAGGTCCCACGATGTCCATTCCCCACTGATCGAATGGCCAACAAACTGGAATAGGGTGCATGTTTTCTGCTGGTCGATGACATATGTTAGCATGGATCTGGCAGTGATGACATTCTTGGACATATTGAGCGGCATCTTTATTGATGGTCGGCCAATAGTAACCCGTCCTGAGACATTTTAAAGCCAATGCCCTTGATCCGCTGTGGTTTCCTGCATCCCCATCATGTATTTCTCGTAGTATATCGATGGTTTGTGATTCAGGGACGCATTTCAGAAGAATCCCTGATAGTGATCTTCGGTAGAGTTTTCCTTCTACAAGTGTATACTTCGGAGCTCGATATCTTATTTTCCGAGCTTCATTTTGGTCAGGTGGTAATTTTCCTTCTCGAAGATAGTCTATCATTGGGGTCATCCAGTTTTCTTCGGCTTCTTCGATTTCCATTATATCGACTACTGGCGTTTCGTCGATGTCGATTGCTGGTGTATTAGAGACCGACCAGTTGATCACCCGTTCGGTCTTTCCGTCATGGGATCCTGTGAATTTTGATAGCTGATCGGCCCATTTATTTTCCGAACGTGGGATGTTCTGGATACTGAAGCTTTCAAATTTCTCAGCTAGAGTTTTCACTTTGGCTAGGTATTTGACCATATTGAATTCTTTAGCCTCGTATAGGCCTTCTATTTGTCTTTGCACTAATTCTGAATCAGTTAGTACCTTAAGACTTTTTATATTGGCTTTGATCGCCATCTCCATTCCTGCGATTAACGCTTCATATTCAGCTTCATTGTTTGTCACAACGAAGTCCAGTGTTATTGCGTAATTTAAATCTTCTTTATTCGGTCCGGTGAAGTTGATTCCGGCGCCTCCTCCTTCTCGGCACGAAGCACCATCGACATGCATTAACCAAGTTTGATCTTCAATGATTAAGATATCGTCATTGAGGCAGCTCGATGATTCGGTAGCTTGTGTCGGTGTTTCTAATATAAAATCGGCCAACACTTGGGCCTTGATGGCAATCCTTGGTTTGTAGTCTACCTCGAACTGGCTGAGTTCGATGGCCCATTTGATTAGTCGACCGGAGGCTTCTGGTTTAGCTAGGACTTGCCTTAGCGGTTGGTTCGTCAAAACGATAACTCTGTAAGTTAAGAAGTAGGGTCGGAGTTTTCGTGCGGCCACTACTAAGGCCAGTGTGAATTTTTCTATTTCTAAGTAATTCTTCTCCGCCCCTTGTAATAACTTGCTGAGATAATATACGGGCTTATGCTCTGAGCCCTCGACTTTGATTAGTACTGAACTAATCGCTACGTCGGAGATGGAGATGTACATATACAATGGTTCTCCTTCCGTTGGTTTTGCCAACATCGGAGGCGTCGTCAAATATTCTTTGAGCTGCTCGAAGGCCTGATCGCATTCTTCGGTCCAAACAAAGTTCTTTGCCTTTCGGAGAGTTTGGAAAAAAGGGAGGCTTTTGTCTGCAGACATTGATATAAACCTGTTTAATGCTACGATCTTTCCAACTAGGCTTTGTACTTGAGAGATAGTTTTAGGAGGTTTCATTTCAGTTATGGCTCGGATTTTTTCTGGGTTGGCTTCTATTCCGCGTTGGTGAACTAGATATCCCAAGAATTTTCCTGATTTGACACCAAAGGTGCATTTTGCGGGGTTTAACTTCATACGATATTTTCTTAAGATCTGAAAGCATCGATCGAGATGCTTTACATGATCTGCTTCGTTCATACTTTTGACCAGCATGTCGTCCACGTAGACTTCCAATAGTTCTCCGATTAATTCTTTGAACATTAGGTTTACTAACCTTTGGTAAGTAGCTCCGGCATTTCTTAAGCCGAATGGCATTACTATGAAGCAATATACTCCCTGCTCGGTTACGAAGGCGGTCTTTTCTTGGTCCCGCTCATCCATGTATATTTGGTAAAACCCTTGGAAGGCGTCCATCATACTGAATAACGCGAAGCCAGCTGTCGAGTCGACCAATAAGTCAATCCTTGGGAGGGGGTACGGGTCGCGTGGACACAACTTGTTAAGGTCGGTGAAATCATTACACATCCTCCATTTATTATCTTTTTTATCTCCCTTTGCGACTAGTACGACATTGCATAGCCATTCCGAGAAATGAATTTCTCGGATTTGTTTTGCCTCGAGCAATCTTTCTACCTCGGCTTTGATAATTTTATCTTTCATCGGTCCATGATTTCTCTTCTTCTGCCTCGCGGGTTTTGCCAAAGGATCTATTTTTAGGGAATGCTTGATTATTCGGGGATCGATTCCTTCAATGTCATTTGCGCTCCAAGCGAAGACGTCGGCATTGTTTCTGAGGAAGTCGATCAGCATTATTTCTCCTTGTTCGCTCAACTCTGTACCAATTCTCGTCTTTTTGGATGAGTCGCCTTCTACTAGAATTATATCTTTATGTTCAGGGGGTTTCAAAGATAAGTCTAGCGGTTCTTTCCCCTTTTTATCTAGTCGATCAGTACTAGGAATTTCAACCTCATTTCTAATGAGATCGCCTTCGATCTTTCTCTTGCTCGGAGTAATAGACTTAGGGTGTTCTTTCATAGTTAACGAAGTACTGTAGCAGTCCCAAGCCATGCAATGGTCGTTTGTTATTTCTCCGATGCCTCTATCGGTTGGAAACTTTATCTTCTGATGATAAGTAGTGATACGAACCTCGCCACGAATAACGAGACCCGAATTATTAGGATTCCAAGGATCGTTCTACAATCAGGTTTAGGTGGATTTATTGAAGACGCCACAAACGATGATGGATGAATCGCTTGATAAGTCGATGGATGAACGCCACAAGTCATCTTGATAAGTTCATAAGGACGCCACAAACAATGTTGACTGAATCGCTTGATAAGTCGGAACGCCACAAGAATGCTTGATAAGTTCGGTAGGACGCCACAAACGATGGTGGATGAATCGTTTGATAAGTCATTGAACGCCACAAAGATTTTACTGATCTTTGATAAGTTCATGAAGAAGAATTCTTCAAAGAAGGTGGAGAATACTCAACACAAATTAATTGAAGACTAAATCTTTAATTCATTAAAGAATAAAGGTCCTTTAAATAGGACAAGATTACATCTTGAAAATAACTAGGAAACTATAAAATAGTAAACTAACCTAATAACAAAAGGAAACTAAATCCTAGTGAAGAATAAACTAATCCTACAAAAACAAGGAGCTAAATTCGAAATTAAACATTACTAAATTAAAATGTCCCACATGACAAGTAAATATGGACTAGATCTTCTTCAATCTTGATGAGCAAGTAATCCTTCTTGACCCAACAACTTGTCTTCATTTAATTCTTTCATATCTATTTTTGGGCACTTCATGATCACATCATTCTCCTCCTCTTAAAAGAGATTTGTCCTCAAATCTTCCCCAACCTTGTAGATCTAACATATAAAAAATGCAAAACATTTTTTTTTCGATTTTTTTTTTTTACTTTTTTTTTTCGTTTTTTTTTTCTCATTTTTTTTTTCAACCTTTTCTTTTTCTCTCAATTTTTTTTTTCGTTTTTTTTTCAACTTTTTTTTTTTTTCGTTTTTTTTTTTTTGACAAGAAATTAAAGATAGACAAGTTGTTGGGTCAAGAAGGATTACTTGCTCATCAAGATTGAAGAAGATCTAGTCCATATTTACTTGTCATGTGGGACATTTTAATTTAGTAATGTTTAATTTCGAATTTAGCTCCTTGTTTTTGTAGGATTAGTTTATTCTTCACTAGGATTTAGTTTCCTTTTGTTATTAGGTTAGTTTACTATTTTATAGTTTCCTAGTTATTTTCAAGATGTAATCTTGTCCTATTTAAAGGACCTTTATTCTTTAATGAATTAAAGATTTAGTCTTCAATTAATTTGTGTTGAGTATTCTCCACCTTCTTTGAAGAATTCTTCTTCATGAACTTATCAAAGATCAGTAAAATCTTTGTGGCGTTCAATGACTTATCAAACGATTCATCCACCATCGTTTGTGGCGTCCTACCGAACTTATCAAGCATTCTTGTGGCGTTCCGACTTATCAAGCGATTCAGTCAACATCGTTTGTGGCGTCCTTATGAACTTATCAAGATGACTTGTGGCGTTCATCCATCGACTTATCAAGCGATTCATCCATCATCGTTTGTGGCGTCTTCAATAAATCCACCTAAACCTGATTGTAGAACGATCCTTGGAATCCTAATAATTCGGGTCTCATTATTCGTGGCGAGGTTCGTATCATTTGGTATCTTTATAATTTTCTAGTTTTATTAAAAAAAAAAAAAAAAAAAAAAGTCGTACAAAAAAAAAAGAAAAAGAAAGGTCGAACAAAAAAAAAAAAAAAAGAGTTCGCCAAAAAAAAAAAAAAAATCCGAAAAAAAAAAAAAAATCCTAAAATTGAAACAAAATTATCTTTATTGAGCTTCCTAGATTGAGTTTGATTGTTTTCTAGACTTAGAGTGTGTTTACACTTAGAATTCTTCTAAGTTTTGGCACCTGCCTTGTTGAAAGAATCTTCCTAGATTTGGTTTGATAGTTTTCTTGTCCTAGAGTTTGTTCACATTGAATATCTTTGTGTTGTTTTAAATTAGTTCAAAAAGAAGCAAAGAGAATTCCAAGAGTGGAAAAAGGCAAGAGAGTTAGATTATTTGAGGGTAAAAGCCATAATTTTTTGTGCGAAAACACGAGTGTTGAGTGAATCATTAATTTGAGTGAAACACGTAAGGGTGTGAATTGTGAGATCCTTTATTTTATTTATATTTGTTCTAACCTTTTTTCTTGCAGCAAATCATGTCAGATACCAATAACAAAAACATCTCGGGAGAACAGTCGGGAAAGTTTGATGTGAAGTTTCTGTCGGAAGCTTTAATGGGAGAGATGAAGAGATTATTGAGGACGGAGTTGGAACAAGTTCATGAAAGGTTGGATAGGGTAGAAAGTGTAAATGAGGGACATCGAAAAACTACTTCTAATATGAATAGGAGGGGGAGAGTTCAACCTAGGGACTTAAGAGATGAGGATGAGGAAGACTATGATGATAGATTTAGTGAAGGAGATCAAGGGTCATCTAGTCGCCATAGGAGAAATCGTGGTTTGGGTAGAGAAGTTAGGAATAGGGAGGATAATAACTTGGGTAATATTAAGATGAACATTCCTTCTTTTCAAGGGAGAAACGACCCCGAAACCTATCTTGAGTGGGAAAAGAAACTGGAGCGAGTTTTTGATTGCCACGATTACTCTGAGATAAAAAAGGTAAAACTTGCAGCCACTGAATTTACTGATTATGCTAATGTTTGGTGGGATCAATTGGTGTTAAACAGGAGACGAAATGGAGAACAACCGGTGGACACTTGGGAGGTGATGAAAACAGTAATGAGAAAGCGTTTTGTACCTAGCCACTATTATCGGGATTTGTACAAGAAGTTGCAAGGGCTGGTACAAGGAAATCGGAGTGTCGAAGACTACTATCAAGAGATGGAGTTAGCCATGATCCGAGCAAACATAGAGGAGGACCGAGAGGCTACTATGGCAAGATTTTTAGCTGGCTTGAATCAAGAAATTGCCAACCGAGTAGAATTGCAGCATTATGTGGAATTAGAGGACATGCTGCATATGGCTATTAAAATTGAGAGCCAACTTAAGAGAAGGGGTGCTAGTTCGTGGAAACAGAATACATTCAAGAAAGAGGAGAAGCAAGTCTCAACCAAGGCTAGATTTGAGTCAAAACAAGAGCAACCAACTCGTAGCAATCAAGGTAAAACCGATTACTCTACTACTCGAAATCGTGATATTAAGTGTTTTAAATGTCAAGGTAGGGGGCACATAGCAAACCAATGCCCAAATAGAAGAGTTATGGTGATACGAGATAATGGAGAAGTTGAAACCGATAGTGAGGAGGACACCGAATCTATGCCACCATTGGAGGATGCTAATGAGGAAGAATATGCTGTCCATGGGGAGTTGTTGGTTGCAAGAAGAGCCTTAAGTGTGCAAATCAAAGAGAGTGACGAAGTACAGAGGAAAAACATTTTTCATACTAGATGCCATGTCCAAAACAAAGTATGTAGTATGATTATTGATGGAGGGAGTTGTACTAATGTTGCTAGCACAACTATGGTTGAAAAGTTAGGATTGCCGACTACCAAACATCTACAACCCTACAAACTGCAATGGCTTAATAATACTGGTGAAATAAGGGTAGAAAAACAAGTCCTTGTTCCTTTTCGCATAGGAAAATATGAAGATGAAGTTTTGTGCGATGTTGTACCTATGCAAGCTGGACATTTATTACTAGGACGTCCATGGCAGTTTGATCGACGTGTTAAGCATGATGGTTTCACTAACAAGTACTCATTTGTACATGACCAGCGTACCATCACTCTAGTACCTTTGACTCCAAGACAAGTTTACGAAGATCAAGTGAGGTTACAAAAAGAGAGTGAGCAAGAAAAAAAGAGTGTTGTAGGAAAAGAAATAGAGAGACAAGAAAAACAAAGAGTGAACAAGGAAAAAAGGAGTAAAAAAAATGGAGAGGTTTCAATGAATGAACAAAAGAATGAGAGGACAAAGAGCAATATCTATGCGAGAGTAGGTCACATTAAAAAAGCGATGTTCTCAAGTCAACCAATAATTGTTCTTGTGTACAAAGAGGCATTGAATACTAACGACTCTAACTCTTTTTTGCCTAGTTCAGTTGCATCTCTTTTGCAGGAATTTGAGGATGTCTTTCCCGAGGAAATTCCACCTGGTTTACCACCTATTCGGGGGATTGAACATCAAATTGACTTTGTACCCGGTGCTTCCATTCCAAACCGACCAGCCTATCGTAGCAACCCTGAAGAAACAAAAGAGCTACAACGGCAAGTTAGTGAATTGATGGAAAAGGGTTCCGTACGAGAAAGCATGAGTCCATGCGCTGTTCCAGTAATTTTGGTTCCTAAAAAGGATGGGACATGGAGAATGTGTGTTGATTGTCGAGCCGTCAACAATATAACAATCAGGTATCGCCATCCTATTCCTCGTCTTGATGATATGCTTGATGAATTGCATGGTGCTTGTGTATTTTCTAAAATTGATTTGAAAAGTGGCTACCATCAAATAAGAATGAAAGAAGGTGATGAATGGAAAACAGCTTTTAAAACAAAGTTTGGTTTATATGAGTGGTTGGTTATGCCATTTGGTCTAACTAATGCACCAAGTACTTTCATGCGATTAATGAACCATGTTTTGCGTGCTTTCATAGGAAAATTTGTAGTTGTCTATTTTGATGACATTCTTATTTATAGCAAAAATCAAGATGATCATGTTAAGCATTTACATTCTGTTCTTGAAGTATTACGAAAGGAGAAATTATTTGCTAACATGAAGAAGTGCACCTTTTGCACCGATAAGCTTGTGTTTCTTGGTTTTGTTGTGAGTGCACATGGTATACAGGTTGATGAGGATAAAATTCGAGCAATTCAAGAATGGCCGAGTCCCACAAGTGTAGGACAAGTTAGGAGCTTCCATGGACTTGCTAGCTTCTATAGGAGATTTGTGAAGAACTTTAGCAGCATTGCAGCACCACTTACTGAAGCTATCAAGAAGAATGTTGGGTTTAAGTGGGAAGACGAGGAAGAAAGGGCTTTCCAATTGCTCAAAGAGAAATTAACTAATGCTCCTTTATTAGCTCTGCCTAACTTTACATTAACATTTGAAATTGAATGTGATGCATCAGGATTAGGTGTTGGGGCAGTCCTCATGCAAGGAGGAAAACCAATTGCTTTTTTTAGCGAGAAACTAAGCGGGGCAGCTCTAAACTACCCTACTTATGACAAAGAGTTGTACGCATTGGTGCGAGCTTTACAAACATGGCAACATTATCTTTGGCCTAAGGAGTTTGTGATTCACACGGATCATGAGTCGTTGAAACACTTGAAGAGTCAACAAAAATTGAGTAGGAGACATGCACGATGGGTGGAATTCATTGAAACATTTCCCTATGTCATCCGATACAAGAAAGGTAAAGAGAATGTTGTTGCTGATGCACTTTCTAGAAGGTATGTCTTACTCTCCACTCTTGATGCAAAATTACTTGGTTTTGAGCATATTAAAGAATTATATCCCTTAGACCATGATTTTTCTGAGGAATTTCGAAATTGTGAGAAAAATGCAGTGGGTAAGTTCTTTAGACATGAGGGTTTCTTGTTTCGAGAAAATAAGTTATGTGTTCCTAATTGTTCTTTGCGTGAGTTGTTAGTAAGGGAATCACATGGTGGAGGTCTAATGGGGCACTTTGGAGTTCTTAAAACCTTAGCAATTTTGCAAGAACATTTTTATTGGCCTCATATGAGAAAGGATGTTGAGAGAATTTGTGAGAGATGTGTCACTTGTAAGCAGGCAAAATCTAGAGTACAACCTCATGGTTTATACATGCCACTACCAATTCCTAGTGATCCCTGGATTGATATTTCAATGGATTTTGTTTTAGGTTTACCTAGGTCTAAACGAGGTAGGGATTCTATTTTTGTGGTTGTAGATAGGTTTTCTAAAATGGCGCATTTCATTCCATGTACGAAAACTGATAATGCTTCTAATATTGCTGACTTATTCTTTCGAGAAATTGTTAGATTACATGGAATGCCTCGAACCATTGTTTCAGATAGAGATGCCAAATTTTTGAGTTACTTTTGGAAAACCTTGTGGTGTAAGTTAGGGACTAAGTTGTTATTTTTCACCACTTGTCATCCACAAACTGATGGTCAAACTGAAGTAGTAAATAGGACTTTATCTACTTTGTTGAGGGCTATAATTAAAAAGAATATCAAAACATGGGAAGAATGTTTACCACATGTTGAGTTTGCTTACAATCGTACCATTCATTCTGCTTCTAAGTTTTCTCCATTTGAAATAGTTTATGGTTTTAACCCCTTAACTCCATTGGATTTAATACCATTACCTTTGTCTGAAAGAGTTAACTTAGATGGAAAGAAAAAGGCTGAATTTGTTAAGCAGATACATGAAAAGGCAAGATTCAATATAGAGAAGAAGACGGAACAATATGCAAAGCAAGCCAACAAAGGGCGTCGCAAGGTAGTTTTTGAACCCGGAGATTGGGTTTGGTTGCACATGAGGAAAGAAAGATTTCCATCCCAAAGGCGCTCGAAGTTGCTCCCAAGGGGAGATGGTCCTTTTCAAGTTCTTGAGCGTGTCAATGACAATGCCTACAAGCTAGACCTACCAGGTGAGTATAATGTTAGCACTACATTCAATGTTACTGATTTAAGTCCTTTTGATGTAGGTGCTGATTTGAGGGCAAATCCTTTTCAAGAGAAGGGGAATGATGAGGACATAAATGGAAATTCGCAGAATAATGAGGACATAAATGGAAAATCGCATTTTGAAGAATCAATCAAAGTTCCACAAGGTCCAGTGACGAGAGCAAGAGCCAAACGTTTCAAGGAAGATGAACTCAATGAGTTAATAAATCAAGCACAACAAAAAGAGTTGGATGTGATCGGAAATGAACCATCGAATTTTGTCAACATTATAAAAGTCCAACTAAATGCAATTTCTCAAGAAGAGAGTGGATAAGATGAATAGCATATTTAGTTAGTATTAAATTCGAAATTAACTATTATATTAGTAGTAGGACTTTATTTGTTTCCTAGTTTATTAGTGGTTTTTGTTTCCTAGTTGATTAGGGGGATTTATTTCCTAGTCTAAGTAGATTACTCTAGAAGTCCTATTCCTAGTCTTGATAGGACTTAATTTTCAGCTTATATATAGGCATAATATGTAATAGAAGACACAACTTGATTTTTATTATTTTAGTGAGAAGGAATTCTCTAGTTTCTTTGAAGAACTCTTTTGAACTTATCAAGGATTTTTCAATTTGTCTAATTCTTGTGGCGTTCATTCATCGACTTATCAAACGATTCTTCCATCATCGTTTGTGGCGTCCTACCGAACTTATCAAGAAGACTTGTGGCGTTCAACATCGACTTATCAAACGATTCAGTCAATATCGTTTGTGGCGTCCCCGTGAACTTATCAAGGCGACTTGTGGCGTTCATCCATCCTCAAACCTGATTGTAGAACGATCTTTCAATTCCTTATAATGCGGGTCTCGTTTTTCTTAACGTGGTTCGTATCAAGTAGAGACAACAGCTCGGAATAGATTGAGAGCAGGTCGTCCCAATATTGCATTATAAGCGAAAGGGGTTTCTACTACTAGAAATTTTACTAGCTTTACTGTCCGGTGGGGTATTTTTCCGAGCGATACGCTTAAGGTTATCGTTCCGCTGGGGATGATTTCGGACCCCCCGAATCCTATTAATGGCGTAGCTACTTTCTGCAAGTTTATCTGCCCCAAGTCCATTTGGGCTAAAACTTCTCGGGAGATAATATTGGCTGAGCTCCCATTATCGATCAGGATTCTCTTGACATTGTAGTTTGCTATTTCTAGCGAGATTACCATCGGGAAGTCGGGGTTATCCTCTTTTGCGTCCCAAACAATATTTTTAGGTGCTTCGCCTTCATAAAAACTGATCTGCTGATCGTTTGATGGCCTGCTTTCCAGGGTCCAAATTTCTTTTGGGTATTTTGAGTTTCCAATTATGGATCTGGCTGTTCTTCGTCGGGCGTTACGACTATCTCCACCCGCGGGACCCCCGGAGATCGTATGGATAGTTCCATTGATTTGGTCGTGATTCGATTCATGAGTAGGTCGGCGTTCAGGTGACCTTTGACGAGAACTTCTCCTTCGATCACCGTTCCGAGGGCTTCTACTTCTTTCCCTTTTACGATCATCTCGCTCTATGTATTCGTCAAGTTTTCCTTGCTCGATTAGTTTCTCAACTTCTCTCTTAAGGTGAAAACAATTCTCCGTTCGATGTCCATGTGCCCTATGGTACTTACAGTATTGATCGTAGTTTCGAGACCCTGGTCTCGGCTGCGCGATTTTCCTCGCCTCGGGAATCCAGTTATTTCTTTCTAGAACTTCCAATATTTCTTCCATTGGAACATTTAACCTTGGGTGTTCTACATGATTCACCCTGCTTCTGATTGGTTGCTCATGGTTTCCTGGTCTTTGGTAGAAATTAGGTTACCTATCTTGGTCGGCTTTGTTGTATTCCAGTCGCTGGAAAACATTACCTCTCCTGGAAGATCGCTCGTAATCCAAAGATTTTTGGGTAGGAAACCTGTCATGCCGTTTGGAGCCTGAAGTCGTGGCTTTGTTTTTGTTTTTGTCCTTAAAGGAATTCATCTCTTCTTGGGTCATATACTTAGACGCCAAGCTCATAATGTCGGCAAACGTTCTCGGTTGTTTTCGACTGAGGGCGTTTCCAAACTGCCTATTTTTAGTGAGGTCAAAGAGGATAGAAATTATGTAATCGATATTCGGAGAGTCGATTTTGAGTAATTCTACGTTGAATCTCGCCAACCAATTTCTTAGGGATTCTCCCTCTTGTTGGTGTATGGTTCCCAGGTAGCTCATCGGAAGTTTTTGTCTCTTCTGGCTGGCAAACTGCTGCGTTAGTTTATTGCATAATTCTCGGAAACTGAATATAGAGTTGGCCGGCTGTTTGGCAAACCAATCCAGCGCGAGTCCTTCGAATGTTGTCACCATTAACTTGGCGGTGAATTCGGCGGAGTGGGCATATAAATTCATTATGTTCGTAAAGCTAAAGATATAATCGTCTGGGTCGGAGGTTCCATCATATCGGGGTAGTCTTCCCGGGACCTGTCCCGCAGACTGAGCCTCTTTTATTTCCCTGCAGAAAGGAGAGCAAGCCGCAAGGCTTTCCTGGAGTTCTGCAGTCCGGGCCCATGGGTTTTGAATAGATCGTAATCGTTGTTCGAGTCGCTATTGTACCATCCTTTCAATTTCTCTTTCTGAGAATTGAGTCGCTCTTGGTCGATCTGGGATTGCATCATCTACATCGTCTTCGATTGGGATGATCGTTCGTTCCTTCGATCCGCTGCGACCCGCTTGTGGTAGTCTTCGACCAGTTCTTCTTCGGGGACGGTTATCGGAGGGTTTAGAATTGACCTGCTGTGGGCTGTGTAGCGAGCGTCGCTCACTTGCTGGGCTGTCGGCTTGTTGAGAGGTCTGTTCGTTCGGCCTTGGTATTGCGGGTGCGGGAGTTGCCCTGGGAGCCGTAACGTTACGGGGAATTTGGTCTAAAACTAGCAATTCTTCTGGAGAGAGTGATTTGAAGAGCATTGCTATTTGTTTCAGTTTTTCCTGAGCGCCTGGGAGAGGAACGGGTATTTCGGGAACTTCCGGTTCTTCTTGTATCGCTCCGGTAAGACCCCCTTGGTGTTCCTGCTGACGGGAACGAGTATCTGGTAGATTTTCATTGGTGTTGGGATTGTTGTTATCGTTGTTGTCTTGTGGATCTTCAGATGTGTTGTGGCCGGTGGTCGTATTACTTCTCGCTCCAATGCGAGCGCTTTTCCTTGGGCGAGCCATGTGTCGATCGAATAATTAACCTAGCCCCTCGGTGGGCGCCAACTGATTTAACCGGATTTCGTCGGGTTAATTGGATATCAGTGAATTTGTAATATCGGTGGGGTTTACGATATTTGTGTATATAATTAGTAGGGCTCTGTTACTTTATTCCGGATGGATCTACCACAAAGAAAAGCTATAGTTAAGAACAAGAAGTAAAACCATAATAAAGCTCATAACACCTCAATATGGAGATCAAAATACTTATGAATAATATTGATTCTTATTCAGTTGTAATGCCTTAGGCAGAGAATATATGTGTATCCTTCAAGTAAAAGGATTTCGTAGTCTTTTCTTTAATACAATCATTAACTAGGTATTTATACAATGTTTAACCTAGTTTTACAAGGAATCATAGTCCTAATAGGACTCGGCCCAAGTATCCTTCATGGGTCCGGAGTATCATCCTCTGATCGAAGAGAGCTGCGCTTGGCCGGGTCTGCAAGGGGATCCCGATCTGTTTGGATTGGTCGAATCGATCTTAATTTCTTCGTTTGATTCGAGTAATATGTAGGGTGCGAAATAGCCCCCATCAGTTCTGGTCTCCAAAGGTGACAAATCCGAGAATAAGTGGAGGATGTGTAACGATTTTACCGATCTAAACAGGTTATGCCCGAGGGACCCTTACCCGCTACCTCGGATTGATATGTTGGTGGATTCCACTGCAGGTTTTGTGTTTTTCAGCATGATGGATGCTTTCCAGGGTTTTTACCAAATTTTCATGAACGAGAGAGATCAGGATAAAACTGCCTTCATTACCGAGCAAGGAGTATACTGTTTCATAGTTATGCCGTTCGGTCTGAGAAATGCGGGCGCAAACTATCAAAGGCTAGTCAATATGATGTTTAAAGAACTAATAGGAGAAATCATGGAGGTTTATGTGGACGATATGCTTGTAAAGAGTATGACAGAAGAAGACCACATCAAGCATCTCGGAAGATGCTTCGAGATATTGAGAAAGTATGGAATGAAATTGAATCCAGCAAAGTGCACTTTCGGTGTATGATCGGGAAAGTTCCTCGGATATCTCGTCCACGAAAGAGGGATCGAAGCAAACCCGGAGAAGATCCGAGCAGTTACTGATCTTCAACCACCAAGAAAACTTTCGGATGTTCAGAGTTTGATCGGAAAGATCATTTCATTAAATAGGTTTATCTCTCGATCCGCTGACAAGAGTTTGCCATTCTTCAAGTTATTACGTAAGTCGAAGGACTTCAAATGGAATGCAGAATGTGACAAGGCTTTTGAAGATCTAAAGGCGTACCTAACCTCACCACCCATGTTGGCCAAACCTACAGACGGAGAACCTTTGTACCACTTTATAGCCGTTTCCGAGGAGGCTATCAGTTCGGTACTAGTAAAATTGGAGGAATCCGGACAAAAACCAGTCTACTACTTGAGCAAATTATTACAAGGTGCCGAGAAGAATTATTTGGAGATCGAGAAATTCGCACTTGCTTTGGTGGTGGCTGCACGAAGATTGAGGCCCTATTTTCAAACCTATAAGATTATTGTCTTAACTAACCAACCCTTGAGGCAGGTTTTGTCTAAGCCAGAAACATCCGGCATGCTAATAAAATGGGCAATCGAATTGGGGCAGTTCGAAATTGAGTACTTGCCACGAACAGCAGTAAAGGCTCAAGTGTTAGCTGACTTCCTGGTGGAATCCACTAGTGTGAAGAATTCAGAGAATGAGGAAAGTTCTGAAATAAACATGCTTACGGAGGTCGAGCATCCAATATGGTTAATGCATGTGGATGGCCCTTCGACCAAGGAAGGGGGCGGAGCAGGAATTTATTTTCAAGGACCCAACGGCGAAGATTTAAGTTATGCCATCACTCTGGATTTTGTCATTACAAACAACGAAGCAGAATATGAAGCCCTGATTGCGGGACTGGAGATGGCCTTAAAGGCAAAGGTAAGATCAATTACTGTGCTGACAGATTCTGAACTTGTTCATAGGCAGGTAAAGGGCATTTATGAGGCAAAAGAGATCAATATGATAAAATATTTGAACAAAGCGAAAAGTCTGATATCGCAATTCGAAAAGTTCAATATTCAGCCTGTTCCTAGAGAAGAAAATCTATGGGCAGATTTGCTGTCAAAGTTCACCGGTGTTGCAGATGGTAAGAAAGAAAGGACTATTACATGGCTATTATTGAACACATCCGCTATCGATCTGGATGTCGCTCCTTGCATCGGCATCATGGAAATCGACAAGCGAAAGATCTCTTGGGTAGATCCTTTCATCAATTACCTGAAGGAAGGAAAACTACGGGAAGATACTAATGAAGCCCGAAGAATCAAGTATCGGTCCCCATCATTTACTTTGATCGATGATCAGCTCTATAAACGATCCTCCTCTGGAATCTTATTAAAGTGTATCTCTGAAAGTCAATATAATACAATTCTTAAAGAGATTCACGAGGGAGAAGCAGGAAATCACGACGGAGCTCGAGCATTAGCCCTAAAATGTTCGAGGACGGGATATTATTGGCCAACTCTCTTTTCTGACTCAGTAGATTATGTGAAAATATGTCATCATTGTCAAATTCATTCGAATTTGATCCATCAGTGATGAGGGGTATTCTGGATCCTACTTCTCTTTACAATTGCACGAGATCGAGCGGTACTTACCTCGAAGAATCGAGTTCGAATCTGACGATGGTTTTGCAGGGGATATAAACAAGCCCAGGATCCAAAGTTGCTGTTGGGCCGAGTTCTGAATCAAACTTATGGGCCGAAGATTTACATGTCTGTGGGTAGACCACCTAGACCCATTTTTAACTATAAATACCCCCTGCATTTATGATGTTGGACACAACTTCCCAGGTGCTCTCTCCTCGAAGCTATAGTCTTAAACTGCTCGGATTATAGGTCTAGTTCTATCATATGTATTTCGCCCTCTAGCTTGTACGGCATCCAATGATGCTCGAATAGGACCTTTTGAATTCTTGTACTTGTACTCATTCAGTTCGAATACAATTACATTTGATCTTTACATTGTTTAATTATCGTCATATCATTCTGCGTCCCACCCTTGATCGAATCAACGAAACCACGTAAGATCAATTGGCGCCCACCGTGGGGCCTTATTCGAGTATTAGATCGAAATATGCCTACTACGAGGAGGAACACGTATGTTAGAGGAGAGCCTTCCCATGCAGGGGGAGCACAAAATTCTGTTAACAATGAACCTGATAATCTATCACGCGCCGCACAACAACAACCGGAGGCGCCACCGGCAGTTCCACAAGATAACGTTCCAGTACACACAACCATTGGTGACTTAAGATCTATAATAGGCACAATGTGCAGGGAATTCTTGAACAGCGGAAGGGCAGATCAATCACCTGTAGACCAACCAGGGATTCAGGGAAGACCAGAGATACCTTCATCGAACTTGCAGAAGGAAAATGATGTGTCGCATGCCCCATCAACACATCCGCGTCGAGCGGCACCTTCGGAAGCCAATGCCCGGTCCGAAAACCCACCGGCACTAGTGCACGATCTGGAAAATTCTGTTGTAGGGGAAAGTCACGCCGCCGGCGCTGTAAGAAGAAACAAACCAATTAGCAAGAGAATCACTGAATCTGAATTGGAGAAAATAATACAGGAAAGGGTGGCTAAAAAATTGGAAGAGCAGGGTACCATGATAGAGATTCCCTTCACTCATCAAGCTCCCAGGCAAGCAGGGAACTCCCTGACTAGAGGAAACCTACGAGAGAGGGAGATCTCGAATAATATCATGAGATGTTCACCCTTTTGTCGAGAAATACGCGAAGCTCGAAACACAGAAACGGTGCCGACCAGGCTCCCTCGGTATAACGGGACTACCGACCCCGGCGAGCATATTAACAGCTTTGTTAATGTTATGAATTTGTATGGACACTCGGATAATTTCTGCTGCAAGATTATGGTCACCACTTTTGAAGGGATTGCCCTCGATTGGTTCGGAAAGTTACCCCCGAACTCCATATTTTCCTTCGAAGAATTTTGCGATAAGCTGAAGCATCAATTCGCTAGCCAGAGGAAGCCAAGATTGCCTGCGAATCATCTGGGCACTGTGAAACAATTGGAAGGGGAGACGTTGAGGCAATGGCTGGCAAGATTTAGTATTGAGCTCTTGAAAGTGGATACCCCGCAAATTGAATATCTGTCCTCGTTGATGTTCGAGCTGACTAGAAGCACCCAGTTTGGGAATGCGTTATGCAGAAAGCAACCTAAATCTTTCGAACGGATAATGGAAATTGCTGAAAAGTATATGATACAGGAAGAAATGAACAAATTGAAGAGTTCACATCTAGATAAGTCCCATCTCAACAGAAAGCAAGACAGGGCCCCGATCCCAAAACCAAGTGATTATGGAGGATCGAGTAAAGGATCCGTATGGCAGCGAATCAACACTTTTAAGCCGCAGATGCCGCCCCAAGGACCGAGTTCATATGGACCTCCCTATGATCGAAATCGAGTCCCAAGGCCGGGTAAAATTCAATTTACCGAGCTTAACAGCTCAAAAGAAGAGGTGTTGACCGTATTGGAAGAAGGAAATTTAATTCCGGAAGCCCAGAGAATCGCACAGGCAAGGCCGGGCGCACCCGGATATGACCAATATTGTCGATATCATCGAGCTAGGGGCCACAGTACGGAGAATTGTTATCAATTGAAGGTCGAGATCGAAAAGTTAATCAACCAAGGAAAACTAAAAGAATTTGTTAAGAATGGCAACTACAACAATCGCTACAGATCCCGTAGCCCGAGAAAATTTATCGCTCGGCAGAGGCAGATTCAAGGTCAAACAGAAGAACAATCGAACGGTGTGATCAACATGATCGCAGGTGGACCGGCGGGTGGAGATAGTAGGAATGCTAGGAAAAGGATTTTAAGGTCAATCAAGACAGGAGTGTCCACAAAAAGGGAAGTTCTGTCTTTGGAGCTTCCATCAATGGAGAATCAAGTCATCAGCTTTAGTGAGGCGGATCGACCCGCTGATGTTAGTTGGGACACGAATGAAGATGATCCAGACTTTTCCATGGTATTAACACTAAGAATTGCAAATTTCGAGGTCAAAAGAGTGCTGATCGATAACGGAAGCTCGGCAAACATAATTTCATCAGAAGCTCTTACGAGAATGAAACTCTGTCATCCATATTTGGATAAGGTAACCACCCCTTTGATCGGTTTCGGGGGGTCGGAGATCACTCCACTCGGGACTATACTTCTGAGTACCACTCTGGGATCAAAACCAAAGAATGTCACGAGAATGATCAAGTTCCTAGTGGTGGATACGCCGTTCGCCTACAATGCCATCTTGGGAAGACCCGCTCTGAATACTTTTAAGGCCATCGTATCCACTTACCATCAGAAGATAAAGTTCCCAACTGAAGGAGGAGTAGGTGAGATGAGGAACGATCAGTACATGGCCTGGGAATGTTATAGTTCGTCCTTGACCATCAAGGAAAAGGTGGAGCCTGAGGTCCCTAACAAAAGAAAAATATCTGAGTTAGTCTCTAACTCTGGAACCCCAATTCCTGATCATGAAAGACTGGATGGAAAGAAAGGGAAGATCGTTGACATGAGTGTACAAGCACCTGATCACAAAAAGGTGAGCTTGGTTCCTGGATCTCCAGAAAAATTCACAAAAATAGGAACGGAGCTAAGTAATTGCATGGAGGCAAAGCTCATCGGATTCTTGCAGAAAAACGTGGATGTCTTCGCATGGAGTTCGGACGACATAGTGGGAATCGACCCGCGAGTAATAACGCATTCCCTGAATATTGACCCAAAGGCCAGACCCGTGAGGCAGAAGAAGCGCAATCACGGACGAGAGAAAGACAAGATAATTAATGCGGAGGTCGATAGGTTGTTAGCAGCAGGGCAAATCAAGGAAATAAAATTCACGGAATGGCTATGCAATGTGGTATTAGTCTCCAAGGGAGAAAAGATCGAGAACAAATGGAGAATGTGCAACGATTTCACCGACTTAAACAAACTATGTCCAAGGGACCCTTACCCTTTGCCTCGAATTGACATGCTCGTAGACTCCACTGCAGGATTTGTATTATTTAGCATGATGGATGCATTTCAAGGATTTTATCAGATCTTCATGAACGAAAGAGATCAGGACAAAACGGCATTTATCACCGAACGAGGGGTGTATTGTTTCATAGTTATGCCTTTCGGTTTAAGGAACGCCGGTGCAACATATCAGAGGCTGGTTAATATGATGTTCAAAGAGTTAATAGGAGAAATCATGGAAGTATATGTAGACGACATGCTCGTAAAGAGTATGTCCGAAGAAGATCATATTAATCATCTCGATAGGTGCTTCAAAATTTTGAGGAAGTATGGATTGAAGTTAAACCCAGCAAAATGCACATTTGGGGTGCGATCGGGAAAATTCCTCGGGTATTTAGTTCATGAAAGGGGAATCGAAGCTAATCCAGAAAAAATCCGAGCGATCACTGACCTCCATCCACCAAGAAAACTTTCGGATGTTCAAAGTTTGATAGGAAAAATTATCTCACTGAACAGATTCATCTCCAGATCCGCTGACAAAAGCTTACCTTTCTTCAAATTATTGCGTAAATCTAAGAACTTCGAGTGGAACGCCGAATGTGACAAGGCTTTCGAAGAGCTGAAAACATACCTGACTTCGACACCCATGCTAGCAAAGCCATCCGAAGGGGAACCTCTATATCTGTACATAGCTGTGTCAGAAGAAGCCATTAGCTCGGTTCTGGTCAAGCTAGATAAAGCTGAGCACAAACCAGTTTACTATTTGAGTAAATTGTTGCAAGGGGCCGAAAAGAATTATTTGGAGATTGAAAAATTTGCACTTGCCTTAATTGTGGCAGCCCGGAGATTAAGGCCCTACTTTCAAACATATAAAATCATTGTTTTAACTAACCAACCTTTGAGACAGGTTTTGTCCAAGCCAGAAGCTTCAGGCAGGTTAATAAAATGGGCGGTCGAGCTCAGCCAATTCGAAATTGAATACCGACCGCGAATCGCCGTCAAGGCGCAAGTGCTAGCTGATTTTGTACTTGAGTCAACCAACATATCGAGCGGGAAAGAAGAAACAACCCCGGAATTATGTATGGTGGAAGAAGCAAACGATCAAGTTTGGCTGATGCACGTGGACGGATCTTCAACCAAGGAAGGTGGTGGAGCTGGGATCCACTTCCAAGGGCCTAATGCCGAAGATCTGAGCTATGCGATAACCTTGGACTTTGTCGTCACCAACAACGAGGCCGAATATGAAGCTTTGATAGCTGGATTAGAGATGGCCATTAAGGCAAAGGTAAAATCGATCATCGTACTAACGGATTCGGAACTTGTTCACAGGCAGATAAAAGGCACTTACGAGGCCAGAGAATTCAACATGATTAAATATCTGAACAAGGCGAAGAAGTTGATCTCGGAGTTCGATAAGTTCGACATTCAACCGATACCAAGAGAAGAGAATCTCTGGGCAGATATATTGTCAAAATTTACAGGACTGGCCGACGGAAAGACTGAAAGAACAATCACTTGGCTGCTATCGAATATGTCCGCCATCGAGTTAGACGCAGCCCCTGTTGTTGATGTTATGGAAATCGAAGAGCCAAGTAGATCGTGGAGTGACCCTCTTATCGCCTATCTTAAGGATGGAAAACTTCCGGATGATGCAAATGAGGCTCGGAGAATCAAATATAGAGCGCCATCATTTACTTTGATGGACAGTCAACTTTATAAGCGGTCCTCTTCGGGAATTCTATTGAAATGTATCCGCGAGTCACACTACAATATCATTTTAAGGGAAGTTCATGAAGGGGAAGCTGGGAGTCATTGTGGAGCTCGAGCGTTAGCTCTTAAATGCTCAAGATCTGGATATTATTGGCCTACACTCTTTCCTGATTCTGTCGAGTATGTGAAAAAGTGCCATCACTGTCAAATTCATTCGAATTTAATACACCAACCGGCCGAACATATGCATTCGATCCCTATTTGTTGGCCCTTCGATAAATGGGGCATCGATATTGTAGGACCTTTCCCAACAGCGCGAGCCAGAAAAAATTACGTACTTGTAGCTGTGGAATATTTCAGCAAGTGGGTCGAATGTGTCGCCTTGACAAAGATCACCCAATTTCAAGTTATTAATTTTTTATGGAAAAATATAGTTTGCAGATTCGGAATCCCCAGGGTTTTAATATCAGATAACGGAACGCAGTTTGCAGGAAAAAGGATCACGGATTGGTGCGAAAGATTTGGAATACAACAGAACTTTGCGTCCGTTGGCCACCCTCAGGCTAACGGACAAACTGAAGTAGTGAACCGGGAAATTGTTCGATCTCTGGAGAAGCGCTTATCGGAAGCAAAGGGAAAATGGCTGGATGAGCTACCAGGAGTATTATGGGCCAACAGAACAACAGTCAAAGCGGCAACCGGAGAAACTCCATTTAGTTTGGTTTATGGGTCGGAGGCTGTAATTCCAGTCGAAAATCTTATACCTTCTCCCAGGGTCGAATTTTACGATCCAGAAGAAAACCAATCGCTGAGGCAAGTGGAAGTTGATCACGCGGATGCTCGTAGGGACCGCGCGAAGTTGAAAATTCAAGCCGCCAAAGCCAACATGGAAAAGGCCTATAATCGGAATGTGAGGATTCGATCCTTCAAAATTGGGGATCTAGTGCTCAAAAAAGTGGAAGTGTCAAAGCACGTAGGAAAACTGCAACCCAATTGGGAGGGCCCGTTCGTGATCGTAGAGGTTGGAAAGAAAGGATCTTATAAGATTGCACGCCCTAACGGAGAAATACTGCCTCGAGCTTGGAATGCGGTCAATTTAAGAAGATATTATGGAAGATAGAAACAATAGAGGCTTCTACTTTTTAGCTATGTTATTCCGTTTTCTTTTGACCGTTGCTATTCGGCGAACTATATGTGTTTAATGAAGAATTGGATTATTTGAAGAATGTTTGTTCAGACTATTTATTCAATGAAAGCATATTTCGCCTACATTCTTACTTATCCGTCGTATTACTGATATTCTCAATCTATATTGCCAATCTCTACTTTCTTCTATCAAATATTGAATGGGTGAAAGCCTCTGCTAAGACCCAAGGGCTAAAAATGCTCTAAAAAACGACTAAGGGTGAAAGCCTCTGCTATGCCCCTTAGATCGAAAATATTGAAAGGGTGAAAGCCTCTGCTATGCCCCTTAGATCGAAAATATTGAAAGGGTGAAAGCCTCTGCTAAGACCCAAGGGCTAAAAATGCTCTAAAAAACGACTAAGGGTGAAAGCCTCTGCTATGCCCCTTAGATCGAAAATATTGAAAGGGTGAAAGCCTCTGCTAAGACCCAAGGGCTAAAAATGCTCTAAAAAACGACTAAGGGTGAAAGCCTCTGCTATGCCCCTTAGATCGAAAATATTGAAAGGGTGAAAGCCTCTGCTAAGACCCAAGGGCTAAAATGCTCTAAAAAACGACTAAGGGTGAAAGCCTCTGCTATGCCCCTTAGATCGAAAATATTGAAAGGGTGAAAGCCTCTGCTAAGACCCAAGGGCTAAAAATGCTCTAAAAAACGACTAAGGGTGAAAGCCTCTGCTATGCCCCTTAGATCGAAAATATTGAAAGGGTGAAAGCCTCTGCTAAGACCCAAGGGCTAAAAATGCTCTAAAAAACGACTAAGGGTGAAAGCCTCTGCTATGCCCCTTAGATCGAAAATATTGAAAGGGTGAAAGCCTCTGCTAAGACCCAAGGGCTAAAAATGCTCTAAAAAACGACTAAGGGTGAAAGCCTCTGCTATGCCCCTTAGATCGAAAATATTGAAAGGGTGAAAGCCTCTGCTAAGACCCAAGGGCTAAAAATGCTCTAAAAAACGACTAAGGGTGAAAGCCTCTGCTATGCCCCTTAGATCGAAAATATTGAAAGGGTGAAAGCCTCTGCTATGCCCCTTAGGTTAAAACAAGCATTCTATCGAAAAATAAAACATTCTATGGAAGTTAGATCGAAATAAACATTCTGTTGAAGAATGACCTAAGTCTCCATGACGGCTAAGGCGCCGAAAAAAAAAAAAAAAAAAAAAAAAAAAAAAAAAAAAGAGGAGAAAGGGAAAGACGGAGAATATTATTCCAAGCAAATATTATATCGTTACAACAAGGGTTATACTACAACAAGAAAGATAAACCGTTACAACAAGGATGGTATCACAAAGAGAAATCTTAACTCGTTGTACAAAGAAAAACCACAATATTACTAAACGAAATTATTTTCGGAAAGGATTTTTCGGACTTCAGCACTACGATCAGCATACCCGCGGATGTAAGCTTCTCTCTCACGGAGCTCGGAGTATCTCTTCTCGCGTTCATAAATATCTTTGAGTCTCTCTAATTCCGAACTCAACTTATCCTGAGACAATCTCTCCTTAAAAAATCTATTAGCTTCCAGCGCGCGTTCCAACTCCATCTTTTTAACGATCAGCTCGAGTGAAGTGGAAGCCCGTTGTTCGATCTCGTGATTGGCCAATGCATAAAGCTTAGAGAAGACTTTGCTAGCCTGAACTTATAAGAAAACACATCATAGCAGAAATAAAGGAAATAGAGAGCCATAACAAAGAAGTTAGAAAGATTTACCTGAATAAGGGATTCCGACCCAGAATGAAATAGGAACGAGGAATATTCTCCAGTCGAGAAGACCGCCTCGGAGATAGAAACATCGGCCCGAAGAAGACTCAAGTCAGGTTTCTCATGACACATTGCATCGAAACGAGTCCCATTTATTCCAAGCAAAGACCCTCCGACCAACGAAGGAACAGATTGGGAAGAGGAGCGCCCAGTTACTTCATCCACAAAAGAAACCCTTTTAGTTCTCTTATTTGAGTCTCTAGATTTCAAGCACGAAGAAAGGGTAATGATCGGAGATTTGTTTTCCCCATGAGGATTTGACTGATCCGAACTAATAGATTTGATTGGTGATCGTTCTCTTTTCCTTATTCTCCTACTATCACTCGGTCCGGATAAAGGCGCGGGAAAAATTACGAGAGCATTCAGATTCTTATTCATCTCTCAATTTTCGGGTAAAGATCCGACCAAGATAATTTTTTAAAAAAGCTCCGAACACTATGAGCAATATCAGTGCAAAGGCAACGTAAAATGGCCTAGCTATTTATAAGAAAACGGTACGATGCAAACTGCAATGATTGGTAAAGCACTGCTTCCAAGAAAGGCCCAGTGATGTAACCAAGTACGCAAAGCTGACGTCATGAAACTCAACAAGAAGTCCAAACAGGCAATAATATAAAATAGTATAAAAGAAAGAAATTCAAATACAAGAATCTACTAAATAAGCAAGGACCAAAGATCATAAGTAAACAAGTACATTGTTGCACCAAGCCAATCCTATTACATAGCAATCGTTATGAGTTGGACTCCTTCACGCCCGAACTACGGTCCGATCCATCTCGTTTCTCCGATTTGCTGGAACCACTTTCCGAACTGTCAGAGTCATCTTCACTTGAGCTGCTGCTTTCTTCATCACGAGTTCGTGCGCCAGGCGCAGATTGACTCAGACCAGAAGGAGTGCCTTGTACACTCTGACCGCGGGAATCCCCTTCAATATCCACATCTTCGTCTTCGGATTGGGCTTCGAGCTCATCAGGATTGGGCATTGGTGCACCGAATTCCTCAAGGAAAAGAGCAAACTCGTGAGTCGAAAATTCTTCGAGCTTGGGAGGAAGAGAGGATGCCTTATAGTCTTCACCATAGATATTCTTATAAGGATCCATCTTAGGAAGGAAGTCGTTAAGGGCACCTTCAATTTTAGCAGCTGTAAGGAGATGCTGAGCTCCTTTATAATAGAAGGATTGATTAATTGCTCCCGATCGTAATCGAACCAAGGCATCGTGGATCGGAGACTTTAAGAACTCCCTTACGGTGGGAAGCCTGGCCTCGACTCGACCGCGTTCATAAGATTGTTCGGCAGATATTTTAGCTTGCTCAAGCTCCTGCTTTAATTTCACCACTTCATCCTCTAAGGCCTTCTTCGTTTGTAACTCGTTCCTGGTTCTCTCGAGCTCGATCTCGACCTCAGACAACTTACTCTTGGTATCCTCTAGCTGACTGGTCTTCGCAGCTTCATCCTTCAGAACATTGCACAAGGCTTTCTGTACTGCTTGAGACTCTTCATTCAGTACAGCTTGTCGAAGGGCAGTTTGAATAAACAGGTCTCCGGCTTGCAAAAGAAGAAGATATGTAAGAGCACGAGATAAGAAATATAAGGAAAAAGCTAGAAACTTTCAGAATAAGACAGTACCTTTTGATGAGCATGGGCGTAATCGCCTAGTATCTCAAAATCCTTTTTAGCGAAAGATTGAACAGTATCGTCCTTGAATCTTCCGGCGAGAAACATCCGAAGAGACTTATCCACCGTATGCTCACCCTCGGAGCCCAAGTCAGATTCGACGGTCCCACAGTCCGGGTATCCGGCCGCCCTAGGTCCTTGCAGGTGTTCTTCGATGAAATCAGCCAAATCTGGCTCGGAATGACCAGCCCGACATGGTATGGAATTCGGTCCCCGACCAAAAGGCTTGACTCTCCTAGAGGACTCAGGGACATTGCTACTCCTCTTGCGAGCCATCCTGGCCTGCAAAATTTCTCTAGCACGATCCTCCAGAAGAGTATAATTACTATATCCCGCGTTATTCGGGTTAGAAGGAACGTTTGGAAAAACAGAGCGAAGAGGTTCGGGATCTTGGAAATCGGAGGTCCCCTCCGTCTCGGCCCGAGACCGCGAAGTCCCTGCTTCGGTGATCGGGGGAACAATCATTAAAGCGTTTGAGTTTGATACGGTCCCAACCTGGGCCTTGGATTTTTTCGTTTTCCGGGAAGCTATTTGAGGACGAGGCCGACCCTTATTACCCTTCGAAAAGGAAGCAACATGCGGGCCAGCTACAGATGTACGGAATTTATCAACTATATCAGCTAACGTGGAAGGAGGATTAGCAGGATCGATCTGAGCTTTCCCAAAGATGATCGGTTCGGGAGGAAAAGTGCAACTACTGAGCTCGGCCAGTCGCAAAACTGCCTCTTGAGTCATTAAAGCAGTCTGATGAGGATCAGCACGAAGAGATTGCAGAAAATTATCTGTTATCTCGTTCTTCATATTCCCCACGAGCCGGCGTCTCCCATATATCCACTCCTTTGCTCCAGGCCACTCGAAGGGAGTTGGCTCGGAATTTTCTTCGGAAGGCGGGGACTCTGGTCCTCGGACAAAGAAAAACTCGCGTTTCCATCCTTTCAGGTTACTACTCACATTGGTCGATAAGACCGAAATCTTCGGCCTCTGAGAAAAGTATACGTAACCTGCGTTTGAAGAAGTGGAAGAACTAATTTGAAATATCCTCCAAAAATTCTGAAAAGCCGGCCTTTTCCCCTTAGCTTTCATCAACACGCAAAAAGCTATGATTAGGCAGATCGAATTCGGTAAGATCTGACAGGGAGCCAGCTTAAAAGCATTTAGTAGATTTTCTACCAGAGGAGGGAAGGGAATGCGTAAGCCGTAGTGGAATTGTTTGGAATAAAAGGCTTGGCAACCGGCGGGAGGGTTGGTAACTCGTTGATCGGGGGAGGGAAGCACTATTGAAAAACCAGCGCCTAGATATTGACCGAATTCTCTTTGCAACTCCGCCAAGTCCGTCTCCTTATAGGAACAGACGATCTGATCTGCCCTCTCCTCAGTCATGTTTAGAGCTGCGCTAGTCGAGGGCTCTTCCCAATCGTAGATCGTAATCACCACGTTACGATTTAGCCTATATTTATACTGCTCATCGTTACCCAAAGGAAGCTATCCGTCTTCTGTATCTTCCTTTTCAGAGACTGTTGCCTCTTCGGAATTTTCATCTTCGCTATTCCCAGTGTCAGAACTTGACTCCCGCTCCTCTTCGCTATTCGAGGCGGAACCCGAGTTTTGTGGATTCTCGTTCTCAACTGATCGATTCTCTACCGCCTCTTTCCTGTTATCGATCTCATTCTCCTCTAAGGGAGATTTTCCTTTTAAATCTGCTGAGCTCGACATAATAAGGCGACTGATCAAATATGGCAAATAAAACTCACTTATCGACTTATTTGCTCCGATCAAAAAGTTTTTCCTCAGAATTTGTGAGGAACACCGACCCTCCGTGTAACAATATATACAGGGACAAAATGGGAAATTGCAAATCGGTCCCCGAGTGACCGCGACGATTGGACTCTCTTGAGGTAAATTTGAAGTTATATTTTCAGAAATTGCACCTACGGCCCCTAAACTTTCCAGAATTCCTGAAGTAAAGATCCATATCTCTAACAACAAGGACGATCTCATAACTGCGCTATCAAGAAATCGTTTAAACATGCACTCTTTTTCCCTGACCCGGTTTTTATCCCAGAAGGGTTTTTCCGAGCCAGGTTTTTAATGAGGCATACCAGCAACGATAAGCCGAGATCGATTTATCCTGACATTAAATATACTTCTTCGAGCTTAAGTTCCACTTTACGCTCGAGAAGTGGGGGAGTATTGATGAGGGGTATTCTGGATCCTACTTCTCTTTACAATTGCACGAGATCGAGCGGTACTTACCTCGAAGAATCGAGTTCGAATCTGACGATGGTTTTGCAGGGGATATAAACAAGCCCAGGATCCAAAGTTGCTGTTGGGCCGAGTTCTGAATCAAACTTATGGGCCGAAGATTTACATGTCTGTGGGTAGACCACCTAGACCCATTTTTAACTATAAATACCCCCTGCATTTATGATGTTGGACACAACTTCCCAGGTGCTCTCTCCTCGAAGCTATAGTCTTAAACTGCTCGGATTATAGGTCTAGTTCTATCATATGTATTTCGCCCTCTAGCTTGTACGGCATCCAATGATGCTCGAATAGGACCTTTTGAATTCTTGTACTTGTACTCATTCAGTTCGAATACAATTACATTTGATCTTTACATTGTTTAATTATCGTCATATCATTCTGCGTCCCACCCTTGATCGAATCAACGAAACCACGTAAGATCAATCAGCCAGCCGAGCAAATGCACTCTATCCCGATATGTTGGCCTTTCGATAAATGGGGTATCAACATTGTCGGTCCCTTCCCGACCGCCAGATCTAGAAAGAACTATGTTTTGGTCGCGGTAGAGTATTTCAGTAAATGGGTCGAATGTGTGGCTCTAACTAAGATCACTCAGTTTCAAGTAATAAATTTCCTATGGAAGAATATTGTCTGCAGGTTCGCAATTCCTAGAGTTTTAATCTCTGACAATGGAACGCAATTCGCTGGCAAGAAGGTCACATATTGGTGTGAGAAGTTCGGGATACAGCAAAATTTCGCATCGGTAGGGCACCCCAAGGCCAATGGACAAACAGAGGTCGTAAATAGAGAGATCGTTCGATCTCTAGAAAAGCGGTTATCTGACGCAAAAGGAAAGTGGCTTGATGAACTTCCGGGAGTTTTATGGGCTTATAGAACCACTATAAAAGCAGCTACGGGGGAAACTCCTTTCAGCTTAGTTTACGGATCTGAAGCAGTTATTCCAGTCGAGAATCTGATATCTTCTCCCAGAGTTGAATTTTATGATTCCGAAGAGAATAAATCGTTGAGGGAAATGGAAGTTGATCATGCAGACAGCAAAAGGGATAATGCTAAGCTGAAAATTCAGGCCATGAAATCCAACATAGAAAAAGCGTACAATCAAAAGGTTAGAATCCGAACCTTTAAGGTTGGAGATCTAGTGCTGAAAAAAGTAGAAGTCTCGAAACATGTTGGAAAACTTCAGCCCAATTGGGATGGACCTTATGTAGTGATCGAAGTAGGGAAGAAGGGCTCTTACAAGATTGCTCATCCAAATGGAGAAGTCTTGCCTCGATCTTGGAATGCCATAAATTTGAGAAGATATTATGGAAGATGAAGATTATTTAGCAGTTTCTAGCCTATCTATTGTTTTATTGTCTAATTGTGTTCTTTATTTCTCATGTTCTTGAAGATTATCTATTCAATGAAATTTTTCTTCGCAAAGATATTATCAATTCGTCATATTCGAAAAGTTATTATGGCCAATCTCTATGTATATTATTCAAATATCGAACAAGGGTGAAAGCTGTTGCTATGCCCCTTGGATCAGCAAAATGGGTGACGACCCTAGAAACGACTAAGGGTGAAAGCCGTTGCTATGCCCCTTGGATAGAAATAAATGAAAAGGGTGAAAGCTGTTGCTAAGACCCTCAGGTGAAAGCTGTTGCTATGACCGATCAAAAACGACTAAGGGTGACAGCCGTTGCTATGCCCCTTAGATCGAAATAAATGAAAAGGGTGAAAGTTGTTGCTAAGACCCTCAGGTGAAAGTTGTTGCTATGACCGATCAAAAACGACTAAGGGTGAAAGCCGTTGCTATGCCCCTTAGATCGAAATAAATGAAAAGGGTGAAAGTTGTTGCTAAGACCCTCAGGTGAAAGCTGTTTGATTTAACCGTTTTTCGTTGGTTATGATTAAATTAATAAGATGTGATTAGGAGATCCGGTTTTGTATTAATTATAGGGCTCTGTTACTTTATTATGGATGGATCAATCTCAAGGAAGAACAATTAAGTAAAAGAACAAAAAGGTAAACAAGACAACGAAAGAGTTAATGAGTAAAATAGTATAGCAAAAGCTTTTCTATTCAATGTGATATTAGATAGACAATGTATGTAGGCGTAAGCTCTGATTGTGTCCAATACAACGTTTTAACTAGGTATTTATATAATACTAACCCTAGCTTTAGAAGGAAACATAGTCCTAATAGGACTCGGGATAAGTGTCCTTCTCGAGCCAGGATTGTAGTCTGGTCGCCGAGGAGAATCGTCTCTGATCGGGTCGATGGATGATTCCGGATGAGCTTGTATAGTCGAACTGATCTGATACCCCTTAGTTGATTCGAGTAATATAAGGGGTGCGAAATAGCCCCCATCAGTACTCCCTCACTTCTTCGAGCGTGTATGTAGTAGAAGCTCGTAGAAGTAGATGGTGGATTACGACTGTATTTTCTATGGAATGTGCCTCGTTAAAAACCTTCCTTAGGAAAAAACCCTGTGGGAAAAATCCTAAGTAAGGAAAAGAGTGCTACATCTCATAAATAGTCGTTTTCTTGTTCAATCATGATCTATCACGTGTCTCTTTTGAGAAAGCGTTTCAACCTTTTCTGCCGCTTAGCGGGAATGCGATCAGCCGTGAGGAGTTCGAAACGTCTTTTCATCTTTCTTTATAAATAGGTGATCGTTGTTTCAGTCATCTTTTACTTCCCATATTCTGCAATCATTTTCTTATTCGCTCATTTATTTTCTAGTTTGCTCTTGTCGACTCGTATTCTTCGAGGATCCTAAAAATGGCTTCCATTTCCAGAAAATCTTCCTCGTTAATCAAAGAAAGAGTTACTCCTAATGTCGAGGAGGAGGTTCCCCCGAGCTCTCCGACAGAACAGATTGGAGCGTCTGAATTCACAGTCCCTGACGAGGATAAGTTTAGTGTGCAAATTATATCCGATACGGACGTTGCCGCCAGGGCCAAGAAGGGTAAAGGTACGGTCCCTCAGATTTCTGAACCAATTGAGGACCTCCCTTGTGCCTATACCGAGGAGACTTTCCACGAGGTTGTGGATAACTATACGAAATACTTTCCGGAAGGTTCTAAGATTATTCTAACTTCCCCTTCGGATAGGGTCACTTCTCCGCCAGAGGGTTGTCGAGCCTTCTATACTGTTCTGATCTTACGAGTTTTCGCTTGTTCGATCCAAGTTGTGTAAAATGCCGTACAAGTGTTTGCAAACAATAGAAAGAGATCAATAATATTTGTATTCGGAATGTTTGAGTACAAATTACAAGTATTGAGAGTCCTATCCGAGCAATATAGGATGCCGTACAAGCTAGAGGGTGAAGTACATATAAGTAGCCTATACTATTCTTCCTAAGTAGGTCCGAGCAGCAGCCTCGGAGGAAGAGCACATGGGAAGTTGTGTGTCGTCGTCATAAATGCTAGGGGTATTTATAGCTGAGAAGATGGGCTTTCTGACACACTTGCAAGAGTACTTTTCTGGCCTGCTGGCTTGGGCCTGGGCTCGGCCCAACAGTAACCTTCTACCTCGGATTCTCTTTATTGGCTCATAACAGATCACTACATACCCCGGCTCGGTTCGGCACTTCCGGGGACGGAAACTTGTGTTGCTCGATCCACATTGAGCTAGCAAGAATAGGGGATCCAAATTACCCCTCATCAATACTCCCCCACTTCTCGAGCGTAAAGTAGAGCTTAAGCTCAAAGAAGTATAAGCTATGTTGAACGCTGTGGTGAGATGAGCCATTCAAAATATGTTTCGGGTATGCCTCATTAAAAACCTAACTCGGAAAAACCCTTTGGGATAAAAACCGAGCTAGGGAAAAAGAGTGCATATATTAGAAACAATATAATGGCGTGCCGAGATGTTAACCTTGTCGTCCATTGTTTGCATAGGACCTCTAGATCGGAATTTTCCTTATTGTCAATTACTGTAATGCTTCATTTAATTCCTTAGCGAATGCTTCCTTAATTTTCCGATCGCAACACAAAGGATCAACGGAATACCACAGGAACAATTTCCAAGGAACATATCCCAATTTCTGGAAAGTGAGGGATCAAGAATGCAATTCTTAGAAAAAATAACTTTAAATTTTTACCCGGTGTAAGTTCAACCGTCGCGGTTACTCGGGGACCTGTTTGCAATTTTACCTTTTTAACCCCGTATATATATATATGTTGACTTGTTGAAAAATTACTCACAAATCACATACTTTCTTGAGCTCGGAGCATTCGGGTCGAAAGAATATCTGCTTTAGTATAATCGTTTCCCAGTCCATAATGTCTAGTTCCAGAAGTTTGAGGGGCAAGTACAAAGTCGGAGAGGGCCAAGAGTCTGATCCTCTGTTAAAGCTCGTCGATGATTACGAAGATGGAGAGTTTCATCCAGAAGATGGGGATGCTGAGCAGACCGAAGATCTCGAGGAAGACGTGGTCGAGAAGCTTAGTATTGGCGAGGGCGCCTTTGTCAGGATTTTTAGACATACGTTTCCTTCTAATACAGCCACCTCGAACAGGTCAGAACTTCGCTTTCTCCCGCTCAGCTTCTCCCGCATTCTGTCGCGTATATCGTAGCATTCAGCGCTCTCATGGAAGCCAAGGGGGAAGAGGCCTCTTTTAGTAATTTTTGGCAAATATTTCGAATGGACCTGTGTAAGAGCTCAAATGTCGGGTTCGTGTCCATCTGCCAGCGGTCGAAACGGCCTTTTCTTACGAACATAACAACGGAAAAGAGTAAAGGTTGGAAGAGGAGGTTCTTTTTCGTGAAAGGCCCTGATGTCCCCGTATCAGAAGTTAGCTCGAAGACCAGACCATATCGATGGGATGGCATAAATTCTTGGTCATACGGTCGTCGCAGGATTAAAGAGAAGCTCAACCACCTTTTTTTCCGATGAATTTCTCGAGCAGTTACGGTCCAATCCTTACCAAACCATGCTTCTAGTTCAAGAAGGTGTTTTGCGGTCGGCTGGGTTGAGCAAATGTGACTATCCTGCCCCAATGATCAAATACTCTTATCCTTTACCCAATCGATCCTTTGAAGGATCCCTTCAGCCGCTCGGTGACTTGTCTGCTTCTGCTGCTCCGTCCCTCGCCCCTCTTTCTTTGAGTATGTTTTTAGTTTCTTCCTATTTCAGGGTGTGATAGATTAATTCTTCTTGTTTTAACTCACGTATACCTTGTATTTCCTTTACAAGTAGAACTGTTGAGAGGTTTCGACTGTCCACTGCTTGCTCGGTTGGAGATATGCCATCCCACTTCGAGCAGTTACCATATACTTCGAAAAGAAGAGCGGATGCAAGTAATTTAGGCGGAGATTCAATTGATATACCAATTCTACTTCCCGATCTGAGAGGGCTTGGTACTATGAGTTCCTTGAATTCTGTCACTGTGGGTCCTCTCCGAAGTCTGTTCTCCCCTGATACTTCTACTGTTTCGTCCGTTGGTTACAGTCAATATTCCTGGAACCGAATTCTGGGTGTGCAAGAGCATGAGAAGTTCCTGAGTCGAAAGAGGAATGCAGACCATACGGGACCCTCGAGGAGGGTAAAACCCTTTGGTGTGAGTTCTAATTCGGTTCCATGTCGAGAGGGTAGGTCGGAGCCAGATGTGGCAGACTTCATGGACAAGCATTTCCGCGGTAGCAGGGCTGCTGGATACCCCGAAGACGGGACTATTCAATCCGATCTGGGTTCAGATGGTGAGAATGAATTCGACAAAGCAACTAGAATTTATATGGCTAGTCGGTTTAAGCGGGATATGCTGCTTCAAACCATCAAAGGTAGTTTTGAGGTTCTGAGTGATTTCTCCCGGACGTATCATGAGGTAAGAATTCGTCTTTTGACTATTTCTTCTTTCTTTAGAGTCTCTAATATTTACTGATAACCGAAATTTTCTCATAGGTTGGGGATTTGTTCGCTTTTCAGACCTATCGCTTAGCATTGCTAGAGCAGGAGTCACAGGATGCTCACGATGCATATGCACAAATTTTTGTTGATAATCAAGCCCTTCGATCTCAACTGGCAGACAGTCAACGAGAACTGTCTCAAGTGAAGAAAGAGCTAGAGAATACAAGTAAGAAACATTCCTCCTCTGTGGAGGATGAATTATTATCAGTAGTTACAGAAAAGAGTGCACTCGAGGATGAGCTAAAGAGAACTAAGATCGAGCTCGAGCAAACCAAGCAAGACTCAGCTCGCGCATATTCTCAAAGGGCAGAAGAGGCGGAACTTCCAGCCATACGAAGATTTCTTAAATCCTCCGTTTTCGACCCTTTAGTTCGGAGAAGGATCGGCGGAATCCTTCAAACCATTTTTTATAAAGGGATTCAACAACTGGTTTCAGCCAATAGGATCCCGGACGAAATGGAGGAATACCTCCTGTATATGAATCCTTACAAAAATGCCGAAGGAAAGGACTACAAAACTTCATCATTGCCCCGAGAAACTGTGAACTGGCAAAGTTATCGTTTTGCCCCCATAGTTGAGGAGTTTGGCATTCCGATGCCTAACCCAGATTTGCTCGAGCGGTCCGACGACAATCATCAATCTGCCTCAGGAGAAAACGAAAATGTCAACATAGAGGACGGATCGGATGAGGAGGATGATCGACCCTCTGATCAGACCGGTCCATTAGGCAGCGGTGATGAAGGTGGCGGTGGTCCGAACACTGGGTTCAAGCATGATGGGGGGAACGATTCATAGCCTTGTAGTTAGGAATCAAATGTATACATGCACGTAATTCGTTTTTTGTAATCGGATTTGTTTCCTTTACGATCGGTCCGCAGGATTTGTAAATTCTTATTTTGCAAATATTTGGACATCATCTTCTTTTCATAGTTCGATATCTTTTCGTACACTATGCTTGAAATTTATTTATTCTAAATAGAATCTTTCTTGAAAGTTGCGTTGATTCCACTACTGTAGTCATAGGGCGTAGCGCCTATAAATATGAGGATCTCTTCAAATTATTTACACTACACCTTTATTTACAGAGATCGGAGCTCTTCCTCTATATTCTGCATTCTTCAAATCTGTTAACTCATTTCCCGTTTATCATGGGGGAAATACTAGGCAAGGCCATCGACCCCAAACTGCTATTGGGTGGTTCGAAAAACCAAAATTCGTCCAAAGAGCAAAAGCCAGCCAAGGAGGCCAAACCCTCCAAATCCTCTTCTAAAACCTCTGTGTCTTCTCCCAAAGTTCCTAAGGGAGGGGAAAATAAGAAAGAGAAAAGCGCTTCATCGAAGCAAACTAAGGGCAACACAAACAAGTCCATCTTGGATGAGGAGCTTGAGGCTGAGCTCGAGGGCTCTTCGCCGAAAATTGTCGATTCTTCGAGTGGGGAGCCCGTTAGGCAGAAAACTCCCGTTCCTTATTCGAACAAAAGGCCTTATTCCGACGGGGTCACTCCCATCGAGGCTTTGTAGAAGCTTGCTATCGGTAACAAGCCATCATCTGATGATTCTTCAGCCGTCCCCCCCACAGGAGGTTGGAGCAAAAAACCTAAGTTGGATATTGGTGGAGAAGCTTCTGCTGAATCCTTAAGAACTGATAATCTTTCCGAACCCCGAGTTGACTCCGCTCCTCCGATGGTTACTCCTTCCCCGCCTAAGGAGTCGAAAGACGGGTCCGTTTCTAAGGTTGTGCTCGGGGATCCCGTAGATAGTCTGTTGCGGGCTGACCTTACTTCTTCTGAAACCGACATGTCCAAGGAGAGAAATTTAGAAGAGTTGTACCAATCTGGGTCGCACTTTCTGTTTCAGGTGTTATAATCTCTCTCTCTCTCTCTTTTTTTTTTTTTTTTTTTTTTTTTTTAACTTATCTGAACATTTAATAGGCTGGACAAGATTTTCTCGAACTCAAAACGTTTGCCGAGCGGGAAACAAATCGGCATGCTGCTATCTCCCTCGAGCTGGAGAAGAAGAAAACTGAATTTGACCGTGTCCTTGAGGAGAAGTTTGCTTTAGAGAAAGAGAAGGTTGCTAAGGATCAGGGAGAAGAAATCCATAAGAAACTGAATGAGCAGCTCGAGAAACTTAAATGTCTTCACGAGCAGGAGAAGAAAGTGATGGGGGCTATTTCGCACCCCTTATAATGTACAGATCGACTGAGGAACAGAAGATCGGTTCGACCAAACAAGACAGTTCGGGATCATCTTATCGACCCGGCCGAATACAACTCTCTTCGACAAGAAGACTACACTCCGGACTCAAGAAGGACACTTGGCCCGAGTCCTATTAGGATTATATTTCCTTGTAACGCTAGGTTTAGTATGATATAAATACCTAGTCAATCATTGTAATAAACAACTCTGAATCACAAGGCAAATACGCCATTGAATTCTGCATAAACAGCAGAACCCAATATTATTCAATAAAGAAAAGAGCTTTCTCTTCATATTCTTGTTATTTTTACGTTGGTTATGATAATTACTTGTTGTTCCTATGAAATTGTTCTTCTTTGTGATTGATCCATCCTGAATAAAGTAACAGAGCCCTATAAATCATATATATTGAGAATCCCCAATATCCCATATTCACTGATACAATTAACCCGACGAAATCAGGTTAAATCAGTTGGCGCCCACCGTGGGGCTAGGTTAATTATTCGATCGACATATAGCTCGTCCAAGGAAAATCGCTCGTATTGGAGCAAGAAGTAACACAACCACCGGTCATAACACATCTGAAGATCCACAGGACAATAATGATAATAACGCCCACGACACCAACGAGAATTTGCAGGGTCCTCTTCCTCATCAGCAGGAACCCCAAGGAAATCTTCCCGGTACAATACCAGAAGAACCGAAAGTCCCTGCGATCCCCGTTCCTCTCCCAGACGTTCAGGAGAAATTACGACAGATTGCTATGCTCGTTAAATCACTCTCCCAGAGGAATTACTCGTACTTGAACAAGTTCCTCGAAACGTTAGAACTGCTAGGGCAAATCCCGCTCAAAGAGCGCCAAGGCAAAACGATCAAATCTCTCAACAAGCTGACAGCCCGGCAAGCGAGCGGCGCTCGCTACACAGTCCGCCGCAGGGCAATTCAAAACCCTCCGATAACCATCCCCGAAGGAAACCAGGTCAAAGAAAACCACAGCCGGGACGCAGCGGGTCCAAGGAACGTACAATAATCCCTATCGAGGATGACATAGACGATGCAATTCCAGATCGACCACGAACAATGCGGTTCTCGGAAAGAGAAATCGAAAGGATGGTACGGGAACGACTTGAACAACGCCTACGATCTGTTCAAAACCCGTGGGCCCGAACCACGAAACTCCAGGAGAGCCTTGCGGACTGTTCTCCCTTCTGCAGAGAAATAAAAGAGGCACAGTCAATCGGACAGGTCCCGGGTAGACTACCCCGATACGATGGAACCACTGATCCAGATGACTATATTTTTAGCTTCACGAATATAATGAACTTATATGCTCACTCGGCGGAATTCACCGCCAAATTAATGGTGACCACATTTGAAGGACTCGCCTTGGACTGGTTCGCCAAGCAACCTGCCAACTCCATATTCAGTTTTCGGGAATTATGCAACAAATTGATACAGCAGTTTGCCAGTCAGAAGAGGCAAAAACTTCCGATGAGCTACTTAGGAACTATCCACCAACAAGAGGGAGAATCCTTAAGAAACTGGTTGGCAAGGTTTAACGTAGAATTACTTAAAATCGATTCCCCAAATATCGATTACATAATCTCTATTCTCTTCGACCTCACGAAGAATAGGCAGTTCGGAAATGCCCTCAGCCGAAAACAACCAAGAACGTTCGCCGACATCATGAACTTGGCATCTAAATATATGACCCAAGAAGAGATGAATTCCTTTAAATATAAGAACAAAAATAAAGTCACAGCCTCAGGCTCCAAACGGCAAGATAGGATCCCTGCCCAAAGATCCATGGATTATGAACGATCTTTTAGGAAAGGTAACGTTTTCCAGCGGTTGGAATACAATAAAACCGACCAGGACAGACAACCTAATTTCTATCAAAGACCAAGAAACCCCGAACTAGCAATCAGAGGCAGGGTTAATCAAGTAGAACACCCGAGGCTAACTGTTCCGATAGAAGAGATATTGGAAGTACTAGAAAGGAATAATTGGATCCCGGAAGCAAAGAAAATCGCTCAGCCCAGACCAGGATCACAAAACTATGAGTTATACTGCAAGTATCATCGGGCACATGGACATCGAACAGAAAATTGTTTTCACCTTAAAAAAGAAATTGAAAAACTAATCGAACAGGGAAAACTAGACGACTATTTAGAACGAGATAACCACAAGAGGGGAAGAAGTAGAAGCCCTCGGAATAATAATCAAAGAAGGAGTTCCCGTCGAAGGTCACCCGAGCACGGTCCTGCGCAGGAGTTGAACAATGACCAGATCAATGGTACCATCCATACAATTTCCGGAGGACCCTGATGGGGGCTATTTCGCACCCTACATACTGTACGATCGACTAAAGAACTTGAGATCGGTTCGACCAAAATAGGCTGTTCAAGATCGTCTCACCGACCAGGCCGAATACTGCTCTCTTCGATCAAAAGACAATACTCCGGACCCAAGAAGGATATTTGGGCCGAGTCCTATTAGGACTATGTTTCCTTGTAACGCTAGGTTTAACATTATATAAATACCTAGTTAATCATTGTATTAAAGAAGACGAAATCTCTTAACTCTGAATATACATGATTATACTCTGCTTACTACAGCACAATAAAAATAAGATTCAATATTATTCATAGCTTTTGTTCTCCATATCGGTGCGTTTATAGCTTCGTTTGTGGTTTTACTTCTCGTTCTTAAATATTGCTTTTCTTTGTAATCGATCCATCCGGAATAAAGTAACGGAGCCCTACAAAATATATATAAATATCGAAACCCCCCCCCTCCCGATATCACAAATTCACTGATATTCAATTAACCCGACGAAATCCGGTTAAATCAGTTGGCGCCCACCGTGGGGCTAGGTTAATTATTCGATTGACACATGGCTCGCCCAAGGAAAAGCGCTCGTATTGGAGCGAGAAGCAATACAACCACCGGCCATAACACATCGGAAGACATACAGGACAACAACGATAATAACGTTCCCAATACCGACGAGAATGTCCAAGATACACACCCCCGACAGCAGGGACCCCAAGGAGGCCTTCCCGGTGTCATACGGGAAGAACCAGAAGGCCCCGAAATCCCCGTTCCTCTCCCGGGCGCTCAGGAGAAACTGCGACAAATAGCAATGCTCTTCAAATCACTTTCTCCAGAAGAATTACTTGTACTAGATCAAATTCCTCGAAACGTTACGGCTGCCAGGACAACTCCTGCACCAGGAGTACCAAGGCCAAACGAACAAACCTCTCAACAAGCGGAGAGCCCAGCAAGTGAGCGACGCTCGCTACTCAGCCCACAGCAGGGCAATTCTAAACCCTCCGATAACCATCCCCGAAGAAAACCAGGTCGAAGAAAGCCACAGGCGGGTCGCAGCGGATCGAAGGAACGAACAATAATCCCTATCGAGGATGACATAGATGATGCAATCCCAGATCGGCTACGAGCAACTCGATTCTCGGAAAGGGAAATCGAGAGGATGGTACAGGAGCGACTCGAACAACGCCTACGATCTGTTCAAAACCCATGGGCCCGAACTGCGGAACTCCAGGTGATTTAACCGGTTTTCGTCGGGTTAATTGTATATCAGTGAATTTGTAATATCGGTGGGGTTTACGATATTGGTGTATATATTTAGTAGGGCTCTGTTACTTTATTCCGGATGGATCAATCACAAAGAAAAGCCATGATTAAGAACAAGAAGTAAAACCACAAGTAAAGCTAATAACACATCAATATGGAGATCAAAATACTATGAATAATATATATTCTTATTCAGTTATAATGCCTTAGGCTGAGAATATTTGTGTATCCTTGAAGTAAAGGATTTCGTAGTTGTCTAATACCATCATTAACTAGGTATTTATACAATGTTTAACCTAGTTTTACAAGGAATCATAGTCCTAAAAGGACTCGGCCCAAATATCCTTCATGGGTCCGGAGTATTATCTTTAGATCGAAGAGAGCTGTGCTTGGCTGGGTCTGTTAGACGATCTCGATCTGCTCGGATTGGTCTAATCGATCTTAACATCTTCGTTCGATTCGAGTAATATGTAGGGTGCGAAATAGCCCCATCAGTACTCCCTCACTTCTTCGAGCGTATAGATAATAGAAGCTCGTAGAAGTAGATAGATCTTTACGACTGTTTCTTTTCTATGAATGGAGCCTCGTTAAAAACCTTACTTAAGAAAAAACCCTGTGGGAAAAAATCTTAAATAAGGAAAAGAGTGCTACATATCATAGATAGTCGTTTTCTATGTCCAGTTATGGATCGCCACGCGTCTATTTGGAAGCTTTTCGTATCCTTCCTTTTTGGCGGGAATATCAGTAGTTGCCATAAGTTCGAAACGTCATTTCTCATTTTCTTATAAATAGGTGACTTTATAGTTCATCATTTCTCTTTTATACTTCCTTATAACTCGTAATCATTTTCTTGACTAGTCGCTTATCACGCTAAGTTTTTCCGTTTATCGACCTTCATTTTCCGAGAACCAGAATATATGGCTTCTGTGAGAAGATCTTCTTCTAGAGAGGTTGTCGCCCCCGACAATGAGGAGGAGTTGCAATCTAATGTAACTGATTTTGTCATCCCTGTAGAGGATACTTTCAAGGTACGGATCCTTACTGACGCGGATGTGGCGGCCCGAGCCAAAAAGGGCAAAGGTACTGTTCCTCAAATTTCTGAACCAATTGAGGACGTCGCTTGCGCTTATACAGCGGAGACATTTCCGGAGGTTGTGAATAACTATACCAAATATTTTCCGGAAGGTTCTGAGATAATTCTTCCTTCCTCTACTGACAGGGTCACAACTCCCCCGGAAGGATGTCGAGCCTTTTATACGGCTCACTTTAACAGTGGACTTCGTCTTCCTTTGTCTCCCCTCTTTCTGGAAGTTTTGAAAACTTTTAGTGTGTGCTTGACACAGCTGGTTCCAAATTCCGTTGCTTTTGTAGTTTGCTTTTCGGTTTTGATGATCGCCAAGGGGTTTAAACCTTCTTTCCGTAATTTTACACAACTTTTCCGCTTTAATATTTCTAGTTCTTCAAATCGTGGATATTTCTTCGCTAGTCAACGACCTAGCCGAGCAATCTTTGATGCCCCTGTTTCTAGTAATCCCTCATGGAAATCTCATTTCTTCTTCGTTCGTCCTCCTTCTAATCTTCGTTTAGCGGATGGTACGAGTGTGCCTTTTTCATGGGATCATGGTTCTAGTTGGATTTCCGGAGGTCGCTTAGCGACAGGCGAACTGATTCCCGATGATGCTAAGTTTATCGCTGATATCTCCGAATTGCGTGCAAACAAATTTCAAAGTGCTCTTTTGATTGGGGAAGCTTTCCTTCGTAAGGCGGGATTAAGCATTCATAGTTTTCCCATCAATTCACCATCTGAACCCCTTGGTTAGTAATTTATTTGATCTTAGTGTTGTGATGATATTATTTATTGGGAAGGTACATAATTTACGATTAATTTCTTTTTCAGCTGATATGGTAGAGAATTCTTGACACTCTTCGAAGGGAAAGATGGTGCTTTCGAAATCTTCTAAATCCGCCGAGAATGCGCCTATTGAGCAGAGAGCGTCACGAAAAAGGAAGTTGGAGTTAGGCCATGAATCCGAAGAGGACAGAGAGGAATCATCAGAATCTCCTCAGGAGCCCCCTATTCGTCAGGGCACGGGACCTGGTTATCCTCCTCTTTCTCTTAGAACATCTTTAGGCGTTCGAGGATGTCACACCTGGTCGAAGCCTCATCCAACTAACAATCCAGTCGATAGAAAGAGGAGTTATTATGGACGTTCCGGTCAGGATCTTTCTTTAGTCGGAGAAAAACACCCAAGACCTACTCTTGTCGAAATGATCGAGGAACATTTGGAGGGAAAGAGAGCCGCTGGTTATTCCGAGAAGGACTCTCTTATCCACGATGATAATGAGAATGCGATCGATAAGGCAACTCGTGTTCTTTTGTCTGGTGTTTTTACCCGTGATCTGAATAAACTTCTTCATAAGGATCCTCTGGAGAAATTCCAACGAGCTTGTCTTTATGCTGAAAAGGTGATATCCTTTTCCTTTAATCATGTTAACAGATAACTTTAAGGGTCTTCCTTAATTTACTAATCCATCTCTTTTTCTTGCCCTCTTTGCTTGTTCAGACTAAGACGTGTCTTGCGTCATACGCCTATGAGAATGCACTTTGGAAACAACAGTGCGAGTTCTTGGAGGAGAAGAATAAAGCTTTGCTTCGTAAATCCTCCGGTTCAGAGGTTGGTCCCTCAACATCTTCTTTGGTTCCCACCGTAGAGACTTGTGCTACTGGGACTGAAGACCAAGAAATGATAAACAAGGTGATGGAGATTTCCCGTGCTCAAGAGCAGGCCAATCAAATGGCTAGAAAGTTAGAGGAATTTCAGTTACAGAGCACGGCTCGAATTAGTGAGCTGGAATCTCAAGTGTCAAGCCTCGAAGCTTCTTTAGAGGAGTACGAAAACGATGTCCCTCTTAGGCAAAGAGATCGATATGTCAGGAAATCTGACGAATGTGTTGTTCGCGAATTTCTCAACTCTCCTGTTCATACGGCGTTGGTGTATCGGATGGTCGGTCCTTTACTTGAAAATACTTTTAAGAAGGCGATTCATCAGCTGGTCGCTCTGGAGATGATCGATGATCGTCGAAAAGAGTATTTTAAGGCTGCTCATATTCGGTTGAATCGCTATGGTGAACTTTATTCTTCTTCTGAGGTCCCAGATGTTCTATATCAAGGTTTTCCTCTAGCTCACCTTGTCGAAGAATTTGGAAACCCATTGCCAATTCCTCCTTCTGACGTCAACGAAGAGCTTGATGATACTTTTGTTGATCCCGAAGTCGAGGAAGAAGAGGAAGAGGATATTGGTACGACTGAGGTCGTCGGTACCGACCAGAGAATTTCGGATAGCGAGCAGGCTTCTTAAAACAGTGAATTTTTGAATAATCCTTGTAATTATTTTACTCGTAGGTATTAATTGTAATTTTACCTTTTCTTCTCTTTGTACGCTAAACGTTTCGTATTCTGACAGTCGTGTCTCTTCGGCTTCGCCGTAATAATTCAGACAAGTCATTAAATCTGGCGTAATCATTATGCGTGTGTCTTTTCATATTCTAGCGTTTGCTCCAAGGTCATTTTTCCTGTTTCGCGCCCTTTCTTTAGGTCTGACGCGTCCTTTCGTGTAGTATAAATACGAAAGGTAAAAACTTGACTTGTTTTTACTGCTATACTCTTCTCTTGACAGAATACTCGTTTTTTACTTAGTCGATAAATTTTCTCGATATTAATTTGTTTATTTTCATAATCCGACCATGAGTAACCTCTTTGGCAATACTTCGAAGCGACCTTCCCGTGAGGGCGCTCGGGACACCAGATCCAAAAGGCATCGAAGGGACGGACCGTCGATGGAGCCTCCTCGTTCGTCCCAAACAATTAGGTCGGAGATCGATTCCAGTGTTATTGTTTCTGAACCTCTCTCTGTGGTAAATTCGTCGTTTCCTGAACCAATCCATCCCGCTTCAACTCAAGTAGGAAGCATGCCTTCGCCTGGTCGGTTTGCTTTTGGCGATATGTCCAACGAGGAACCAGCTTATAACATAGCTGTTAGCTCAGATGCTCCTTCCTTTGAGCATGTTTTTCATGGGGGGAATTTTACTGTTTCCCTTCCTTTGTCAGTTTCTACTGCCCCAATCACCAGCGGAGGGCAAACTGGTGATGGCTTTTTTGTCAATCCTTCCGTAACACAACCTATTGTGCAGGACTGCCCAGAATATTTGTTTAATGATACTACAGTGACGACTACCTCCTTTGAATCGGGGGGACCTTCCGGAGGTCGAACCGGTTCCAGGTCTGGCCGCCGAACCATTTTTTCTGCTTCGGGCAAGGAAATTTCTGTTAGTCCCGACGGGAGAGAATCTCCTCGTCAATTAGATGATCGATGCATCCTTCAGCAAGTTAATGACATTCTTTTGTCGGAGACTCCACGTTCTGATGGTGTCCCTTTGACCAGCGAACTGCCTGGTTCTGTTGAACCTGATGCTTTGTCATGGGACCTAGGTATGAGTACTATTTTGCCTGGCGAGTTGAGGAAGCTCGAAGGTACCTCCAATGTTCGCCTTGTTCAATCTTTGGTGAAGATGAAATAACGTGAGGGGGAACTCACAATTTATATAACCCCAATAAAATGTACGGAACAAAGGAACCAACCCCTAAAACAGGGGAGGCAAAAGAGAAACGAACTACAACAAAGCGAGAAAGCAAAGCGAAAAAGCAAAATAAACAACCCGCACAGGGGCAAGACAACAAAATGAAAAGCCAACATGCTGGCAAACAGCCCACGCAGGGGAAAAGGTGATACCAACAATCTGGCCAAAACACCCACGCAGGGGCAGAATCAAGACAAATAAGTAACACCAAAGTAACAACTCCATCCATCAGCCTCCAGAATACAGCCTCCTATGAGCCCTGAAGAAAATAAGAGTCCTCTGAAATCAAGGATAAGCAGCAACTCCTCAAACAGCATCCAACAAATAGTCTCCTATGATCCCTGATAGAAGTGCAGCTACTAATAAATACCACTAACCATCAGCCAAAACAGAAGTAGCAACTTCTTCCATCAGCCTCCATAATATAGTCACCTCTGAGCCCTGATGAGAAACGAAGCCACTAGAAAAAGTCCATCTATAGTCACGATCAATAGTCCTCTGAGCAACTCCTCAAACAGTCTCCAACATATAGCCACCTCTGAGCCCTGAGAGAAAAGCTGGACCACAAACAAAAAGTCCACCAACCAAAATAACCACGAAGAAACAAAGTGGATGCCAAGGCCCAGAGATAAAAAGCGCCACCACAACTCTACCAAAACAACCAACATCACCAACCTCTCACCGCAACCAAAACCAACATAAAATAGTGTGTGAAAAGTGCAAAGGCCTGGTTAAGTATAGAAGTGGTGATTTACTGGGATCAATTACCTGGCAGAAATAATGAGTGAAGTCCACACATGTGAGATGAATGAACTTGCGAGTCACCATCAAAGATGACCCGACTTATATGCAAAAATTGACTGCCAGGCATTGGAAGCAAGGATAACCAAATGGTAGAATTGCCAATGGACCAGGGAACTCATCCAGAAAATAAAATAAAGGGCTTCCTATCATGCAAAGGGAAAATATGCTGTAAAGTGCAATGAGATGCATCTAAAGGTTGTCCCTGAGTGAGTGAGTCGGTGCAGACCAACTTACACACTGTGACCAAGACACGACAAGTGTGTGCAGTGCATAGGAGGCACAATCTAGAAGAGGTGAGTGAAGTGTGGCCTGTAAGTTAGCTAATATTGATAAAGCCATGAGAGATGGCTGAATCATGCAAAAACAAGGATAGCTAACCTCAGAAAGCAAGGGAGAATCAAATGATGGAAAGAGAAAGACCAGGGGTGCGGGCCAAAGTAAAAATGATCAGCTATATGCGCAGATAGGATAGCTACTCTATATGAAATGCAGCTAAGGAACTACCCCCTGATAGTGTATCAGAACGGTCTGATAAACTACCCTGGACATCAATATCATATAGAGGTAAGGAAGGTTTATTTGGTGTGCCTAAAGGAAGGCATTTGAAACTTGTCACACCAAATAAGACCTTTCAATTTTCTATCCCCCTCACCAGGATGGAAAATGTATGATTCCTGTGAATCATATCCCAGGTTAGCTAAGTGATCAGCAACCTGATTAGCCTCCCTGTAGATATGATTCACTGAGGAATCGAGTTTTTGCAAAAGAGTTTGAGCTTTATATAAATAATTCACAAGTTTCCAGTGTACCTGCTTTTTACCTTTCAAGATCGAACACAGAACCTGAGAGTCCACCTCAACCAGTACATTTGAATATCCGAAAGAAACACAAAGTTCCAGTCCCCTGATTAAAGCCCTCATCTCTGATTCAGTGTTTGTACAAAGCCCAATAAAGTCACAAAACCCAAATATCATCTCCCCATGAGCATCTCTAACGATGCCACCTAGACTCCCAACTCCTGGATTTCCCCTCGAACAGCCATCTGTATTCAACTTAACAAAACCAAGAGGAGGGAGAAGCCAGTTAACCATAAAACATCTAGGTTCTAAAGGAGGTTTGACATTGATACCCCAAGATCTAAGAATACTTAAATCGCCCTTCCAATTACAAGGTCTTATTTTTGAAGTTGAGTACAAAGACTTCACCTCAGAAATTGACCTATTGATAATGTTTAAAGCAGGGTGATTTTTGTTATGATGTTTGGAGTTATTCCTGCACTTCCATAGGTTCCAAAGAACATAAATGGCCACCACAGACCTCAAATGTCCTGGACCACAAAAAGTAGAGGAATTAATCCAAACAGACAACAAAAACCTGGGGTTATCAGTCAAGACCTTCTTTACACCAAATAAATTAGAGAAAAACTCCCAGACTTGGGAGGCCACCGAACCATTGATAAAAACATGTTGAATACTCTCGTTGTCAAAGCAACATTGGCATTTTGATGCCAATTGAATCCCTCTGGACTGCATAACACTATCCACAGGAATCCAATTGTTCAAAAGCCTCCAAATAAAAATAGAAACAGAAGGCATGACAAGAGAGTTCCACGCATGTTTCATCAACAAGTTTGCTGGCTTCTTAAGTCTGGTAAAATTCCAAGCACTTTTTATATTGAACAAACCATCAGAGGTGTGCTTCCAAGTAATCACATCCTGCTCATTCAAATCAATATGCAACAAGACAATATCACTCACAACATCAGCAGGCAGACAGGAAAGGAGAAGATCCACATTCCACTCATCATGCACAAAAAAATCACACACTCTAAGATTATCAACTGGGAGGTTAGGAATAGACAGATATTTTAAAGGCTTGTCACCAATCCAATGATCATGCCAGAAAGATATATGTCCATTTCGTAACCCCCAAAAGACATTCTCAGAAAACAAGTGTCTAACTTTACACATACGCTTCCACACTTGAGATTTATATCTGGTCAATCTTTGGTGAAGATATGTGAGCAGGTAAATATATTTCGAATATTTTTCCTGTTCTTCGTTTAGAATTCCTTGTTGTAAGGCGGTTTCTCTTATTCTTTCTGTTCTTAGGGCAAGTATTTTGCACTCCAGCTGGGTGTGCAAAACGACGAACTGTGGAGTTGTCGGAGAGTTCTTCAGGGTCAGTTGGAGTCCGAGAAAGCTAAAAGCAGGGGTTTGGAGTTGCAGCTGCAACTTGATAAAGATGATCTTCAAAAATTGGAGGCCGAAAAAGTTGTCCTTGAAAAGGAGAGAGATAATTTAGCTCAGGCAGCTGTTCTGGCGGAAGAATCTCGTCGGCAGTCCTATGAGGAAGGTTATGACGCCGGTTATCTAAAGCGTCAAGAAGAATTGATGGCTTTTGCTGGGAGTCTGACTCCTCGGAAAGCTGTTTCTGGTAGTCGGCCTGCTGACCGTTCTTCTTAGTGACATTTGCTCGACCTGACAGGCCTTGGACTGTCTCTTTTTTTTTTTTTTTTTTTTTTTTTTTTTTTTTTTGTGGCCCGACTTTTGTGCAATTATTTGGGCAAAAATTTTTGTAATGGGAGAAGCTGTAAATTTGGAAAAGATTGTCTTTTTATAGGCAGATTCTTGCCTTGATCAATTGTCTTCTGTATATGTACTTTGTTATGCTCATGCTTCCTTCGTGCATAAATATAATGTTCGCTTCAGCAAATCAAGACCTTTGTTGATCAAAATCCAGTATATTCCTTTGGTTTACATGCACCAGCATGTTTTACGTCATATTTTAGGCAATAGGTTATTTATATCGATAATGCTCATCGTCTTGGTCGATGCTCAATCTAAGCCTTGTACTTTTGTCTTTTTGCGATCTAAAACTTATATAAAGAGGTTATTGTCCCTTTGTTGATCGTCGGTTTTCTTTACATCATTCTACAGAAAAATGTCCCTTTCAATCTTTTCCAAATCCTTATATTCCCCAGCATCAATATTTGAACGGTATGCTCCTTGGCTAGTGTACCATTATATCACTTTCTTGATATGGGAGGAATTGGAAAACGTAGGTGTTTTAGCCAGATCTACCCTGTTCAGACCCTCTTAAGCAATTCTTTGGTATATTAGGCAGTGACGTCTTTGCCGTTTAGAAATAGGAGGACTATTCTCCTGATTTCTATGTCAGATATCTTGGGCTCCATAGGAGTTTCTGTAAAGCTTAGTCAATGGTCAGTCATATAATGTATGAGGCAGTGACGTCCCTCGTATTGTGAAGGGTTTGGTCTTTTATCTTCTATCTTTTTATCGAGCAACCGTCGTTTTTGCTGTGATTTTGAAGCTTATGTTACTTTGTTTGTGGCTTCTAGGTTTTTAAACTATCGACCATGAAGTATGATCGTTCCAGTATGACCGGTCTGGAGTTCTTTAAGTTTACTTGTGTTATCTGGGTGATCGCTTCGATTCCAGACTTCTCTCGTTGTTGATCAGTTGAGGCGAATAGATGGTGCCGTTCCAACTTATTTGCATTTATTACGGGGAGTCAAAGGGTCGTATCCATGTCCGTTGATCAAATACTTTTTCAGCCGTTGGATCTCTTAGATTTACCCTTATAAATAGGGGGCTGGTTTATATTCTTCATTTGCAATTTACCCAAAAAGGATGGAGATCTCCAACTCCTTAGATTTTATTCTGCCCTCTGATCCCATTGTCTTCAAAAAATCACATTATTATGAATTATTTGTTCCAAATAGTGAAGTCGTTCCCAGTCTTGTATTGACGGGTCCCATGCCAACCCTACCTTGTATCGACGGGTCCCATGAGATCTCTGCATTAGTCTTCATCATGCTAGAGGTCCGTGGTTTCCGTTTGCACATGGTGGGTTCGTACTTGCCAGTCACCCCTGTTCTTCGATGTAACCTCAGGAGTGATAGTCCACCGGGGTGGCTGGTAAACTTACCGTTTCACGACGGTCCCGAAGAGATGCTGCTATAGAGTAAAATGTTTTATAGATAAAGTAAAAGCAGTATCTTCTTGCGGGTGAGTGAGCATTGCTTAGCTATCTGGCTGGTAATGTTCATTTCCTCTGGAAGAACATTTGATCTTCAGAGCCTGGCCGTCGAACCAAAGAAGTCGACCATCCTGAGCAGCATGCTTCTTAGGTGGTTTATCGTAATCGACGAGGTACTAGGGAGGAGATTGGTGTTTCCGTGGACATTGTCGTGAAGATCGCCGATAACAGAGGATCATCTTATTTAAATCATTGTAATGATCTTTAAGTAGTATGTAGACCTTTGTAACGTATGATTTTGTATGTAACTGTTTTGATGAATAAAATATACTTTATCCCTCGTATCTTCCTTGTCGTTAATTCTGTCATAATTTACTTATGAGTAGCTTCATCGGAGCAGACGGTTTTATACTTAGTCTATCTTCAAAACTTCAGGAGTGTTAGCAGATCATTTAGATCGTTAGGAACAGATCAAGGAGTTTTTATTGAGCGTGTCAATGTTTACTCGACTTGTCATAATTTAGAACTTTAGGTTTTAACCCAAAGTCTTTTTGATCGTTGTAAATAGTTCGAGGAGTGTTTATCGAGCGGATCGATGTTTACTCGACTCTTTTTAGACTTAGGTTCTCAACCTAAAAAGTCTTTTTTATGTACCGAGGAGTCTTTATTGAGCGGATCAATGTTTACTCGACTCGTTTTTGATCTTACCCTTAGGTTTTTAATCAAAAAGTTTTTAGACCGATAAGTTTGAGCGAGGAGTTTCTATTGAGTGGATCAATGTATACTCGACTCGTTTTTGATTAGACTTAGGTTTTTAACCCAAAAAGTCTTTAGATTGTTGTAAATAGATCGAGGAGTGTTTATCGAGCGGATCGATGTTTACTCGACTCGTTTTTGATTGTAGACTTAGGTTTTTAACCAAAAAGTCTTTTTGATATATCGAGGAGTTTTTATTGAGCGGATCAATGTTTACTCGACTCGTTTTTTATTAGACTTAGGTTTTTAACCCAAAAAGTCTTTAGATTGTTGTAAATAGATCGAGGAGTGTTTATCGAGCGGATCGATGTTTACTCGACTCGTTTTTGATTGTAGACTTAGGTTTTTAACCAAAAAGTCTTTTTGATATATCGAGGAGTTTTTATTGAGCGGATCAATGTTTACTCTACTCGTTTTTTATTAGACTTAGGTTTTTAACCCAAAAAGTCTTTAGATTGTTGTAAATAGATCGAGGAGTGTTTATCGAGCGGATCGATGTTTACTCGACTCGTTTTTGATTGTAGACTTAGGTTTTTAACCAAAAAGTCTTTTTGATATATCGAGGAGTTTTTATTGAGCGGATCAATGTTTACTCGACTCGTTTTTTATTAGACTTAGGTTTTTAACCCAAAAAGTCTTTAGATTGTTGTAAATAGATCGAGGAGTGTTTATCGAGCGGATCGATGTTTACTCGACTCGTTTTTGATTGTAGACTTAGGTTTTTAACCAAGAAGTCTTTTTGATATATCGAGGAGTTTTTATTGAGCGGATCAATGTTTACTCGACTCGTTTTTGATTGTAGACTTAGGTTTTTAACCCAAAAAGTCTTTAGATTGTTGTAAATAGATCGAGGAGTGTTTATCGAGCGGATCGATGTTTACTCGACTCGTTTTTGATTGTAGACTTAGGTTTTTAACCAAGAAGTCTTTTTGATATATCGAGGAGTTTTTATTGAGCGGATCAATGTTTACTCGACTCGTTTTTGATTGTAGACTTAGGTTTTTAGCTCAAAAAGTCTTTTTGATATATCGAGGAGTTTTTATTGAGCGGATCAATGTTTACTCGACTCGTTTTTTATTGTGGACTTAGGTTTTTAGCCCAAAAAGTCTTTTTGATATATCTAGGAGTTTTTATTGAGCGGATCAATGTTTACTCGACTCGTTTTTGATTGTAGACTTAGGTTTCTAACCCAAAAAGTCTTTTTTGATATATCGAGGAGTTTTTATTGAGCGGATCAATGTTTACTCGACTCGTTTTTGATTGTAGACTTAGGTTTTTAACCCAAAAAGTCTTTTTTGATATATCGAGGAGTTTTTATTGAGCGGATCAATGTTTACTCGACTCGTTTTTGATTGTAGACTTAGGTTTTTAACCCAAAAAGTCTTTTTTTTGATATATCGAGGAGTTTTTATTGAGCGGATCAATGTTTACTCGACTCGTTTTTGATTGTAGACTTAGGTTTTTAACCCAAAAGGTCTTATATCGAGGAGTTTTTATTGAGCGGATCAATGTTTACTCGACTCGTTTTTTTTATTGTAGACTTAGGTTTTTAACCAAAAAGTCTTTAGATATATCGAGGAGTTTTTATTGAGCGGATCAATGTTTACTCGACTCGTTTCGTTCTGACAATATGATTGTGCGATTCCGATGAATGTTTAACCGATAAAATCGATATATATAAAATGCCAAAGAAATCTTTAATAATTGAACTTTAGGCCAAGGCCTTTATTACAAAGATTGAAATTTGATAAAGTAAAAAGTAAAAAATGCAGTATAATCTGCTAAAATTTATTTACCATAGTATCTCCTAAGGTTGACAGCATTCCAGGTTCTTGGTAAGGCAGTTCCATCCAAGTGTGCAATTCTGTATGAACCTTTCTTCCCCACGCCAATGACGATGTAAGGTCCATCCCAATTTTGTTGTAACTTTCCCACATGCTTGGATACTTCTACCTTTTTCAAGACCAAATCTCCTTCTTTGAAGGTTCGGATGCGTACTTTTTGATTGTATGCTTTCTCCATATTAGCTTTAGTGGCTTGTAAGCGCACAGCAGCTTTATCTCTTAAAGCTTCTGTTAGATCAATGTCATTTTCTCTTGACTTTTCATTTTCTTGGTCATCGAACATTTCTACTCTTGGCGTTGGGATTAGGGTTTCCACAGGGATAACCGCCTCCGACCCATATACCAAGCTAAATGGGGTTTCCCCGGTTGAGCTCCTTACTGTCGTCCGATTAGCCCATAATACTCCTGGGAGTTCATCAAGCCATTTTCCTTTGGCTGCTCCTAATCTTTTTTCCAAAGATTTTATTATCTCTCGGTTTGCTACTTCAGTTTGTCCATTTGCTCGAGGATGTCCTACCGAGGTAAAATTTTGTTGAATTCCAAGTTTTGTACACCATTCTATTATCTGTTTCCCCGCGAACTGAGTTCCATTATCGGAGATAAGGATCCTTGGGATGCCGAATCGACAAACTATGAATTTCCATAGGAAATTGATAACTTGGAATTGGGTTATTCGGGCGAGGGCGATGCATTCTATCCATTTGCTGAAGTATTCTACGGCGACCAGGACATAAGATTTCTTTGATCTGGCCACTGGGAAAGGTCCCACGATGTCCATTCCCCATTGATCGAATGGCCAACAAACTGGAATAGGGTGCATGTTTTCTGCTGGTCGATGACATATGTTAGCATGGATCTGGCAGTGATGACATTCTTGGACATATTGAGCGGCATCTTTATTGATGGTCGGCCAATAGTAACCCGTCCTGAGACATTTTAAAGCCAATGCTCTTGATCCGCTGTGGTTTCCTGCATCCCCATCATGTATTTCTCGTAGTATATCGATGGTTTGTGATTCATGTACGCATTTCAGAAGAATCCCTGATACTGATCTTCGGTAGAGTTTTCCTTCTACCAGTGTATATTTCGGAGCTCGATATCTTATTTTCCGAGCTTCATTTTGGTCAGGTGGTAATTTTTCTTCTCGAAGATAGTCTATCATTGGGGTCATCCGGTTTTCTTCGGCTTCTTCGATTTCCATTATATCGACTACTGGCGTTTCGTCGATGTCGATTGCTGGTGTATTAGAGACCAACCAGTTGATCACCCGTTCGGTTTTTCCGTCATGGGATCCTGTGAATTTTGATAGCTGATCGGCCCATTTATTTTCCGAACGTGGTATGTTCTGGATACTAAAACTTTCAAATTTCTCAGCTAGAGTTTTCACTTTGGCGAGGTATTTGACCATGTTGAATTCCTTAGCCTCGTATAGGCCTTCTATCTGTCTTTGCACTAATTCTGAATCAGTTAGTACCTTAAGACTTTTTATATTGGCTTTGATCGCCATCTCCATTCCTGCGATTAATGCTTCATATTCAGCTTCGTTATTTGTCACAACGAAGTCCAGTGTTATCGCGTAATTTAAATCTTCCTTATTTGGTCCGGTGAAATTGATTCCGGCGCCTCCTCCTTCTCGGCATGAAGCACCATCGACATGCATTAGCCAAGTTTGATCTTCAATGATCAAAACATCCTCGTTGGGGCAGCTCGATGATTCAGTAGCCTGTGTCGGTGTTTCTAATATAAAATCGGCCAACACTTGGGCCTTGATGGCAATCCTTGGTTTGTAGTCTACCTCGAACTGACTGAGTTCGATGGCCCATTTGATTAGTCGACCGGAGGCTTCTGGTTTCGCTAGAACTTGCCTTAGCGGCTGATTCGTCAGAACGATGATTTTGTAAGTTAAGAAGTAGGGTCGGAGTTTTCGTGCAGCCACTACTAAGGCCAGTGTGAATTTTTCTATTTCTAAGTAATTTTTCTCCGCCCCTTGTAATAACTTGCTGAGATAATATACGGGCTTATGCTCTAAGCCCTCAACTTTAATTAGTACTGAACTAATCGCTACATTGGAGATGGAGATGTACATATACAATGGTTCTCCTTCCGTTGGTTTTGCCAACATCGGAGGTGTCGTCAAATATTCTTTGAGCTGCTCGAAGGCCTGATCGCATTCTTCGGTCCAAACAAAGTTCTTTGCCTTTCGGAGAGTTTGGAAAAAAGGGAGGCTTTTGTCCGCAGACTTTGATATAAACCTGTTTAATGCTACGATCTTTCCAACTAGGCTTTGTACTTGAGAGATAGTTTTAGGAGGTTTCATTTCAGTTATGGCTCGGATTTTTTCTGGGTTGGCTTCTATTCCGCGTTGGTGAACTAGATATCCCAAGAATTTTCCTGATTTGACACCAAAGGTGCATTTTGCCGGGTTTAACTTCATACGATATTTTCTTAAGATCTGAAAGCATCGATCGAGATGCTTTACATGATCTGCTTCGTTCATACTTTTGACCAGCATGTCGTCCACGTAGACTTCCATCAGTTCTCCGATTAATTCTTTGAACATTAGGTTTACTAACCTTTGGTAAGTAGCTCCGGCATTTCTTAAGCCGAATGGCATTACTATGAAGCAATATACTCCCTACTCGGTTACGAACGCGGTCTTTTCTGGATCCCGCTCATCCATGTATATTTGGTAAAACCCTTGGAAGGCGTCCATCATACTGAATACTGCGAAGCCAGCTGTCGAGTCGACCAATAAGTCGATCCTTGGCAGGGGGTAAGGGTCGCGCGGACACAACTTGTTGAGGTCGGTGAAATCATTACACATCCTCCATTTATTATCTTTTTTATCTCCTTTAGCGACTAGTACGACATTGCATAGCCATTCCGAGAAATGAATTTCTCGGATTTGTTTTGCCTCGAGCAACCTTTCTACCTCGGCTTTGATAATTTTATCTTTCACCGGTCCATGATTTCTCTTCTTCTGTCTGGCGGGTTTCGCCAAAGGATCTAATTTTAGGGAATGCTTTATTATTCGAGGATCAATTCCTTCAATGTCATTTGCGCTCCAAGCGAAGACATCGGCATTGTTTCTGAGGAAGTCGATCAGCATTATTTCTCCTTCTTCGCTCAACTCTGTACCAATTCTCGTCTTTTTGGATGAGTCGCCTTCTACTAGAATTATATCTTTATGTTCAGGGGGTTTCAAAGATAAGTCTAGTGGTTCTTTCCCCTTTTGATCTAGTCGATCAGTACTAGGAATTTCAACCTCATTTCTAATGAGATCGCCTTCGATCTTTCTCTTGCTCGGAGTGATGGACTTAGGATGTTCTTTCATAGTTAACGAAGTACTATAGCAGTCCCAAGCCATGCAATGGTCGTTTGTTATTTCTCCGATGCCTGTATCGGTTGGAAACTTTATCTTCTGATGATAAGTAGAGACAATAGCTCGGAATAGATTGAGAGCAGGTCGTCCCAATATTGCATTATAAGCGAAAGGGGTTTCTACTACTAGAAATTTTACTAGCTTCACTGTCCGGTGGGGTACTTTTCCGAGCGACACGCTTAAGGTTATCGTTCCGCTGGGGATGATTTCGGACCCCCCGAATCCTATTAATGGCGTAGCTACTTTCTGCAAGTTTATCTGCCCCAAGTCCATTTGGGCTAAAACTTCTCGGGAGATAATATTGGCTGAGCTCCCATTATCTATTAAGATTCTCTTGACATTGTAATTTGCTATTTCTAGCGATATTACCATAAGGAAGTCGGGGTTATCCTCTCTTGCGTCCCAGACAATATTTTTAGGTGCTTCGCCTTCATTAAAACTGATCTGCTGATCGTTTGACGGCCTGCTTTCCAAGGTCCAAATTTCTTTTGGGTATTTTGAGTTTCCAATTATGGACCTGGCAGTTCTTCGCCGGGCGTTACGACTATCTCCACCCGCGGGACCCCCGGAGATCGTATGGATAGTTCCATTGATCTGGTCGTGGTTCGACTCCTGAATAGGTCGTCGCTCAGGTGATCTTTGATGAGAATTTCTCCTTCGATCAACATTCCGAGGGCTTCTACTTCTTTCCCTTTTACGATTATCTCGCTCTATGTATTCGTCAAGTTTTCCTTGCTCGATAAGTTTCTCAACCTCTCTCTTAAGGTGAAAACAATTCTCCGTTCGATGTCCATGTGCCCTATGGTATTTACAGTATTGATCGTAGTTTCGAGAGCCTGGTCTCGGTTGCGCGATTTTCCTTGCTTCAGGAATCCAGTTATTTCTTTCTAGGACTTCCAATATTTCTTCCATTGGAAAATTTAACCTTGGGTGTTCTACATGATTCACCCTGCTTCTGATTGGTTGATCATGGTTTCTTGGTCTTTGGTAGAAATTATGTTGTCAGTCTTGGTCGGCTTTGTTGTATTCCAGTCGGTGGAAAACATTACCTCTCCTGGAAGATTGCTCGTAATCCAAAGGTTTTTGGGTAGGAAACCTCTCATGCCGTTTGGAGCCTGAGGTGGTGGCTTTGTTTTTGTTTTTATCCTTAAAGGAATTCATCTCTTCTTGGGTCATATACTTAGAGGCCAAGCTCATAATGTCAGCAAACGTTCTCGGTTGTTTTCGACTGAGGGCGTTTCCAAACTGCCTATTTTTAGTGAGGTCGAAGAGGATAGAAATTATGTAATCGATATTCGGTGAGTCGATTTTGAGTAATTCTACGTTGAACCTCGCCAACCAATTTCTTAGGGATTCTCCCTCTTGTTGGTGTATGGTTCCTAGGTAGCTCATCGGAAGTTTTTGCCTCCTTTGACTGGCAAATTGCTGTATTAGTTTATTGCATAATTCTCGGAAACTGAATATAGAGTTGGCCGGCTGTTTGGCAAACCAATCCAGCGCGAGTCCTTCGAATGTTGTTACCATTAGCTTGGCGGTGAATTCGGCGGAGTGGGCATACAAATTCATTATGTTCGTAAAGCTAAAGATATAATCGTCCGGGTCGGTGGTTCCATCATATCGGGGTAGTCTTCCCGGGACCTGTCCTGCGGACTGTGCTTCTTTTATTTCCCTGCAGAAAGGAGAGCAAGCCGCAAGGCTTTCCTGGAGTTCTGTAGTCCGGGCCCAGGGGTTCTGCACAGATCGTAATCGTTGTTCAAGTCGCTCCTGTACCATCCTTTCAATTTCTCGTTCTGAGAATCGAGTCGCTCTCGGTCGATAGGGGATTGTATTATCTATATCATCTTCGATTGGGATGATCGTTCGTTCCTTCGATCCGCTACGAACTGCTTGTGGTACTCTTCGACCAGTTCTTCTTTGGGGACGGTTGTCGGAGGGTTTAGAATTGACCTGCTGTGGGCTGTGCAGCGAGCGACGCTCACTTGCTGGGCTGTCAGCTTGTTGAGAGGTCCGTTCGTTCGGCCTTGGCACTCCTGTCGCGGGAGTTGCCCCGGGAGCCGTAACGTTTCGAGGAATTTGGTCTAAAACTAGCAATTCTTCTGGAGAGAGTGACTTGAAGAGCATCGCTATTTGTTTCAGTTTTTCCTGAGCGCCAGGGAGAGGAGCGGGTATTTCGGGGAGCTCCGGTTCTTCTGGTATTGTACCGGTAAGACCTCCTTGGTGTTCCTGCTGACGGGAACGGGTATCTGGGAGGTTTTCATTGGTGTTTGGATTGTTGTTATCGTTGTTGTCTTGTGGATCTTCAGATGTGTTGTGGCCTGTGGTCGTATTGCTTCTCGCTCCAACGCGAGCGCTTTTCCTTGGGCGAGCCATGTGTCGATTCGAATAATTAACCTAGCCCCACGGTGGGCGCCAACTGATTTAACCGGTTTTCGTCGGGTTAATTGTATATCAGTGAATTTGTAATATCGGTGGGGTTTACGATATTGGTGTATATATTTAGTAGGGCTCTGTTACTTTATTCCGGATGGATCAATCACAAAGAAAAGCCATGATTAAGAACAAGAAGTAAAACCACAAGTAAAGCTAATAACACATCAATATGGAGATCAAAATACTATGAATAATATATATTCTTATTCAGTTATAATGCCTTAGGCTGAGAATATTTGTGTATCCTTGAAGTAAAGGATTTCGTAGTTGTCTAATACCATCATTAACTAGGTATTTATACAATGTTTAACCTAGTTTTACAAGGAATCATAGTCCTAAAAGGACTCGGCCCAAATATCCTTCATGGGTCCGGAGTATTATCTTTAGATCGAAGAGAGCTGTGCTTGGCTGGGTCTGTTAGACGATCTCGATCTGCTCGGATTGGTCTAATCGATCTTAACATCTTCGTTCGATTCGAGTAATATGTAGGGTGCGAAATAGCCCCCATCACCAGGAAAGCCTTGCGGCTTGCTCTCCTTTCTGCAGGGAAATAAAAGAGGCACAATCCACGGGACAGGTCCCAGGTAGATTACCCCGATATGATGGAACCACCGACCCGGATGATTATATCTTTAGCTTTACAAACATAATGAATTTATATGCCCACTCTGCCGAATTCACCGCCAAGTTACTGGTGACCACATTCGAAGGACTCGCGCTGGATTGGTTTGCCAAACAGCCGGCCAACTCTATATTCAGTTTCCGGGAATTATGCAATAAACTAACGCAGCAGTTCGCCAGTCAGAAAAGACAAAAACTCCCGATGAGCTACCTAGGAACCATACACCAACAAGAGGGAGAGTCCCTAAGAAATTGGTTGGCAAGATTCAACGTGGAATTACTCAAAATCGATTCTCCGAATATCGATTACATAATTTCTATCCTCTTCGACCTCACTAAAAACAGGCAGTTTGGAAACGCCCTCAGTCGAAAACAACCGAGAATGTTTGCCGACATTATGAGCTTGGCATCAAAGTATATGACCCAAGAAGAGATGAATTCCTTTAAGGATAAAAATAAAAACAAAGCCACAGCTTCAGGCTCCAAACGGCATGACAGGATTCCTGCCCAAAGATCCTTGGATTACGAGCGATCTTCCAGGAGAGGTAACGTTTTCCAGCGATTGGAATACAGTAAAGCCGACCAAGAAAGGCAACCTAATTTCTACCAAAGACCAAGAAACCCTGAACAACCAATCAGAAGCAGGGTGAATCAAGTAGAACACCCAAGGTTAAATGCTCCAATGGAAGAAATATTGGAAGTTCTAGAAAGAAATAACTGGATTCCCGAGGCGAGGAAAATCGCTCAGCCAAGACCGGGGTCTCGAAACTACGATCAATACTGTAAGTACCATAGGGCACATGGACATCGAACGGAGAATTGTTTTCACCTTAAGAGAGAAGTAGAAAAACTGATCGAACAAGGAAAACTAGACGAATACATAGAGCGAGATAATCGCGAAAGGGAAAGAAGTAGAAGCCCTCGGAACGGTAATCGAAGAAGAAGTTCTCATCGAAGGTCACCTGAACGTCGACCTACTCAGGAGTTGAATCACGACCAGATCAATGGGACTGTCCATACGATATCTGGCGGGCCCGCGGGTGGAGATAGTCGTAACGCCCGACGTAGGACAGCCCGATCCATAATTGGAAACTCAAAATACCCAAAAGAAATTTGGACCCTGGAAAGCAGGCCATCAAACGATCAGCCGATCAGCTTTAACGAAGGCGAAGTACCTAAAAATATCGTCTGGGACACAAAAGAGGATAACCCCGACTTCCCGATGGTAATCTCGCTAGAAATAGCAAACTACAATGTCAAGAGAATCCTGATCGATAATGGGAGCTCAGCCAATATCATCTCCCGAGAAGTTTTAGCCCAAATGAACTTGGGACTATTAAACCTGCAGAAAGTAGCTACGCCGTTAATAGGATTCGGGGGGTCCGAAATCATCCCCAGCGGAACAATAACTTTAAGCGTATCACTCGGAAAAATACCCCACCGGACAGTGAAGCTAGTAAAATTTCTAGTGGTAGAAACTCCTTTCGCTTATAACGCAATAACAAACGACCAGCTCTCAACTTATTCAGAGCTGTTGTCTCTACTTATCATCAGAAGATAAAGTTTCCGACCGATAGAGGCATCAGAGAAATAACAAACGATCATTGCATGGCCTGGGACTGCTACAATACCTCGTTAACTATGAAAGAACACCCAAAATCGATTACTCCAAGTAAAAGAAAGATCGAAGACGATCTTATTAAAAATAAAATTGAAATCCCGAGTACTGATCGAATGGATAAAAAGGGAAAAGAACCGATAGATTTATCATTGAAACCTCTTGAACATAAGGATGTAATTCTAGTACAAGGGGACTCGTCCAAAACAACAAGAATAGGTACAGAATTGAGCAAAGAAGGGGAAATAATGCTAATCGACTTCCTCAGAGACCATGCCGACGTCTTCGCCTGGAGCGCAAACGACATTGAAGGAATTGATCCTCGAATAATCAAGCATTCCCTAAAAATTGATCCTTTGGCGAAACCCGCCAGACAGAAGAAGAGAAATCACGGACCGGTAAAAGATAAGATTATCAAAGCCGAGGTAGAAAGACTGCTTGAAGCGAAACAAATCCGAGAAATACATTTCTCGGAATGGCTATGCAATGTTGTTCTAGTGGCAAAGGGGGATAAAAAGGACAACAAATGGAGAATGTGTAATGATTTTACTGATCTTAACAAGTTATGTCCACGCGACCAATATCCCCTCCCAAGGATCGACCTATTGGTCGATTCGACCGCTGGCTTCGCGATATTCAGCATGATGGATGCCTTTCAAGGGTTTTATCAAATATACATGGATGAGCGGGATCAAGAAAAGACTGCATTCGTAACCGAGCAGGGAGTATATTGCTTCATAGTAATGCCATTCGGCTTAAGAAATGCCGGAGCTACTTACCAAAGGTTAGTAAACCTAATGTTCAAAGAGTTAATCGGAGAATTGATGGAAGTCTACGTGGACGACATGCTGGTCAAAAGTATGAACGAAGCGGATCACGTTAAACATCTCGATCGATTTTTTCAGATCTTAAGGAAATATCGTATGAAATTAAACCCCGCGAAATGCACCTTTGGTGTCAAATCAGGAAAATTCTTGGGATATTTGGTTCACCAACGCGGAATAGAAGCCAACCCAGAAAAAATTCGAGCCATAACTGAAATGAAACCTCCCAAAACCATCTCCCAAGTACAAAGCTTAGTTGGGAAGATCGTAGCATTAAACAGATTCATATCAAAGTCAGCAGACAAAAGCCTCCCTTTTTTCCAAACTCTCCGAAAGGCAAAGAACTTCATTTGGACCGAAGAATGCGATCAAGCCTTCGAGCAACTCAAAGAATATTTGACAACACCACCGATGTTGGCAAAACCAACAGAAGGAGAACCATTGTATATGTACATCTCCATCTCCGAGGTAGCTATTAATTCAGTACTAATTAAAGTCGAAGGCTCAGAACATAAGCCGGTCTATTATCTAAGCAAATTATTGCAGGGGGCTGAGAAGAATTATTTGGAAATTGAAAAATTCACGCTGGCCTTAGTGGTGGCTGCGCGAAAACTTCGACCTTACTTTTTAACTTACAAAATAGTGGTTTTGACAAATCAACCGCTAAGACAAGTCTTAGCAAAACCAGAAGCCTCAGGAAGACTAATTAAATGGGCGATTGAACTAGGCCAGTTCGAAATCGATTACAAACCAAGAATTGCAATTAAGGCCCAAGTGTTGGCTGATTTTATATTAGAAACACCGACGCAGGCAATGGAATCTTCGAGCGGCCTCAACGACGATGTCTTGATCGTAGAAGACCAAACTTGGTTAATGCATGTCGACGGTGCTTCATGCCGAGAAGGAGGAGGCGCCGGAATCAACTTCACCGGACCAAATAAAGAAGATTTGAATTACGCGATAACATTGGACTTCGTCGTAACAAACAATGAAGCAGAATATGAAGCGTTGATTGCGGGAATGGAGATGGCGATCAAAGCCAACATAAAAAGTCTTAAAGTACTAACTGATTCAGAATTAGTGCAAAGACAAATTGAAGGCCTATACGAGGCTAAAGAATTCAATATGGTCAAATACCTCGCCAAAGTGAAAACACTAGCTGAGAAATTTGAAAGCTTCAGTATCCAGAACATCCCACGTTCGGAAAATAAATGGGCCGATCAGCTATCCAGGTTCACGGGATCCCATGACGGAAAGACCGAACGGGTGATCAACTGGTTGATCTCTAATACGCCAGCGATCGATATCGATGAAACACCGGTAGTCGATATAATGGAAATCGAAGAAGCCGAAGAAAACTGGATGACCCCGATGATAGACTATCTTCGAGAAGGAAAACTACCACCTGACCAAAATGAAGCTCGAAAAATAAGATATCGAGCTCCTAAGTATACACTTGTAGAAGGAAAACTCTACCGAAGATCGGTATCAGGGATTCTTCTGAAATGCGTCTCTGAATCACAAACCATCGATATACTACGAGAAATACATGAAGGAGATGCAGGAAATCACAGCGGATCAAGGGCATTGGCCTTGAAATGTCTCAGGGCAGGTTATTATTGGCCTACCATCAATAAAGATGCCGCTCAATATGTCCAAGAATGTCATCACTGCCAGATCCATGCTAACATATGTCATCGACCAGCAGAAAACATGCACCCAATTCCAGTATGTTGGCCATTCGACCAATGGGGAATGGACATTGTGGAACCATTCCCAGCAGCTAGGTCTAAGAAATCTTATGTCCTGGTCGCTGTAGAATACTTCAGCAAATGGATAGAATGCGTCGCCCTCGTGCGAATAACCCAATTCCAAGTTATCAACTTCCTATGGAAATTTATAGTTTGTCGATTCGGCATCCCAAGGATCCTTATCTCCGATAATGGAACTCAATTCGCGGGAAAACAAATAATAGATTGGTGCACAAAACTTGGAATTCAACAAAATTTTACCTCGGTAGGACATCCTAGAGCGAATGGACAAACTGAAGTAGCAAACCGAGAGATAATAAAATCTTTGGAAAAAAGATTAGGAGCTGCCAAAGGAAAATGGCTTGATGAACTCCCAGGAGTACTTTGGGCTAATCGAACCACAGTAAGGAGTTCAACAGGCGAAACCCCATTTAGCTTGGTATACGGGTCGGAAGCTGTTATCCCTGTTGAAACCCTAATCCCAACGCCAAGAATAGAGATGTTCAATGATCAAGAAAATGAAAAATTGAGAGAAAATGACATTGATCTAACAGAAGCTTTAAGAGATAAAGCTGCTGTACGCCTACAAGCCACTAAAGCAAACATGGAGAAAGCATACAATCAAAAAGTACGCGTCCGAACCTTCAAAAAAGGAGACTTGGTCTTGAAAAAGGTAGAAGTATCCAAGCATGTGGGAAAGTTACAACAAAATTGGGATGGACCTTACATCGTCATTGGCGTAGGAAAGAAAGGTTCATACAAAGTTGCACACTTGGATGGAACAGCCTTACCAAGAACCTGGAATGCGGTCAACCTTAGGAAATACTATGGTAAATAAATTTTAGCAGATTATACTGCATTGTTTTATGTTACTTTATCAAGTTTTAATCCTTGTAACAAAGGCCTCAGCCTACAGTTCATTTATTAAAGATTTTTAGCATTTTCTATACATCGATTATTTCGGTTAACACTCCTTGGAATTACACTATCATATTGATGGAAATTAGAACGAAACGAGTCGAGTATACATTGATCCGCTCAATAAAAACTCCTCGCTCAGTCTCATCGACCTAAAGACTTTTTGGTGGTAAACCTAAGTTTAAATTATAATGAGTCGAGTATACATTGATCCGCTCAATACACACTCCTCATTCCGACTATCAAAAGCGAGTCGAGTATACATTGATCCGCTCAATAAAGACTCCTCGTCCGATATTCAACGATTAAAAAGACTTTTTGGTTAAAAACCTAAGTCTAAATTAAAAACGAGGCGAGTAAACATTGATCCGCTCAATAAAAAGCTCCTCGATATATCAAAAAGACTTTCAGGTACTAAAAACCTAAGTCTAAATTAAAAACGAGTCGAGTAAACATTGATCCGCTCAATAAAAAACTCCTCGATATATCAAAAAGACTTTCAGGTACTAAAAACCTAAGTCTAAATTAAAAACGAGTCGAGTAAACATTGATCCGCTCAATAAAAACTCCTCGATATATATCCAGCGATCAAAAAGACTTTTGGGTTAAAAACCTAAGTCTAAATTAAAAACGAGTCGAGTATACATTGATCCGCTCAATAAACACTCCTCATTAAATATTCAACGATCAAAAAAGACTTTTGGGTTGAAAACCTAAGTCTAATTACAAACGAGTTGAGTAAACATTGATCCGCTCAATACAAACTCTTCGATATATTTTCAACGATTTATGACGATTAAAAGGCCTTTGGGTTAAAAACCTAAGTCTAATAAAAAAAGAGTTGAGTATACATTGATCCGCTCAATAAACACTCCTCAATCTAGGTCTAAACAAACGAGTTGAGTATAAATTGATCCGCTCGATAAAAACTCCTCGATAAATCTATAGCGATCAAAAAGATTTTAGGTGATAAAAACCTAATTCTAAATTATGACAAGTTGAGTAAACATTGATCCGCTCAATAAACACTCCATGATTTGTTCCTAACGATCTAAATGATCTGCTAATACTCCTGAAGTTTTGAAGATAAACTACGTATGAATCAGTCTGCTCGGAAAATGCTGCTCTTAAATAAATATTATGGCAGAATTAACGACAAGGAAGATATAAGGGATAAAAGTAATATTTTATTCATCAAATCAGTTACATATAAAAATCCTACGTTACAAAAGTCTACATGCTACTCAAAGATCGTTACAATGATTTAGCTAAAATGATCCTATACGATAAGCTATCTTCACGACAATGTCCACGGAAACACCAATCTCCTCCCTAGTACCTCGTCGATTATAATGAACCACCTAAGAAGCATGCTGCTCAGGATGGTCGACTTCTTTAGTTCGATGGCTAGGCTCTGAAGATCAAATGTTCTTCCAGACGAAATGAGCATTACCAGCCAGATAACTGGCAATACTCATTCACCCACAAGAAGATACTGCTTTTAAATTATCTATAAAACATTTTACTCTGAAGCAGCATCTCGCAAGGACTGTCGCGATAAGCACGTTTACCAGCCCACCCCGGTAATTTGTCACTCCGGAGGTAACATCGAAGAGCAGGGGTGAGTGGCAAGTAGGAACCCTCCATGTGCAAACAGAAACCATGGACCTCAAACCTGTGAAAACAACATTTGAGGCCTCATGGGACCCGTCGATACAAGGTAGGGCTGACATGGGACCCGTCAATACAAGACTGGGAACGATTTCACTATTTTGAATAAACAAATCCTGATAATGTGATTTTTTGAAGACAATGGGATCAGAGGGCAGAATAAAATCTAAGGAATCTGAGATCTCCATCCTTTTTGAGAAATTGCAAATAAAGAATGCAAACCACCCCCTATTTATAGGGGTAGATCTAAGGGATCCAACGGCTGAAAGTGTATTTGATCAACGGACATGGATACGACCCTTTGACTCCCCGTAATAAATGCAAATAAGTTGGAACGACACTATCTAATCGCCTCAACTGGTCGGCAATAAAAAAAGGTCGTGGATCGAAGCGATCACCCGAATAACACATGCAAACCCAGAAGAAACCCGGACCATATAGACCGGTACGATCATACATGATGGTTGATTGATTATGAGATTTAAGATCGTCGTGAAAAGATCACTTGCTCGACAAAAGGTAAAAGATGAAACCCTCCACCATGCGAGGGCCGTAACTGCCTTATACCTCATACGGGTAACCAGTAACTAAGCCATACAAGAACTCCTTTGGAGTCCAAGATATTTGACATAGAAATCAGGAGAATAGTCCTCCTTATTCAAAACGGCAAAGACGTCACTGCCTAACATACCAAAGAATTGCTTAAGGAGGTCTGAACAGGGTAGATCTGGCTAAAACCCCTACATTTTCCAATTCCTCCCATATCAAGAAAGTGATATAATGGTACACTAACCAAGAAACATATAGTTCAAAGTTAATGCTGGGAAACATAAAGGTTTGGAAGAGACTGAAAGGGATATTTTTCCTTAGTTCGATGTAAAGAAAAAAGCGGAATTCAACAAAAGGGACAATAAGCCTCATTATATAAGATTTAGATCACAAAAAGACAAAAGTATAAGGCATAGATTGAAGATCGACCAAGATGATGAGCGTTCCTTAACGACTATGATCGATATGAATAACCTATCGTCTAAATCATGACGTAAAACATGCTGGTGCATGTAATCCAAAGGAGTATACTGGGTATGATCAACAAAAGACTTGATTTGCAGAAGCAAACATTATACAAAGACTTGATTTGCAGAAGCAAACATTATACAAAGACTTGATTTGCAGAAGCAAACATTATATTTATGCACAAAGGAAGAACGAGCATAACAAAGTATATCTACAGAAGAAAATTGGCCAAGGCAAGAATCTGCCTACAAAAAGATCATGATTTCCAATTTAGAGCTTCTCCCATTACAAAAACTTCAGCCCGAACAAATGCACAAAAGTCGGGCAACCAAATAAAAAATAAAAAAAAAAAAAAAGAGACAGTCCAAGGCCTGCCAGGTCGAACAAAGGTCACTGAGAAGAACGGTCAGCAGGTCGACTACCAGAAACAGCCTTCCGAGGAGTCATATTGCCAGCAAACGCCATCAACTCCTCTTGACGCTTTAGATAGCCGGCGTCATATCCCTCCTCATAGGCTTGCCGACTAGACTCCTCTGCTGAAGCAGCAGCCTGAACCAAGTTACTTTTCTCTTTCTCCCAGACAGACTTTTCCTCCTCCAATTTTTTCAAATCATCATTGGCAAGCTGCAGTTCGAGAGACTGCCCAGCAACCTTCGCCAACTCCGACTCCAAACGACGTTGATAAGCACCTTTACTTCTCCACAGTTCATCGTTTTGCACACCCAGCTGGAGTGCAAAGTACTTAGCCTGGAAAAAAGAAAACAATCCTTACGTAAGAAGGAAGTCAAAAATTAAAACAAATGAAATAATGAAAAGATTCGCCCACCTGTTCACATATCTTCACCAGCGATTGAACAAGGCGTATGTTGGAAGCACCCTCAAGCTTCTTCAGCTCACCAGGCAAAATAGTGCTTAAACCCAGATCCCAAGACAAAGCATCAGGCTCAACTGAGCCAGGCAATTCACTATTGGAAGGGACACCATCAGAACGAGGAGTCTCTGACAACATAATATCCTTGACTTGCTCAAAGATACATCGATCATCTAACAGACGAGGAGATCCCCTCTCGTCGGGGCTAACGGAGGTCTCCTTGCCCGAAGCAGAAATAACGGTTCGACGACCAGACCTGGAGCCGGTCCGACCTCCAGAAGGTCCTCCCGATTCAAAAGAAATAGTCATTACAGTGGTATCATGAAACAAATATTCAGGACAATCCTGCACAATAGATTGTGTTACGGAAGGATTGACAAAAAAATCATCACCAGCTTGCCCTCCGCTGGCGATTGGGGCAGTAGAAGTAGACAAAAGAAGGGAAACAGCAAAATCCTCTCCATGAAAAACATGCTCGAAGGAAGAAGCACTTGAAGTAACAGGTATAGTGTAGTTCGGTTCCTCGTTGGACATATCGCCAAAAGCTATCCGACCAGGGGAAGGCATGCTCCCTATTTGAGTGGAAGAAGAAAAGATTGGTTCTGAAAACGACGAGTTTACTACAGAAAAAGGTTCGGAGGCAATAACGCGAGTATCAATCTCCGACCTAATTATTGGGGATGAACGAGGAGGCTCCATCGACGGCCCATCTCTTCGAAGTTTTTTGGATCTATTATCTCTAGCGCCCTCACGAGAAGGTCGTTTCGAAGTATTACCAAAAAGGTTACTCATGATCGGATTATGGAAAAATACAAATTAATATCGAGAAAGTTTATCGACTAGCAAAAGAAAGAGTATTCTGTTAAGAGAGGAGTATAGCGGTAAAAAATAAGTCAAGTTTTTACCTTTCGTATTTATACTACACGAAAGGACGCAACAGACCTAAAGAAAGGGCGCGAAACAGAAAAACTGACCTTGGAGCAAACGCTAGAATTTGAAAAGACACACACATAATGATTACGGCAAATTTAATGACTTGTCTGAATTATTACGGCGAATGTGAAATGACACGACTGACAGAATACGAGACGTTTAGCGTACAAAGAGAAGAAAAGGTAAAATTACAATTAAAACCTACGAGTAAATAGTTACAATGATTATTTCAAAAAATCACTGTTTTAAGAAGTCTGCTCGCTATCCGGAATTCTCTGATCACTACCGACGTCCTCAGTCATACCAATATCATCTTCCTCTTCTTCTTCGACTTCGGGATCAATAAAAGTATTATCGAGCTCCTCGTTAACATCAGAAGGAGGAATCGGCAACGGATTTCCAAATTCTTCGACAAGGTGAGCCAAAGGAAAACCTTGATATACAACATCTGGAACCTCAGAAGAAGAATAAATTTCACCATAGCGATTCAACCGAATGTGAGCAGCCTTAAAATACTCCTTTCGACGGTCGTCGATCATCTCTAAGGCGACCAGCTGATGAATCGCCTTCTTAAAAGTATTTTCAAGAAGAGGACCGACCATCCGATAAACCAACGCCGTATGAACAGGAGAATTAAGGAATTCACGAACGACTCTTTCGTCAGGATTCCTACCGTATCGATCCCTAAGTCCACTAAGTGGAACATCCTTTTCGTACTCCTCTAAAGAAGTTTCAAGGCTTGACACTTGAGATTCAAGCTCACTAATTCGAGCCGTGCTCTGTAACTGGAATTCCTCTAACTTTCTAGCCATTTGATTGGCCTGCTCTTGAGCACGAGAAACCTCCATCACCCTGTTTATTATTTCTTGATCTTCAGTCCCGGTAGCACGAGTCTCTACGACGGGAATGGAAGAAGATGTTGAGGGACCAACCTCTGACCCGGAGGATTTATGAAGTAAAGCTTTATTCTTCTCTTCCAGGAACTCGCACTGTTGTTTCCAAAGTGCATTTTCATAGGCGTATGACGCAAGACAAGTTTTAGTCTGGAAGAACAAAGAGAGCAAGAAAAAGAGATGGATTAGTAAATTAAGGAAGACCCTTAAAATTATCTGTTAGTATGATCAAAGGAAAAGGATATCACCTTTTCAGCATAAAGAGAAGCTCGCTGGAATTTCTCCAGAGGATCCTTATGAAGAAGCTTATTCAGATCGCGAGTAAAAACACCAGACAAAAGAACACGGGTTGCCTTATCGACCGCGTTCTCATTATCATCATGAATAAAAGAGTCCTTCTCGGAATAACCAGCGGCCCTCCTTCCCTCTAAATGATCCTCGATCATTTCGACAAGAGTAGGTTTTGGATGCTTATCTCCAACTAAAGAAAGATCGTTACCAGAGCGTCCGTAATAGCTCCTCTTTCTATCAACTGGATCATTAGCAGGATGAGGCATCGACCAGGTGCGACATCCTCGAACACCCAAAGATGTTCTAAGCTGAAGAGGAGGATAACCGGATCCCGTGCCCTGACGAATAGGGGACTCATGAGGAGAATCTGGAGATTCCTCTCTATTCTCCTCAGATTCATGACCCAACTCCAACTTCCTTTTTCGTGACGCTCTCTGCTCGATAGGGACGTTCTCTACGGATTTGGAAGATTTCGACATCACCATTTTTCCCTTCGAAGAATGTCGAGAGTTTTCTACCATATCGGCTGAAAAAGAAATAAATTATAAGTTATTTTTCTTCCCTATAAACGGTATCATCACAACACTAAGCTAAAATAAAGTACTAACCAAGAAGTTCAGATGATGAACTGATGGGAAAGTTGTGAACACTTAACCCCGCCTTACGAAGGAAAGCTTCCCCGATCATAAGAGCACTTTGATATTTGTTTGCACGCATTTCGGAGATCTCAGCGATAAACTGAGCATCGTCAGGAACTAGTTCGCCAGTTGGTAAGCGACCTCCAGGAATCCAACTGGAACCATGATCCCATGAAAAAGGCACGGTCGAACCATCCGCCAAGCAAAGATTAGACGGAGGACGAACAAAGAAAAAGTGAGATTTCCATGAAGGATTACTAGAAACAGGGGCGTCAAAGATTGCTCGACTAGGCCGCTGACTAGCGAAGAAGTATCCACGATTCGAAGAACTAGAAATATTGAAGCGGAAAAGTTGCGTAAAATTACGAAAAGAAGGTTTAAACCCCTTTGCGATCATCAAAACAGAAAAGCAAACCACAAAAGCAACGGAATTTGGAACCAGCTGTGTCAAGCACACAGTGAAAGTTTTCAAGACTTCGAGAAAAAGGGGAGACAAAGGAAGACGCAGTCCGCTATTGAAGTGAGCCGTATAAAAAGCTCGACATCCCTCCGGTGGAGATGTGACCCTATCAGAAGGGGAAGGAAGAATTATCTCGGAACCTTCCGGAAAATATTTGGTATAATTATTCACAACCTCCGGAAATGTTTCCACTGTATAAGCACAAGCAACGTCCTCAATTGGTTCAGAAATCTGAGGAACAGTACCTTTGCCCTTTTTGGCTCGGGCCGCTACATCCGCCTCAGTAAGGATTCGTACCTTGAAGGTATCTTCTACAGGGACGACGAAGTCAGATACTGTAGATTGTTCGCCCAAAAGACTAGGATGCAACTCCTCCTCGTTATCGGGGGCGACGATCTCTCTAGAAGAAGATCTTCTTACAGAAGCCATATATTCTGGTTCTCGGAAAATGAAGCTCGATAAAAGGAAAAATTTTATGTGATGAACGACTAAGCAGGAAAATGACTACGAATTATAAGGAAGTATAAAGGAAAAATGGCAAACTCAAGAGTCACCTATTTATAATGAGAGGAGAAAAGACGTTTCGAACTCATCGCAGCTAATCATATTCCCGCCAAAAACGGTAGGATATAAAATGCCTCCTGAATAGACGCGTGGCGATTCATAATCGACAGAGAAGACGACTATCTATGATATGTAGCACTCTTTTCCTTACTTAAGATTTTTTCCCACAGGGTTTTTTCTTAAGAAAGGTTTTTAACGAGGCTCCATTCATAGAAAACAAACGGTCGTGAAGATTTATCTACTTCTACGAGCTTCTATTATCTATACGCTCGAAGAAGTGAGGGAGTACTGATGGGGGCTATTTCGCACCCTACATACTGTACGATCGACTAAAGAACTTGAGATCGGTTCGACCAAATCAGGCTGTTCAAGATCGTCTCACCGACCAGGCCGAATACTGCTCTCTTCGATCAAAAGACAATACTCCGGACCCAAGAAGGATATTTGGGCCGAGTCCTATTAGGACTATGTTTCCTTGTAACGCTAGGTTTAACATTATATAAATACCTAGTTAATCATTGTATTAAAGAAGACGAAATCTCTTAACTCTGAATATACATGATTATACTCTGCTTACTACAGCACAATAAAAATAAGATTCAATATTATTCATAGCTTTTGTTCTCCATATCGGTGCGTTTATAGCTTCGTTTGTGGTTTTACTTCTCGTTCTTAAATATTGCTTTTCTTTGTAATCGATCCATCCGGAATAAAGTAACGGAGCCCTACAAAATATATATAAATATCGAAACCCCCCCCCCCCGCGATATCACAAATTCACTGATATTCAATTAACCCGACGAAATCCAGTTAAATCAGACCCGTAGGCGGGGATAGTCGTAACGCTCGACGAAGGACCGCTAGATCCATAATTGGAAGCTTAAAGTACCCAAAAGAAATATGGACTCTAGAAAGCAAATCAACAAACGACCAGCTGATCAGCTTTAACGAGGGCGAAGTACCCAAAAATATTGTTTGGGACACAAAAGAGGATAACCCCGATTTCCCGATGGTGGTGTCGCTAGAAATAGCAAATTATAACGTCAAAAGGATCCTAATCGATAATGGGAGCTCGGCGAATATCATCTCCCGGGAGGTTTTAGCCCAGATGAACTTAGGACAGATAAACTTACAAAAAGTAGCTACGCCATTAGTAGGGTTTGGAGGATCCAAAATTGTCCTCAGCGGAACAATAACCTTATGTGTATCACTCGGGAGGAAACCGCACCGGACAGTAAAGCTAGTAAAATTTCTAGTGGTAGAAACACCTTTCACTTATAACGCAATTTTAGGGCGACCAGCCCTCAACCTATTCCGAGCCGTTGTCTCTACTTATCATCAGAAGATAAAATTTCCGACCGATAGAGGTATCGGGGAAATAATGAATGACCACTGTATGGCATGGGATTGCTACAGCACCTCATTAACTTTGAAAAACCACCCTGAATCAATTACCCCGAGCAAAAGAAAACTCGTAGACGATGTCATTAGAAACGAGGTTGAAATCCCTAGCACTAATCGAATAGATAAAAAGGGAAAAGAGCCGGTAGATTTAGCTTTGAAGCCACCGGAACATAAGGATGTAATTCTAGTGCAAGGGGACTCGTCGAAAACAACAAGAATAGGTACTGAGTTAAGCAAGGAAGAGGAAGTAATGCTGATTGACTTTCTCAGAGATAATGTTGATGTCTTCGCTTGGAGTGCGAATGACATAGAAGGAATTGATCCTCGAGTAATCAACCATTCGCTAAAAATTGATCCCTTGGCAAAACCCGCTAGACAAAAGAAGAGAAATCACGGGCCAGTAAAAGATAAAATCATCAAAGCAGAAGTAGAAAGGCTACTTAAAGCAAAACAAATTCGACAAATACACTTCTCAGACTGGCTATGTAATGTCGTTCTAGTAGCAAAAGGGGATAAAAAGGATAACAAGTGGAGAATGTGTAACGATTTTACCGACCTTAACAAATTATGCCCGCGTGATCCATATCCCCTCCCAAGGATCGACTTATTAGTTGACTCAACCGCTGGCTTCGCGATCTTCAGCATGATGGATGCCTTTCAAGGGTTTTATCAAATATACATGGATGAGCAGGACCAAGAGAAAACTGCGTTCATAACCGAGCAGGGAGTATATGGCTTTATAGTAATGCCATTCGGCTTGAGGAATGCCGGGGCTACTTACCAAAGGTTAGTAAACCTAATGTTCAAAGAGTTAATCGGAGAAATAATGGAAGTCTACGTAGACGACATGTTAGTCAATAGCATGAACGAGGCGGATCACGTAAAACATCTTGATCGATGTTTCCGAATATTGAGAAAATACCGCATGAAGTTAAATCCCGCGAAATGCACTTTCGGTGTTAAGTCGGGAAAATTCTTGGGCTATTTGGTACATCAACGAGGAATCGAAGCCAACCCAGAAAAAATTTGAGCCATAGCTGAAATGAAGCCTCCCAAAACCATCTCCCAAGTACAAAGCTTGGTAGGGAAAATCATAGCGTTGAACAGATTCATATCAAAATCAGCAGACAGAAGTTTGCCTTTCTTCCAAACACTTCGAAAGGCAAAAAACTTTGTTTGGACCGAAGAATGCGATCGGGCCTTCGCCCAATCTAGCTTTGGCCGAACCCAACTCGGACCAAACCTGACCCTGGCCGAACCCTGCTCGGACCAGATCTGCACTTGGCCGAACCCTTCTCGACCACATAAGTCCTGTGGGTCGATTCTTCCATTGGCATCTCCGTTCCTTTGTTGACAAATCTCCAAGATCTAGTTCTTAGCCTGTGACTTGGAGACGTTGCTACAATCCAATTGGTGTGGATACATTCTGGAGGTGAGACATATGGATCACTCAATCTGTGGATCGAACCAAACACCTGGAGGACAGAACCACAACTTGGTGGTCAGGTAATCTGCGATTAACCCCCTGTGTTTTTATTAATGTTTGATTCATCCTTATTCGTATAATAACTATGGAGAAAGAATTCATGGGACTTTTAGGGACTCGAAAAATTTTAAAATTCCGCACTCTGTTGTATTGACAATCGAGCCCTATCCAAAATATCCCAACACAAACTTGGTTAATGCATGTTGACGGTGCTTCGTGCCGAGAAGGAGGAGGCGCCGGAATCAACTTCACCGGACCGAATAAAGAGGATTTAAATTATGCGATAACATTGGACTTCGTCGTAACCAACAATGAAGCAGAATATGAAGCGTTAATCGCAGGAATGGAAATGGCGATCAAGGCCAACATTAAAAGCCTTAAAGTATTAACCGATTCAGAGTTAGTGCAAAGACAAATAGAAGGCCTATACGAGGCTAAGGAATTTAATATGGTTAAATACCTTGCCAAAGTGAAAACACTAGCTGAAAAATTCAAAAGCTTCGGTATACAGAACATTCCACGTTCAGAAAATAAATGGGCCGATCAACTATCTAGGTTCACAGGAGCTCATGACGGAAAAACCGAAAGGGTGATCAACTGGTTAATCTCTAATACACCAGCGATCGATATTGATGAAACACCGGCGGTCGATATAATGGAAATCGAAGAAGCAGAAGAAAACTGGATGACTCCAATGATAGACTATCTTCGAGAAGGAAAATTGCCGCTTGATCAAAATGAAGGTCGGAAAATAAAATATCGGGCTCCAAAGTATACATTGGTAGAAGAAAAACTCTACCGAAGATCAGTATCAGGAATTCTTCTGAAATGCGTCTCTGAATCACAAACCACTGATATTCTACGAGAGGTACATGAAGGAGACGCAGGGAATCACAGCGGAGCAAGGGCATTGGCGTTAAAATGCCTCCGAACAGGTTATTATTGGCCTACCATCAACAATGATGCCATACATTATGTCCAAAAATGTCATCACTGCCAAGTCCATGCTAACATATGTCATCGACCAGCAGAAAACATGCACCCAATACCGGTATGTTGGCCTTTCGATCAATGGGGAATGGACATTGTGGGATCGTTCCCAACGGCTAGATCCAAGAAAGCTTATGTCCTGGTCGCTGTTGAATACTTCATCAAATGGATAGAATGCATCGCCCTTGAATGAATAACTCAATTTCAAGTGATCAACTTCCTATGAAAATTTATAGTATGTCGATTTGGCATCCCGTGGATCCTAATTTCTGATAATGGAACCCAATTCGCGGGAAAACAGGTAATAGAATGGTGTTCAAAACTAGGGATTCAGCAAAATTTCACTTCGGTCGGGCATCCCAGAGCGAACGGACAGACTGAAGTAGCAAACCGAGAAATAATAAAATCCTTGGAAAAAAGATTAGGAGCAGCCAAAGGAAAATGGCTTGATGAGCTCCCAGGATTACTTTGTGATGGAATAGTGCCCAGCAAGCCAATATTAATTAGCTTGTTGAAGTACTGTTTTCTTATGGTTTATAATTAATACGCCGTTCATTCATAGTATGTGAAACTGAACAATGGCCAACTTCATCTCTCGCGAACCTATCTAAGCGATTGGATGAAATCCTGAGATCACAATAGACTATGGGACGATTCACTTCAGTACTGAGTGCAATCATGAAACAGTCTCAAAGGTCGTGATCTTAAAACCGTTCCAAGTCATAGATTCCAAACGAGACGGGGTATCGTAGGAATCGTCAAGACTTGTACAAATATGCATGATTCACATGGAGTGAATTTGTAGAGTTTCATGAGCAAGGAATTTGAGTCCAGTGCATATGAGTAGGTGGTTCAATGGAGGATTGAACGCATCGAACGACCCGAACAGAGAAACCCATTGTGGAAGCGCATGACGCATATCGGTGATGGGATGTTTCTCAAGGCTTATAATAGTGTACGATTTAGTCCTTAGACTTGAGGTACTAGGGCGAATTCGGTACATGGATGTGCGTACTTAGATTTAGGTGCTGGTCACGTAGCCTGGCCGCAAAGTGCCTAAGTTGGGTACGTACAAAAGTGTACGCGAGTGGTTAGTACTAAGAGAGGATCTAACACCTCATCCTGATAAGATGAGAGCATTTCCTGTACGTTCTTCGATAATATGTTCCTAGAAACCCATGGCCATGGTTGGTGACAAATTTGGAAGGGGTTTCCAAATTAGGCAGTCACACCGGAATTATTATCCAGAATTAGAAAGTACAGAATCGAGATAATTAGAGGTGCCGATCAATTCACACACCCTAGGTCTCGATCGGGAAATCAGTCGTAGAAGGACCGTATGTACATGGCAATTATAAGAGGCGAGGTTCACAATAAATCAATTCACCTTTGATTGGGCTTCATGGGCTTGTGGCTAGACATCGACCATGAAGTGTGGGTACTCCGGAATTAATAGAGGATTTAATTCTAGGAGTGGTCAATTAAAAGTAGTTTAATTGATCGGAGCATTTAAATTGCTCGTTAATTAAATCACGAAAGTCGTGGGCCTGCTGCCAGTTGATGGTGAACCCAGAGGGTCACACACAATACAATTGGACGGTGACTGTCTAAAAGGAAAGAAAGTGATTTAAAGTTGTTAAATCAAGGTAATTGAATTATGGTATTAATTCAATTGGAGATTATTGATTAGATGACTAATTGATTAATTGATAATTAATTAATTAGAGTTATCTGATTAATTATGGAATTAATTAAAGTAGTTAATTAATTGGAAGAATAAATAATTAACCAATTTGAGTATTGGATAATTATGGGTTGATTTTGGAATTATCTAAAATTAGGGGCTAGGGGCGATTTCTAGTAGTTGAAAGGAAAAGGAGTTTTGTTTCTTGAAAAGCAAGTTTGAAGAGATTTATCAAATCTCACATTCCTAAGTTGATAAGGAATGAAGATTTGATAAACAAGGGAAGGAGATCTTTTTAGAGAAGGACTCTTCTCCTATAAATACTCCTTCTCTTCTCTTCATTAAGAGAGAAGAAGTTTTTGCACAAAGTTTTAAAACCCTAAAAGCTTTTGAGAGAAAAAGTATTTTGCTGAAAATTGAGTGAGAAAAATCGAGTAAGATTATTTTTCAAACAAGAAGTTTTAATTACAAAATCGCCCCCCATAGTTTCCGCCCCAAAACCCTAGTCGCCCAATTAGCCTTGGTCGAACCCAAATCGGACCTGACCTGACCCTGGCCGAACCCTGCTCGACCACATAAGTTCTGTGAGTCGATTCTTCCATTGTTTTCTCCGTTCCTTTGCTGACAAACCTGCGAGATCCAGTTCGTAGCCTAAGACTTGTAGGTGTCACTACAATCCGATTGGTGTGGACTAGCTTTGGAGGTGAGACATATGGATCACTCAATCTGTGGATCGAACCAAACACTTGGAGGACACGACAACCACAACTTGGTGGTCAGGTAATTTGCGATTAACCCCCTGTGTTTTTATTGATGTTTGATTCATCCTTATTCGTATAATAACTATGGAGAAAGAATTCATGGGACTATTAGGAACTCGAAAATTTTTAAAATTCCGCACTCTGTTGTATTGACAATCGAGCCCTACCCAAAATATCCCAACAGTGGTATCAGAGCCAACTCCATACGTTTTTTATACGAAAAGGCCTGAACATAATGTGTTTTCACTGTATATACTTGATTGTATGTATGAGAACGCATGTTAATTATGTTCTAGTGATTGATTCTTGCTTGTTATGACTGGATCTATGATTGGGTAAAACTGCTTTTTTAGATCTGTGGCGAATTTATAGTTTTTCGAAAAATCAGGGCTTTTATGCAAAAATCGGAAAACATGATAATTAGGGCTGAAAATTTAATTTTCTGTTTCTGGAAATTTTTGAAAAATCTGGGTGTTTTCTGAAAATCTGATCGCACACTATTTTGGACCATTTTGCAATTTTCAAAAATTCGAGGACTGTTTTGTAATTTCCGAAACTTCAGGGGTCTGTTTGCAAATTCAAAAATTTCCTGGATTTCAAAATTTTAATTTTCTGCTCATTCTGTCCGAAAACTGTTTTGGGGGTATTTTGTAATTTTTCAAAAGTTTTGGGGTCAAAAGTGCAATTTCCGAAAGTATAGGGGCCGAACTGCAATTTTCAAAAGTTGAAAAATCAGAATCTAAAATTAAGGCAGTAAAGTTGTTTTGTTTATCCGAGAATTTATTTTGTCATAATTAGTAGTGACTAAAAAGCAAGAATCATAGGAAGTTAGTTTTAAAAGGTGTTTTAAAATTAAGATAGAAGAAAGTAAAAGATGTTTACATGTTTCTTTGCTCTACGTGAACTGTTTACGTGGTTTTCGATCGCGACAAGCCTTGCCCTTAGGTTAGATGTGATTGGTTTAATTTAATGCATAGTTTTTATTGGGCCTGCGAGCCTGTTATTATTTTTGGGCAACTTTGAGCCTTTGTAATAGAATAGGGCTTTACTGCTTTCCTAGTTTAGGATGGAGGCCCATTTACAAGCAAGGTGGGAGCCCAAGAAGAATTGAAGGCCATGTATGCGTGGTACATTGTGTAATAGCATAGGTTCTTTGAGAACCCTTTAGATTGACCAATTGGGCCAACATCATTGGCTCGATGATGGCCCGCATAGGAGGCTCCCGATCGAAAACATATTGTGGTAGTATGCATGCTAGGCTTGTATGGCTTTTATTTATTAGTCGATTTATGATTGCTTGTGTGTTTGCGCGCTAGAATCTAGATCGTAAATAAAAGATAAAGCATAATTGAAGCGGTGAGATCTCGAGGAGAGTTTCTTCAAACTTTCAAAAACGAAAATTCCCCTCTCGAATAAATATTAAGTCATATTGGGTTAAATTATAAAATGAGGTTTTATAAAATCCAAGCCTTCCATTAATAGGGACTAGTGTATGTTGTTAACTTATCGATAGAGGTGATCCAGAGTCTGGCACCCGAGTCGAAGAAAGGGGCAATGCACGAAATTCCTTGATTCTAGTTTTCTTAAAACTTGACAAGGGTAGGGACTGGTCGGGACGTGAAATTCGACCGATAACTAGTTATGGAGAATTCATGATCGGGCTCGTTGCTTATCATGATTAATGGGTTAGACTTAACGCGTAGTAACATTTATGATGTAGCAGTGCTAGATAAATGCGAAAAACGAGGCAAAATAACTTGAAGGTTGTGTAGTAGACACAATTGGTAATATGTATACCTACCTAGGGAATTAATTGTATGGCCACGAGTCGTGGGTGCAACTAATTGCTGCTGGGACGTCAAGACCTACTAGGAAATAGACTTTTCCCGAAACTAGAAGGGGTTACTGTTTCGATAAAATAGTGGGAGAACTTTTTCGATAAAAAGTCCAAATTTCGTTAATTATAAGTATTAATATTAAACCTGTCTGCTTATAGTTGTCTGTTTTTAAATGTTAGCCATTTACCATCCACTGTCCGATACTCGATGCGTTTGAGAACCGAACCAACTTTGAAAAAGGTGATGTGCAATTTCCTCTACGAAACCGACATGGCTAAGTTTGACAATGTTAGGGAATATTGTTCTTACTTGAGCAAGACATTCGAGCTGATCAAAGGGTTTGGAGCCCAATTGACTCTCGAAGATGAGATAACGATAACCCTTCAAGGATTATCTGAGACCTTCACTCATTTTATGCAACATTGCGCTATTCCGCCTGATGGAATACAAACAAAGCAATTGCATGAGTTTTTAGACAAATATGAAGAAGCTCATCAACGTGGTTTTGGTCTGTATGATTGGAATTGCCCTCTGTGTAAGTACGAAGAGAAAATAAGGAAGCTTGTTGAAAAGGATTTCCTGGAAAGACTTGACTACGGTATGACTTTTTAAGTTATACACTTGTTGAATCCTTTTGATGTAAGACATCTGATTAAAACATTCATTTATGTACAAGCATTTACAGGCGATGATAGTCTTCCCGCTCAACCCAAAAGGAGGAAAATCCTTGAAAGGGAGATGCAAGTAGTGCAGAGCGAGATGAGGAAATTGGAATTCCGGGACTGGGTCAAGGAAGAATTGTACCTAGACATTCCTTTTTAGCAAAAGAAGTTTTTCTTAGTTTTTCGTATTAGCATGAGTTTTAAGTTTTAGTTTACTTTGAGTATTATTTCACATTTTGTACGAGACATTATTGCTTTACCATTGAGAATGGAATTCATTTAAATTAGAGCAATTTAACTTTGTACAAATGTTGATGTTTTGAAACATGGAAATAAACAATGATAAACAAATCAAAAACTTTGAAAACTATGTGCTAAATCGAAAACAAGCAAAACAAACGAGATAATCGTTTACGCTTGAAATGTTAATTTTGGACATTCTTCCTAAAGAGAGATTCGAAAGGGAAGTTTTATTTACTGTTCCTGAGATAATGAACTTGAGTAAAATCGGAACTTTCAAATCTTGAAGGAATGATAACCGAAGAGAAGGATTGCTAAGGCATTCCAAAACATTTCAATCGACATGAACTAAAAGCACTAGTTCAAAGGGAAGCTACTTCACTTATACTTACGATTTCAATCGTTAAAATATATGTGTGCTTGGCTGAAGTGCAATTCTGAAACTATTGAAATAATTCAATAGACGTTTTGGAAATGAAGTAACTAGATGCATTATGTCGGAAGCAATTTGATTTAATCAAACCTGCTGAAACATAAGCAACTTAACACCTCGATTATCTAAGACGAGAATAGAATTCTCATGAAGCAAATCAAAGAACGAATCGAACTTCGTCTGATTCACGATTTTGATCTTGCTCGGTTTCCTTTATTCAAATTAGGGGATACCTCCCCTTGACTCTTCAAAGATACTTGGTATAGTATATTTCGAAGTAAGTCCTTACATCGCCGTGTCTTTTAAGACATAGCAGAACACCCTTATATGAGAAATTAGATGGTAGATCTAGTTCATATAAAGTTTATGGGGTATTCAACAAAATCCATTGAATACCTGTTCCACGACAACGAGAAACAAAAAGTATCTCGTAAGAAGCTTGTTCCTCTGTTGACAAGACCTTGTCAAAGGAAATAAGTTATGTCGTAGAACTTGATGAAGTCCAAGGAGTGGACCCGTCCCCATGAACAGTGGGAGTAAACACTGAAAACTGCTGAATCAATCCATGCACAAAGAAATCGTAATCTGATCAAATTCGTAAAGAACTCAAAATTCCATTTTACGAAATTGAGAAATTGGATTCCAATCCAAGATTACAAAGAGATTATGTTAAACATGATCTAAGGGATATGGCACATAGCCATAAGATTCGAAGTTGAAAACTTTGACTCACTTAATGGCAATAGGTCATTATTCAAAAGTCCTTTTAGGATTGATGAAAATACCTTATATCCATTAGCAAGTCAAAATTCATTTCGAAACTATTAGCCATAGAAAGGTAGTTTTGACTACCGAAGGCATGACTGTTGGATATGAATCCTGCATCTCACAATTGAAAATTGATGAGAAGATCTCTATTCTAATCCAAAGGTCAATCTATGACTTTTTCCCAAATTTGGAACATGCAACTTGATAGTTGATCAAGAATGTTGAAGTTGTCAAAGGGCATATAGATTCCAAATGTGCAAGAGAATCAGTGGGAGTGTAGTTGAGTTCGAAACGCAACAAGATGATGAACAGTGCATTAAGCAAGATATAAGAATATCAGAAAAGCACAGACGAAAGCGTGTTCTTCACGCAATTCTCCATGATAAGATTTGGAATTACATCTCGCGTACTGGCAATACGTATCTATGGTAGATAGAAGGAAGAAGATGTAGTGATTTACCAAATCAAAGTACAAAGACTATATTGATTAAATTCAATATGGAAGAATCCAAGAAAGGATTGTTTCCAAAAGAGACGAAAACTCTCTCACTTATTTAATGAGCCCTAAATTAACGAGTGAAGAAGTAACTGTCTCAAGAAACCTAATGCTTTGGCATTTGGATTGCATGTAGCATGCAAAGTCTTGTACTAGACCTGACCCGTCAAAATGCTTTGAACGAGCTAATGATAGTCAAACGCCAGTAAAGGACACTGGTCTACCATAAAAGCAAATCCTCGAAGATAATTAAAGGATGCAACGCTGGTCTATGGTAGTAGTGGAGAATTGAAACTCAAAGGATTTCTGAAAATCGAGATTTCCAGTCTGAAGTGGATTATTTATTCTGTTTCGATAGAGCAAGGTAAATTGGAAGGAATTCCAATAATATACCATTGCCGATTCAAACAAGAATAAAAGGGCACCATTATGATGCTGCACAAAAGAAAGTGTTTAGATGAGAAATTTTCATCCAACGACTGGATGAATTACCTAGCATGACATTTGCCCATCATAATCTTAGCCGATTTAGATGAGGCAATTGCTCAATGAAAGGAAATCGAGATCTCACCTATAATCTGAACGCAACACCGTAGGATTGAACAAGTCAAAGGTGGTTGAGACGAGTAGAAGTATTACTTCATCTCGACAATGACAAACATAGCAGATCCACTAATTAAGCTCTCTCACAAATGGTTCGAGGGACATCTTGGTATAGATGGGTCTTAGAAATGTTGTGATTGGCTTTAGGGCAAGTGGGAGATTGATGGAATAGTGCCCAGCAAGCCAATATTAATTAGCTTGTTGAAGTACTGTTTTCTTATGGTTTATAATTAATACGCCGTTCATTCATAGTATGTGAAACTGAACAATGGCCAACTTCATCTCTCGCGAACCTATCTAAGCGATTGGATGAAATCCTGAGATCACAATAGACTATGGGACGATTCACTTCAGTACTGAGTGCAATCATGAAACAGTCTCAAAGGTCGTGATCTTAAAACCGTTCCAAGTCATAGATTCCAAACGAGACGGGGTATCGTAGGAATCGCCAAGACTTATACAAATATGCATGCTTCACATGGAGTGAATTTGTAGAGTTTCATGAGCAAGGAATTTGAGTCCAGTGCATATGAGTAGGTTGTTCAATGGAGGATTGAACGCATCGAACGACCCGAACAGAGAAACCCATTGTGGAAGCGCATGACGCATATCGGTGATGGGATGTTTCTCAAGGCTTATAATAGTGTACGATTTAGTCCTTAGACTTGAGGTACTAGGGCGAATTCGGTACATGGATGTGCGTACTTAGATTTAGGTGCTGGTCACGTAGCCTGGCCGCAAAGTGCCTAAGTTGGGTACGTACAAAAGTGTACGCGTGTGGTTAGTACTAAGAGAGGATCTAACACCTCATCCTGATAAGATGAGAGGATTTCCTGTACGTTCTTCGATAATATGTTCCTAGAAACCCATGGCCATGGTTGGTGACAAATTTGGAAGGGGTTTCCAAATTAGGCAGTCACACCGGAATTATTATCCAGAATTAGAAAGTACAGAATCGAGATAATTAGAGGTGCCGATCAATTCACACACCCTAGGTCTCGATCGGGAAATCAGTCGTAGAAGGACCGTATGTACATGGCAATTATAAGAGGTGAGGTTCACAATAAATCAATTCACCTTTGATTGGGCTTCATGGGCTTGTGGCTAGACATAGACCATGAAGTGTGGGTACTCAGGAATTAATAGAGGATTTAATTCTAGGAGTGGTCAATTAAAAGTAGTTTAATTGATCGGAGCATTTAAATTGCTCGTTAATTAAATCACGAAAGTCGTGGGCCTGCTGCCAGTTGATGGTGAACCCAGAGGGTCACACACAATACAATTGGACAGTGACTGTCTAAAAGGAAAGAAAGTGATTTAAAGTTGTTAAATCAAGGTAATTGAATTATGGTATTAATTCAATTGGAGATTATTGATTAGATGACTAATTGATTAATTGATAATTAATTAATTAGAGTTACCTGATTAATTATGGAATTAATTAAAGTAGTTAATTAATTGGAAGAATAAATAATTAACCAATTTGAGTATTGGATAATTATGGGTTGATTTTGGAATTATCTAAAATTAGGGGCTAGGGGCGATTTCTAGTAGTTGAAAGGAAAAGGAGTTTTGTTTCTTGAAAAGCAAGTTTGAAGAGATTTATCAAATCTCACATTCCTAAGTTGATAAGGAATGAAGATTTAATAAACAAGGGAAGGAGATCTTTTTAGAGAAGGACTCTTCTCCTATAAATACTCCTTCTCTTCTCTTCATTAAGAGAGAAGAAGTTTTTGCACAAAGTTTTAAAACCCTAAAAGCTTTTGAGAGAAAAAGTATTTTGCTGAAAATTGAGTGAGAAAAATCGAGTAAGATTATTTTTCAAACAAGAAGTTTTAATTACAAAATCGCCCCCCATAGTTTCCGCCCCAAAACCCTAGTCGCCCAATTAGCCTTGGCCGAACCCAAATCGGACCAGACCTGACCCTGGCCGAACCCTGCTCGACCACATAAGTTCTGTGAGTCGATTCTTCCATTGTTTTCTCCGTTCCTTTGCTGACAAACCTGCGAGATCCAGTTCGTAGCCTAAGACTTGTAGGTGTCACTACAATCCGATTGGTGTGGACTAGCTTTGGAGGTGAGACATATGGATCACTCAATCTGTGGATCGAACCAAACACTTGGAGGACACGACAACCACAACTTGGTGGTCAGGTAATTTGCGATTAACCCCCTGTGTTTTTATTGATGTTTGATTCATCCTTATTCGTATAATAACTATTGAGAAAGAATTCATGGGACTATTAGGAACTCGAAAATTTTTAATATTCCGCACTCTGTTGTGTTGACAATCGAGCCCTACCCAAAATATCCCAACACTTTGGGCTAATCGAACCACAGTCAGGAGCTCAACCAGGGAAACCCCATTTAGCCTGGTATATGGTTCGGAAGCTGTTATTCCTGTTGAAACACTAATTCCCACACCAAGAATTGAAATGTATGACGACCAGGAAAACTGGAAAACGAGAGAAAATGATATCGATTTAACAGAAGCTTTAAGAGAAAAAGCCGTTGTACGTTTGCAAGTCACTAAAGCAAATATGGAAAAGGCGTACAATCAAAAGGTACGCATCCGAACCTTCAAAGAAGGGGACCTGGTCTTGAAAAAGGTAGAAGTATCCAAGCATGTGGGAAAATTTCAACAAAATTGGGATGGACCTTACGTTGTCATTGGCGTAGGAAAGAAAGGTTCATATAAAATTGCACACTTGGATGGAACAGCCTTACCAAGAACTTGGAATGCAGTCAACCTTAGGAAATACTATGGTAAATAAATTTTAGCAGATTATGCTGCTTTATTTTATTTTATTTTATTAAGTTTTAATCTTTGTAATAAAGGCCTTAGCCTACAGTTCAATTTTTAAAGATTTTAGCAACTTTAAATATAAAATCAAGATTGGGTATAAATCGATTGTTTTGGTAAACACTCCTTGGAATACAACTTTCGCATTGGTTGAGATCGAGACACAAGGAGTTAAGTATACATTGATCCGCTCAATAAACACTCCTCGATCCAACCATACAAACGAGTCGAGTATACATTGATCCGCTCAATAAAAACTCCTCGATCTAGCAACGAACGAGTCGAGTACACATTGATCCGCTCAATAAAAACTCCTCCTTCAATTTCTCAACGATTAATAGACTTCTGGTATTGAAAACCTAAGTCTAAACAAAACGAGTCGAGTATACATTGATCCGCTCAATAAACATTCCTCGATCTAGCAACAAACGAGTCGAGTACACATTGATCCGCTCAATAAAAACTCCTCGTTCAATTTCTCAACGATTAATAGACTTCTGGTATTGAAAACCTAAGTCTAAACAAAACGTGTCGAGTATACATTGATCCGCTCAATAAACACTCCTCGATCTACTTATGACGATAAAAAGACTTTGGGTATAAAAACCTAAGTCTAAATAAAAAAAAAAAGTTGAGTATACATTGATCCGCTCAATTAACACTCCTCAATTATTTTAAACGATTAAAAGACTTTTGGACATAAAAACCTAAGTCTAAATTATAACGAGTCGAGTATACATTGATCCGCTCAATAAACACTCCTCGATCTGTTCTCAACGATCTAAAAGGCTTTTGGTATAAAAACCTAAGTCTAAATTATAACGAGTCGAGTATACATTGATCCGCTCAATAAACACTCCTCGATCTGTTCTCAACGATCTAAAAGGCTTTTGGTATAAAAACCTAAGTCTAAATTGTAACGAGTCGAGTATACATTGATCCGCTCAATAAACACTCCTCGATCTGTTCTCAACGATCTAAAAGGCTTTTGGTATAAAAACCTAAGTCTAAATTGTAACGAGTCGAGTATACATTGATCTGCTCAATAAACACTCCTCGATCTGTTCTCAACGATCTAAAAGGCTTTTGGTATATAAAACCTAAGTCTAAGTTATAACATGTCGAGTATACATTGATCCGCTCAATAAACACTCCTCGATCTATTTTTCAACGATAAATAGGCTTTTGGTATTAAAAACCTAAGTCTAAAACAAAAAAGAGTTGAGTATACATTGATCCGCTCAATAAACACTCCTCGATTATTTTTAACGATTAATAAGGCTTATAGGTTAAAAACCTAAGTCTAGATAAAGAAGAGTTGAGTGTAAATTGATCCACTCAATAAAAACTCCTCGATCTGTTTTAAAACGACCAATAAGAATTGGTAAAAACGCCTAAATCTTGGAAATGAGTTGAGTATAAATGAATTTGCTTGATAAACGCTCCTCATAAACAAGACTAAAACAATACAAATGACAAGAGAAATGGAAGGAATAAAATAAAGTTTTATTCATCTGTGAACGTGTAACAAATTACATACAAATAGCTTCGGATTAGACTACAAAAGTCTATATACGATTTACACATCGTTACAACTATTAAACGATCCTATCCTATGAATCTGGGATCTTCACGACAATGTCCACGGAAACACCAATCTCCTCCCTAGTACCTCGTCGATTATGATAGATCACCTAAGAAGCATGCTGCTCAGGATGATCAACTTCTTTAGTTCGATGGCCAGGCTCTGAAGATCAAATGTTCTTCCAGAGGAAATGATCATTACCAGCCAGATGACCGGCAATACTCATTCACCCACAACAAGATACTGCTTCTACTTTAGGAATTAATATTTTATCCTAGAGCAGCATCTCTTCAGGACTGTCGCAGAAGAAAAAATTTACCAGCACACCACAGTGGACGACCACTCCTGAGGTAACATCCAAGAACGAGGATGCCTGGTAAATATGAACCCTCCATGTGCGAATAGAAACCACGGACCTCAAACCTATGAAGAATAAGGCAGAGGCCACATGGGACCCGTTAGTACAAGGTAGGGCATCAATGGGACCTGTCAGTACAAGGCAGATGAAATTCAAATCGATTCGACAAATGTGATTCGTGATAATGTGACTTTTTGAATATTATGGGATCTGAAGGTAAAATAAAATCCAAGGAAACTGAGATCTCCATCCTTTTGGAGAAATTGCAAATGAAGTATGCAAATCACTTCCTTATTTATAGGGATAGACCTACGCAATCCAACGGCTGAAAAAGTATTTGATCAAGGGACGGAAATGCGACCGTCTGACTTCCTATAATTAATGCAAGTAAGTTGGAACGACACTATCTAATCGACTCAACAGTCGATAACAAAAGAAGCCGTAGATCGAAGCGATCAGCGAAATAATCCAAGCGGACCTAAAGGAGCTCCGGACCAAAAGGTCTGCACACTCATATATCATAGTCGATCGCCTGAAAACCTAGGATGCACAACGAAGGCATACAAGTTTAAAACCGTTGTAAAAAGGATACTTGCTCGCCTAGAGATAAAAGACCAAACCCTCCACCATACGAGGGTCGTCACTGCCTTATACGTCATGTGGAGAGCCATTAACTTAGCCATGCAAGAACTCCATTGAGGTCCAAGAAATCTGACGTCGTTACTAAGACGATTAATACCACCATGCTAGACTGCAAGGTCGTCATTGCCTAATTTTCCAAAGAATTGCTGAAGGAGGTCTGAACAGGTCAGATCTGGCCAAGACTTCTACATTTTCCAATTCCTCCCATATCAAAGAAATGATATAACGATGCACTGGTTGTTCTGTTTAAGGAACATATAACTCACAGTCAGAACAGAGAAACATAAAGTTTAGGAAGATACTTAGAGAGATATCTTCTCTTCAAACTTAATCATATGGAAAGAAAAGCAGAGTTCAACAGAAGGAATAATAGCCTCCTTATATAAGATATACATCACAACAAGACAAATTTACAAGGCATGGATTGAACATCGACCAAGATGCTGAGCGTTCCTTAACAGCTATTCAATCGATTATCGATACGAATGACCTACTATCTACATTGTGATGTACAACGTGATTTTGGATATAACCCAAGGGACTATACTGGGTTGATCAACAAAAAATTTGATTTGCAGAGCAAACATTATATCATTTAGTTACTTAAACACTGACCGAGCAAGATTAAGCTACCTTTTCTCTATTCTGAATATTTTCCGTGAAGAACAATATCAGATAAGTATGCTAATCTATACTGATTATTTCATGCAGTTATATTTATGCATAACAACAAAATGTGCATAACAAAATATTTCTACGAAATGAAATTGATCAAGGCAGGGATCTGCCTGTAAGAGATCATAGTTTCTCCTAATTAAATCGTTCTCCCAGTACAAAAACTTCAGCCCAAGCAACTACACAAAAAAGTTGGGCACACAAAAAAAAAAAAAAAAAAAAAAAGAGACATTCCTAGGCCTGCCAGGTCGAACAAAATCACCGAGAAGGGTTGTTATCAACAGGCCGACTAGCAGAAACAGTCCTCCGAGGAGTCAAGTTACCAGCAAACGCCATCAACTCATCTTGACGCTTTAGATAACCGGCGTCATAACCTTCCTCATAGGACCGCCGTCGAGACTCCTCTGCTAGGGCAGCAGCCTGAACCAAGTCACTTTTCTCTTTCTCCCAGACAGACTTTTCTTCTTGCAATTTTTTCAAATAATCATTGGCGAGCTGCAGCTGGAGAGTCTGCCCTGCGACCTTCGCCGACTCCGACTCCAAACGACGTTGGTAAGCTTCCTTACCATTCCACAGATCGTCATTTTGCACCCCCAGCTGGAGTGCAAAATATTTGGCCTAGAAAAGGAAAAGAATGAGAAAAACCCCCACATAACGACGCAGTCAAAATAAAAACAAGAAAAATAATGAAAGATTTGTCCACCTGCTCGCACATCTTCACTAGCGACTGAACAAGGCGTACATTGGAAGTACCCTCAAGCTTCTTCAACTCACCAGGCAAAATAGTGCTCAAACCTAAATCCCAGGACAAAGCGTCGGGCTCAACAGAGCCCGGCAGCTCACTAGCAAGAGAAACACCGTCGGGGCGCGGAGTCGTCGACAGCATAATATCCTTAACCTGCTCAAGGATGCAACGATTGTGTAACGGACGAAGAGATTCCCTCTCGTTGGGACTAACCGAGGTTTCCTTCCCCGAAGCAGAAATAACAGTCCGGCGACCAGACCTTGACTCGCTTCGACCTCCAGAAGGCCCGCCAGATTCGAAGGAAGTAGTCATCACAGTAGTATCATGAAACAAGTAATCAGGAAAATCTTGAGAAATAGGCTGTGTTGAGGAGGGATTTACGAATGAGCCTTCTTCAGTTTGGCCTCCGCTGACGATCGGGGCGGCAAAGGTAGAAAAAGGAAGGGTATTGACAAAATTCCCTCCATGAAATCCATACTCAAAAGAAGAAACACCTGAAGAAACAGGTATATCGAAAAACTGCTCCACGTTGGACGAATCTCCAAAAGCCACCCGACCAGGGGAAGGCCTATTTCCTACTTCTGTAGAAGAAGAAAAATTTGGTTGTACAAAAGATGAACTAACTACAGAGAAAGGCGCGGAAGGGATGACAGGATTATCGGTCATTGAACTACTAACCGAGGACGAACGAGGAGGTTCCATCGAGGATCCCTCTGTTCGAGACTTTTTTAATCTGGAATTTCTAGCGTTCTCACGCGAAGGACGCTTCGATGTATTACCAAAAAGATTAGTCATGATCGGAATTCAAGAAGTAAATTCAAAATATCGAGAAATCTTATCGACCTAATAAAGGAAGAGTATTCTGTTGAAGAAACGAGTGAGGCAGTAAATAGCGAGACAAATTTTTACCTTTTATATTTATACTATACGAAAAGACGCGATAAACCCAAGGAAAGGGCGCGAAATACAGTAACTGGCCTTGGAGTAAACACTAGTATTTGAAACGACATACGCATAATGATTACGGCGGGGTTAATGACTTGTCTGAATTATTACAGAGAACACGAAAGGACGTGACTGTCAGAATATGAAACGTTTAACGTACAAAGGGGTGAAAATGTAATGTTACATGGAAATTTACAATAAACAGTTACAAAGATACTATCATAGATCAACATATCATGCAGCCTGGTCGCCCTCCGGAGTCTTCTGTTCGATAACGACGTCTTCTTCTTTTTCCGGCTCGATAACCTCTTCCTCTTCCTCTGGATCGATAAAATTGTCATCGAGCTCATCATTAACATCAGAAGGAGGAATAGGCAACGGGTTTCCGAACTCTTTGACGAGGTGAGCCAAAGGAAAATTTTGATATACGACGTCCGGAAGCTCGGAAGGAGAATATTCTTCGCCATAACGGTTCAACCGAATATGGGCCGCTTTAAAATATTCTTTTCGACGATCCTCTATCATTTCAAAAGCAACCAACTGATGAACCGCCTTCTTGAAAGTATTTTCTAGGAGCGGACCGACCATTTGGTATACCAACGCCGTATGGACAGGAGAATTAAGGAATTCCCGAATCACTTTTTCGTCAGGATTTCTGCCATAACGATCCCTGAGTCCACTAAGAGGTGTATCCTCCTCATACTCCTCTAAAGAAGCCTGAAGACTTGATATTTGAGATTCTAACTCACTAATCCGAGCAGTACTCTGAAACTGGAACTCCTCTAACTTTTTAGCCATTTGGTTGGCTTGTTCTTGAGCACGGGAAATCTCCAGAACTCTGTCTATAATCTCTTGGTCATCATTCCCTGTGAGCCGAGTCTCCGCGACTGAAAGAGAAGGAGTCATTGAGGGGCCAGCTTCTGAACCAGAAGTCCTGCTAAGTAAAGCTTTGTATTTCTCGTCCAGGAACTCACATTGTTGTTTCCAGAGAGCAGTTTCGTAGGCATATGAGGCTAAATAAGTCTTAGTCTGAAAAAGTAAAGGGGTAAAACGAAAAATAAGTTAGCAAAATAAAAAGATCTTCGAAGGAAAAAATCCTATAAAGCAAACTTAAAAAGAGGTTACCTTTTCAGCACACAGAGAAGCTCACTGAAATTTCTCCAGAGGATCCTTCCAAAGAAGCTTATTCAGATCGCGAGTAAAAATGCCGGATAAAAGAACACGAGTTGCCTTGTCAACCGCGTTCTCGCTCTCGTCGTGGACAAGAGAATCTTTCTCAGAATATCCAGCTGCCCTCTTTCCCTCTAAATGATCCTCAATCATTTCGACCAAAGTAGGTTTTGGATGATTGTCGCCAGGTAAAGAGAGATCGTTACCAGAACGACCATAGTAGCTCCTCTTTCTCTCCACCGGATTATCGTTAGGATGAGGCATCGACCAGCTACGACATCCACGAATACCCAAGGATGTTCTAAGCTGAAGGGGGGATAACCGGATCCAGTCCCTTGACGAATAGGGGAATCTTGGGAAGAATCTGGAGATTCCTCTCCATTCTCCTCGGAGTCATGACTCAACTACAGCTTTCTCTTCCGAGATGCTCTCTGCTCGATAGGGACGCTCTCTATGGATTTGGAGGATTTGGACAACACCATTTTTCCCTTTGAGGAATGTCGGGAATTTTCTACCATATGAGCTGAAAAAAAAACAAGATAAAAAGTTAGATTCTCTGTATAGAAGGTATCATCACAACACTAAGCTAAAGTGAAATGCTTACCAAGTGATTCAGATGATGAACTGATTGGAAAATTATGAGCACTCAATCCCGCTTTACGAAGGAAAGTTTCCCCAATCAGAAGAGCACTCTGATATTTGTTGGCATGCATAGTGGGGATTTCACCAATAAACTTAGCATCATCAGGAATGAATTCACCAGGCGGCAGTCGACCTCCGTAAACCCATTTGGAGCCATGATCCCACGAGAAGGGCATAGTCGAACCATCCGCCAAACGAAGTTGAGGTGGGGGGCGAACAAAGAAAAAATGAGATTTCCAAAAAGGGTTGCTAGAAACGGGGGAATCGAAGATTGCTCGACTAGGCCTCTGACTAGCGAAGAAATATCCGCGATTGGAAGAACTGGAAATATTGAACCAAAAAAGTTGTGTAAAGTTACGAAAGGAAGGTTTGAACCCTTTTGCGATCATTAAGACAGAAAAACAAACCACGAAGGCCACAGAATTTTGAACTAATTGTGTCAAGGACAAACTGAATATTTTTAGAATATCAAGAAAGAGGGGAGACAACGGAAGACGCAGACCGCTATTAAAATGGGTTGTGTAAAAGGCTCGACATCCTTCCGGTGGAGATGTAACCCTATCAGAAGGAGAAGGGAGAATTATCCCAGAACCCTCCGGGAAATATTTGGCATAATTGTTCACAACCTCCGGAAAAGTGTCCACCGTATAAGCACAAGCTAGGTCCTCAATTGGTTCAGAAATTTGAGGAGCAGTACCTTTGCCCTTCTTGGCTCGGGCAGCGACATCTATGTCCGAAAGGATTTGTACCTTAAAAGTATCTTCAACAGGAACAACAAATTCAGGAACTACAGTTTGTTCGCTCGAAAGATTAAAGTGCAATTCCTCCTCGTTATTAGGAGCGACATTCTCCCTAGAGGAAGAAGAAGATTTTCTTAAAGAAGCCATATTTTCAGATTCTCGGAGGATATAAGTCGATAAAAGGAAAACTTTATATGATGAACGACTAAGCAAGAAAATGACTACGAACTATAAGCAAGTATAAAGGAGAAATGACAAACTCAATAGTAACCTATTTATACTGAGAAGAGAAAAGACGTTTCGAACTCGTCCCAACTAATCACATTCCCGCCAAAAACGGAAGAAGATAAAAAGCCTCCCCGAAAGGACGCGTGGCGATTCGTAATTGGAAAGAGAAAACGACTATCTATGATGCGTAGCACTCTTTTCCTTACTTAAGATTTTTTCCCACAGGGTTTTTTCTTAAGTAAGGTTTTTAACGAGGCACCATTCATAGAAGATAAACAGTCGTAAAAAATTATCTACTTCTACGAGCTTCTATTATCTATACGCTCGAAGAAGTGAGGGAGTACTGATGGGGGCTATTTCGCACCCCTTATAATGTACGGATCGACTGAGGAACAGAAGATCGGTTCGACCAAACAATACAGTTCGGGATCATCTTATCGACCCGGCCGAATACAACTCTCTTGGACAAGAAGACTACACTCAGGACTCAAGAAGGACACTTGGGCCGAGTCCTAATAGGATTATATTTCCTTGTAACGCTAGGTTTAGTATGATATAAATACCTAGTCAATCATTGTATTAAACAACTCTGAATCACAGAGCAAATACGCCATTGAATTCTGCATAAACAGCAGAACCCAATATTATTCAATAAAGAAAAGAGCTTTCTCTTCATATTCTTGTTATTTTTACATTGGTTATGATAATTACTTGTTGTTCCTACAAAATTGTTCTTCTTTGTGATTGATCCATCCTGAATAAAGTAACAGGGCCCTATAAATCATATATATTGAGAATCCTCAATATCCCATATTCACTAATACAATTAACCCGACGAAATCAGGTTAAATCAGAAAGAGTTCGAGCGTCGTGAAAAGGAGGCTTACGACCGTGGATATGAGGCTCGTAATGCTGAGCTTCGGAAGATTTTCTCCGACAATAAGCTTCTCTAGATGTTGTCTTTTATTATTCCAGACTTGTTGTACGGCTATACTGTTTTATTTCTGTGTAAACATGAATAATTTCTGACATTTTTATCCTTTGTGGTTTGTAATAACTTATTTATTCCCGGATTGCATGCTCTGCCTATCTAATCTTGTATAATTTGATGTGTTCTTTTTCATTCGTACTTTAGCCTGCTTTCTTCGTTCGAACTTGCGATCTCGACCGACGGGATTCCTGATCTTCGATCTTGGTATAATAACTTCGCTCATTTCCAAAATTAGATGACCTTCTTTTCCCGCTCACATTCTCGGGAAGCGTAACAGTCTTTTGATCTTGATCGTTCCTTTTGTTTTCTGCTGACCGTTGGATTTTTGAAAGTTGCACCTATAAATGGGGTCTTTCATTTTGTATCCTTATAAAATTTTTTGAAGGCAGATTCCTTCGATCATGCTGATTAAAAAATCTTGTTGCATGGCTCAACACTTTGAAATTCGAGTTAGAACCTACTTTGCAGATTATAGGCTGATCAGTACTTCTACTTCGACTAGGATACCTGCAGGCGAACACTATCCCGTCCTTGGAGGCCAATAAGTCTCATTGCTGACCACCCACGACCCAGGTAGCTCCCACAACCTTCTGTGGTTTAGGAGAGGCTCAAGCATCAAGTTTTTCAAGGGTGTTCGGCGGTTTGTTTGGTTCTTCCTCGAAGATGTTAAGGGGTGGTGCTTCGAGGATCGAGGTCCTCAATAAAGTATTCACGTTACACCTAGAAAAAGATGCATTACCCCTCTCCTTTTTTGAAGAATCATAAATAAAGATAAAAGCCTGTTGGCTTGACAGGCTCCTCATATTCGAGTAAAGACATTATCGTCCGCCGAAAATTTCATAGGATTGCCTGGTCATGAAGTTCCTCTCACGTTCGGATATGGAGATTAGTTTTTGTCGATATTTATAGGATTGTAAAATGTACTAGTATCAAAAGATTGGCCTGATATGTAATAGGAGTTGATATTTTTGTAATTTGTAATTGCTTGATATATCAAACTCGGAAATCAATAATCTTTTGATTAATCTTACGATGGCTCTAATTTGCTTAAATAGAGTACTTTATCGATCTTGGCCATTCTTAGGCGAGTTACTGATAATGCTTTCTTTATAAGCTATACTCCGAATTTTTCTTCGTGACTCTCTTTGATGTCTGGAATTGAGACTATAAGGATCCCGAGCACGATTAAATTTGACATTTTCTTCATTCACCCAAACGGTTCCTAAATTCTCGGGAAGCGAAACGGTCGGCGTATTTATTGCTTATATCTCAGCCGTTAGTTCGAATAAATCTGAGTCGTTGATCACCCTTTGCTTTTACTATATATAGTTCCGTAGTTACCTTCATATTTTACGTTTCAGTAATTGTTTTGTTCGACTATATGATTGAGCTTTTACTTCCTTTGACCATCATGTTTCGTTTCTTATCTCCGATAAAACGGTTCGAGGTTCGGGTTCGAACTGTCTTCCTTTATTACTTTGGCTGCCTTCAATGGCGACTTATTTCGATTAGGGTATCGACAGGCGAAAAGAATTGCGACTGGGGTACCGGCAGGCGACCAGCTCTCTCTGATTCCATCCATTTAAGGCCGGTTCGAATTCCTGTATCCTATCGCTCCACCCAGTCGGATAGTGGGTTAACTCGTGGAAGGATCTTTAAGGTTTTGATCTCAACTTCTTCAAGATGCTTCCAAAGCTGGTTCATAGTATTCCGGCTCGGGTTAGTGCGCGCGGAGATCGATCGAGACTCCTCTCGTGTGCCGTTTCTTCATCAGCGGATCTTTAAAGCATTGGCATAGCAATCATTATTTACTGATGAAGACCTAAGATCGGTTAAGAGTCCGGGGACATGCTCCGATCCCGCTCTCCTCCGTTCCTTTTTAATTTGAAGACCTTTAACTCTTTTGTAGCACCTGTAGTAGGATATAGGCAAATGTACACCTTTTTCTTATTTGACATTGAACTCCATCTTTGTATTCGTAGAAAAATACTTGTAAATGTACTGAAGATTTTATGAATGAAAAATTTTCTTCTATATTGCTGTCGATATTTTTAATTTCGACCTCTGTAATTCGCAACTTGTGAGATAATTTGAGAACCATGATAGTTTTGAATTTCCATCTCTGTAATTTTTACACCTTCCGTGAGATATCTTCCATAGTTTGGATTCTTCTCGGATTATGGATCTGCATCTTTTTAAGTTGGACGGAATAATCTTCCTTAGTCGAATAAGTAGTGGTGGAGAAATAATATGATAGAATTTAGATCGATCTTGAATATACTGTAGACTTAAGGGGCGTAGCAACGGCTTTCACCCTTAGTCGTTTTTGAGGGTCTTAGCAACGGCTTTCACCCATTTTATAATTTCGATCTAAGGGGCGTAGCAACGGCTTTCACCCTTAGTCGTTTCAGAGCATTTTTAGCCCGAGGGTCGTAGCAACAACTTTCACCCATTTAATATTTTCGATCTAAGGGGCGTAGCAATGGCTTTCACCCTTGGTCGTTTCAGAGCATTTTTAGCCCGAGGGTCGTAGCAACAGCTTTCACCCATTTAATAATTTCGATCTAAGGGGCGTAGCACCGACTTTCACCCTTAGTCGTTTCAGCGCATTTTTAGCCCGAGGGTCGTAGCAACAACTTTCACCCTTAGTTGTTTTCGAGGGTCTTAGCAACAGCTTTCACCCATTTAATAATTTCGATCTAAGGGGCGTAGCAACAGCTTTCACCCTTAGTCGTTTCAGAGCATTTTTAGCCCGAGGGTCGTAGCAACAACTTTCACCCATTTAATAATTTCGATCTAAGGGGCGTAGCAACGGCTTTCACCCTTAGTCGTTTCAGAGCATTTTTAGCCCGAGGGTCGTAGCAACAGCTTTCACCCATTTAATAATTTTGATCTAAGGGGCGTAGCAACGGCTTTCACCCTTAGTCGTTTCAGAGCATTTTTAGCCCGAGGGTCGTCACCCATTTTTATTTTTCGATCCAAGGGGCGTAGCAACGGCTTTCACCCTTGGTCGATCTTCGAGGGTCGTAGCTACAACTTTCACCTTTTCTAATAGTAGATGGAGACAAATAGAGATTGATAATAGATGAATAGAGATCGAGAATATCAGAATATGACGAATAAATAGGAATTTTGGCGAAACGAACTTTCACTGAATAGATAACTTTGTTCGAAATAAACTTTAATGAAATAATAGTCTTCTGTAATCGTGAGAATAGATGAAACTTAACGAGATAGCAAATAGTAAATAACCCAAGAATTTCATAAATAATCCTTTTGTCTTGACCACTTTCCGAACTCAAATTAGGACCTTTCCTTCTGGAAGAGCAACGCAGTGTGACTCTTCCTTTCCGACTTTAAAGATCGTGTATGATCCGCCCCGACTGGGCTGAAGTTTTTCATTATACTTCGACACTTCCGGTTTTTCTCTCGTAAGACCCCGCGTTTTCGATTTTCAATCTTGTAATAAGATCAAGATGTAATTTTTACTTATTCAAATATTCTTCACGAGGTTATTGCTTTGTTTGATCTAATGCTCCTTGTTCTTTGCTGTTGTGTATATATTCCAAATTTTGGTAAGTTTGATCTTTCCAAACGGTTCCTCATTTATCGGGAATTGTAACGGTCGTCAAATCTTATCCATTCGTTTCGCGGATTATCCCATTCATCGTATTGAAATCTTTATTTTTGGTTGGATTCCTTTCAATTTTTGCTATAAAAGGCTGTCCTACCCTTGAAATTATCCCATTCATCGTATTGGCACTTTATTTGTCCGATCATGGTGATCAAGATCATTATTCAATTAATTCAACTTTTTGAGCTCGTCTTCGAATAATCTTCGAGCGGAAGAAGGACTACCTCGACCTCGCTTAGAATATCGACAGGCAAATATAATTTCCATCTGGAAGGCCAATAAGCCAGATCCATGGAGTCTGCAGGTTATCGCGTAGGTCTTCGATTAGGGACCTATTGCCACAATGCATTTAGGAAGACATACTGGGAAGAGAACGACGAAGAATACAGTTACCCGACAAATCGTGCGTTCGGCCCTTCGTCTTCGGAGGATCGTAAATAAAGTTAAAAGCCTGCGGGTCCAAAGGAGATTCCATGCTCGGAGCTAAGTTACTCCAAATAAACGATAGGAGAGGAGACCGAAAATTTCATAGGATTGTAGAAAGTAATGGGGTTCTTATGTAACATATTAGCTTGTGCTATGCTCGAAATGTATCTCCAGTATTCTTACTTTGAACTTTTGTAGCTTTGTAATAATATTCATAAATGCCTTTTTTTTTCTTTTCCTTGCTGATACAGCAAAGTATAATCAGGTAAATTCTCTTCTTCAATAACCCGATCTCGTATACCTAAAATTAATAAGGGAATAATCCGAACACCACTTTCTGGAATGAGTAACAAACAAATATTTTGGTAGACCCAAAATTAATAAGGACCATGTTAGACCATGAATAAGGTAATAAGTAAGAATTTGTCCGAACGATCCTTTGTACGAGCGGTAATAAATGAACAAATATTTTGGTCGAATTTCCCAGTTCGAGAGTCTTCAGTCAATCATAAATTTCGACAAGAATAATTGTATTATTCATTCGGGTTACTGTCTGTCTGAGGATCGTTATTTAGACAAATAATAACCTTTGATTCGTTTATGATGTCTAGATCATTATGCTCGCGGGAGCGGTGTTCGGGTAGATCGATCATAGCTTTTTCAATTCGAACATCATTAGTCGGTTGTAAAAATAGCTGAAAAAATTGCACTGGTGTTTAAATCGCGATTCCTTGACAATAATGCTGGGAGTTTTCCATACCGGTTTAGTATTTAGAATATCATATGCACAAGAGTTGAATTTTAGACAAGTATTCGTGATCCCTGTGCCGTCCTTTGAATAGGGTAATAAGTAAAAATTTGTTCGAACGATTCTTTCGAACAAGCCCTCCTTTACGCACCGTTAGATCATTCGCTCTTCTAACCAAACAGGACCATATTTCTCGGGAAACGTACCGGTCAGTTCATTTATTACGTACATCCTAACGGTCCACGATCTGTTATCTGGGCCGTTGGTTCAAAACCCTTCGCCGCTATAAATAGGTCCACTTGTTTATACGACATTCCTTATTTCTCCCTTTATGCTTCGTCCGATCTCCATGGATCGAGTTTTACCTTTGTTAAAAATGATTCGTATTACCTCTAAAATAAAGGAGTTTGAGATTAGAATTCGGACCCTATTTTCCGATCCTGGTCCCTTCTGTGTAATCTTTTTCGCTTAGAATATCGACAGGCAAAAGAAATTGCGCCTAGAATACTGGCAGGCAACCTGGTTTCTCGGATATACCTTATCTGAGATGGGTTAAAATTCCGGTTTTCTAGCGCAGCATCTGGTCGGGCAGTTGGTTAACCTCAGAGGAGCTCTTTAAATCTTGAGCACCGGCTTCCTCGAGGGCTTTCTTGAAGTATAGTTTCTTCGAGATTGCATGGAGTAATTCCGCTGAGGTAACTCTACGCTGCTCTGGATCGGATTAGATCGTGGATAATGATTGTACCCAACAATCATTATTTACAGATGAAGACCTGAGGTCGGTTAAAAGACCTGGAGATGGGCTCCGATCCGGCTTCTATCCCGCTCTGGAGACGGATGTCCGACACGTGGCGAGTGATTGTCATGAAGAATCACTGCTGTGTTCTGCATCTGGAGCGATCTAAAGGGAATGATGACCGAATATATAACAGGGTAGAATTACTCGTAGAATTTGTAGTAGGGTAGGAGTGATTGTACTGTATCTCTTGAGCTCGAGATTTAATATTATATCCGAGGCCTCGCTTGTAACTTGTTTGAAGAATATCAATAATAAAGCTTTGTTTTCTGGTCGAATTTCGTTGTTTTATCTTTTATGTCTTTTCAATTTCTTCGATCGAATATGAGTGAGACTCGTTGGAACTTGTAGTTATCGTGAAGTTATCTATTCTTTCCCTTCGGGACCATAAATTACTTTTAGCGATCGAACGGTAGTCCACCCTCGGTTGCGACTTCGAGGATTTACATAACTCGTTGCCGTTGTACTAACGGACGTTTACTAATATTCAATTGCAGGATCCATTAGAAAATGTCATCGAGCAAAGGAATGAAATCAAAATCTATCCCGACTGATCGAGAAAAGCATCAGATAATTGATAAATAATCTATATGGATTATGCGACCGATCGAAAAATAATTGATTCGTGTAATTTTATTCTGAGATTACTAAATATGACGATCGGAAAAACAAATTCCGAGCATTAATAAGCTGTAACTTCATAGACTCTCATAGCCTTTTGTCGTTAACTGATGATCAAGCTGATTGGATTAATTCTGTGTTAGTTAGTTGAGAACGATATCTGTGAAACTTCTTATTCACTTATGAGTTGAGAATTGATCGTTTGTGGAAAATAAATCCAACGAAGGAATAAATGAACTGGACAATCACAGAATAGAACCACCAATCTAAAGGTCGGAAATTCACCCCATTGTTGACCGAATTCTGTGCTCCTGCTGCTTGGGAAGGCTTTCCTCTGATATACGTATATCTCCTCTTAGTAGGCATATTTCGATCTAATACTTGAATAAGGCCCCACGGTGGGCACCAATTGATCTTACGAGTTTTCGCTTGTTCGATCTAAGTTGTGTAAAATGTCGTACAAGTGTTTGCAAACAATAGAAAGAGATCAATAATATTTGTATTCGGAATGTTTGAGTACAAATTACAAGTATTGAGAGTCTTATCCGAGCATTATAGGATGCCGTACAAGCTAGAGAGTGAAGTACATATAAGTAGCCTATACTATTCTTCCTAAGTAGGTCCGAGCAGCAGCCTCGGAGGAAGAGCACCTGGGAAGTTGTGTATCGTCGTCATAAATGCTAGGGGTATTTATAGCTGAGAAGATGGGCTTTCTGACACACTTGCAAGAGCACTTTTCTGGCCCGCTGGCTTGGGCCTGGGCTCGGCCCAACAGTAACCTTCGACCTCGAATTCTCTTTATTGGCTCGGAACAGATCACTACATACCCCGGCTCGGTTCGGCACTCCCGGGGACGGAAACTTGTGTTGTTCGATCCACATTGATCTAGCAAGAATAGGGGATCCAAAATACCCCTCATCATGTTCATTTCAATTATAGCTTACGTCTTCCTTTGTCTGCTTTATTTCTTGATATTCTGTGAATATTCAGCGTATCTTTGACGCAATTGGTTCCAAATTCTGTGGCTTTTGTGGTGGCCTTTTCCGTTCTGATGATAGCGAAAGGATTCCAGCCTTCTTTCCGTAATTTTACGCAATTATTCCGTTTTAATGTTTCTAGTTCTTCCAATCGCGGATATTTCTTTGCCAGTCAGAAGACTAGTCACTCCATTTTCGACTCTCCGGTTTCTAGCAATCCTTGCTGGAAATCTCATTTTTCCTTCATTCAACCTCCTTCTCATGTTTCTTTGGCGGACGGCTCAACTGGGGCCTTTTCGTGGGACCATGATTCCAAATGGATTTATGGTGGTCGCTTGACGACTGGCGATCTTATCCCTAGCGACCCTCAATTGATTAGCGAAATTCAGGGAATGCGCGCCAACAAATATCAAAGTGCTCTTCTTATTGGTGAGGCCTTTCTTCGCAAGGCGGGACTGAGTCTGCATAGTTTTTCCATTTCTTCCCCCTCTCAATCGTTGGGTAAGTATTTTTTTATTTGTATCAACTCATTACAATCCCTTTAACATTATGTCTAATTTTTGGCTTTGTTTCATTTCAGCTCTCATGGTAGAAAATTCCCGGCGTTTTTCTAACGGAAAAATGGTTTTATCCAAATCCACAAAAACCATAGAGAACTTCCCTATCGAACAGAGAGCGTCCCGAAAAAGAAAATTGGAATTGGGCCACGATTCAGAGCAAAACAGGGAGGAATCTCTGGATTCTTCCCAAGAATCTCCCGTCGGTAAGGGGTCTGGATCCGGCTATCCTCCTTTCCATCTTCGAACCTCTCTAGGTATTCGTGGGTGTCGTAGCTGGTCGATGCCTCATCCTAACGATAAGCCAGTGGAGAGAAAAAGGTGTTATTATGGTCGCTCTGGTGAGGACCTGTCTCTTCTAGGTGAGAATCATCCGGAGCCCACTCTTGTTGAGATTATCGAGGACCATCTGCAAGGGAGGAGAGCCGCCGGTTATCCTGAGAACGATTCTTTAGTTCATGATGAGAGCGAGAATGTGGTGGATAAGGCAACTCGTGTGCTTCTATCTGGTGTGTTTACTCGCGATATGAATAAGCTCATTCGGAAGGATCCTTTGGAGAAATTTCAGCGAGCTTCTCTTTATGCTGAAAAGGTGATCTCCTTTTATGTGCGCTAGTATGGTAATTTTACTTAACGAGTACTTTAGCTTGCTAATTTATCTCTTTTATCATTTTCTCTTTCAGACTAAAACTTGTTTGGCATCGTATACCTATGAAGCCGCTCTCTGGAAACAACAATGTGAGTTTCTGGATTATAAATATAAGACTCTACTTCATAAGACTTCTGGTTCAGAGGTTGGTCCCTCAATGTCCTTTTCTCTTCCGGTCATGGAGATTCAGGCTACGGTGACTGATGACCAGGAGATTATAGATAGGGTTCTGGAGACTTTCCACGCTCAAGAACAAGTCGATCAATTGGCTAAAAGGTTGGAAGATCATCAATTTCAGAGTACTGCTCGAATTAGCGAGCTGGAATCTCAGGTATTAAGCCTTCAAGCCTCTTGGAGGAATACGATAAGGATATTCCCCTTAGTGGTCTAAAGGATCGCTATGGTCGGAATCCTGATGAAAGAGTCATTCGTGAATTCCTTAATTCTCCTGTTCATACCGCTTTGGTGTATCGAATGGTCGGTCCGCTCTTAGAGAGTACTTTCAAGAAGGCGATCCATCAGCTGGTGGCTCAGGAATTTATTGAAGATCGTCGAATGGAGTATTTCAATGCAGCGCATATCAGGCTGAATCGTTACGGCGAGGAATATTCTCCTTCCGAGCTGCCAGATGTCATTTATCAACAATTTCCTTTGGCCCACCTTGTCGAAGAGTTCGGGAAGCCATTGCCGATTCCTTCCTTGGATGTTAATGATGAGGTCGATAATACTTTTATCGAACCGGATGAAGAGGGTGACAATGAAGATACGGCGGACGATGGGGCGGACGAAGGTGTGGTTGCTGGTGAACAGGGAATCTTAAATGTTGATCGGGCTATATTAGGAGGAAGTGATTCATCGACCTTAGGAATAGTTTTCAGGACAGTTAATACTTCACGGCTTGTAATATTACCTTTTTATCCTCTCGTATAATAAACGATTCATATTCTGTCAGTTACGTTTTTTCGCCTTCTCTGTAATAATTTAGACAGGTTTATTAATTTTGCCGTAATCATTATGCTTGTGTCTGTTGGAATTCTTGCGGCTATTCATAGGCTAGTCTTTGCAGTTCGCGCCCATTCTTTAGCTCTCCGGCGACTTTTCGTATACTATAAATACAAACGGTGAAAATTTTACTCGCTATTTACCACTTTTACTCGGCTTTAATAGAATACTCTCTTGCTAAGAGGTCGATAAGCTTTCTCGATAACTAAAAATTCTTTTTCCATTTCCGAACATGAGTAATCTCTTTGGTAATACTTCAAAACGTCCTTCCCGCGAAAATAGTAGGAATGTTAGACCTAAAAGGTCTCGTACAGAGGGGCCTTCGATAGATCCTCCTCGTCCATCCTCAACTAGAAGGTCGGGGATCGAGACTCCCGTTGTCCCTTTTGAAGCTTTTCTTGTAATAAGTTCAAGTTTTATTCAGCAAAATTTTCCCACTCCTGGCGAGGTAGAAAGGAGGCCTTCCCCTGGTCGGGTGGCTTTTGGCGATTTGTCTTTCATGGAGCAAACTCTCAATGTACCCGTTTCTTCAGGTGTTTCCTCTTTTGAACAAGGTTTAAATGACCATGTTCCTGATAACTCCATTCCTTCCTCTATTTCCACTGCCCCGGTCGTTAGCAGAAGCCAAGTGAGCGTCACTGCTGAGGCAATTAGTGGGATTGCCTTTTTAAATTCATCGATAACACAATCCATTTCCCAAGATTTTCTTGAGTTTTTGTTTAATGATACTACTGTGGTATCTACTTCTTTTGAAACCGGCGACCCTTCTGGAGGTCGGGCCGATAGTAGGTCCGGTCGGCGAACTGTTATTTCTGCATCGGGCAAGGAGACTTCGGTGAGTCCTAACGAGAGGGATTCTCCTCGTGTGTTAGATGACCGTTGCATCCTTGAGCAAGTTAAGGATATAATGCATTCGGTTAGTCCTCGGCCTGATCAAGTTCCTCTTGATAGTGAACTACCCGGCTCTGTTGAGCCTGATGCTTTGTCTTGGGATTTGGGTCTAAGCACAATTCTGCCCGGCGAGTTGAAGAAGCTCGAAGGTATTCCCAATGTCCGCCTCGTTCAGTCGCTGGTTAAGTTATGCGAGTAGGTAATCATATTTATAACTTTCTTTGTTGCTTTATCTGGGTTGCCTTGTCACTTATGATCTTTTCTCTTTTTTCAGGCCAAGTACTTTACGCTCCAGCTGGGTGTGCAAAATGATGATTTGTGGATTGGTAGGGATGCCCAGCAACGTCGCTTAGATTCGGAGATGGCAAAGGTCGCGGGGCAGACCCTCCAGTTGCACCTCGTCAGCGATGATCTTCAGAAATCGCAAGAGGAGAAGTCTGTCCTTGAAAAGGAAAAAAGTAACTTGGTTCAGGCTCTGGCTCTTGCTGAGGAGTCTCGACGACAGGCATATGAGCAAGGTTATGATGCCGTTTATCAAAAGCGTCAGGAGGAATTGATGGCATTTGTAGGTAACGCGACTCCTCGGATGGGTGCTTCTGCTAGTCGGCCCGGCGATAGTAGTCTATCTCAATGACCTGTTCTGATGCAGCTGATTAATTCTCTCTTCTTTTTTTTTTTTTTTTTAGGGCCTCAACCTTTATGCGGTTGTTTTGGGCTGAATTTTTGTATGGGAAATACGAATTAATGACAATGATGGTCTTTCACGACCAGATTCATGCCTTGGTTAATTTCAATCAATAGATATATTTTGTTATGCATATCTTATTGCTATGAATAAGTATAATTTTCTTTACTAAATAGGAGAGTTTAGTTTTACTTATCTGATGTCGATCCTCTGAGAGATTATCCTTTGGACGAAAAAGTGGCTCGGTCTGGCTCGACCAATGTTAATTAACTGAAATATATAATATTTGTTCTGCAAATCATAACTTTTTAATCTAGTACAAGAATGACTATTGACCAAGTATGGTTCCTTAGGCTTGTCTTAAAATCACTTTAGACACTAAAATGTGGAGTGTAGGCCATTCATGTAAGTAATTGATTGAACAACTGTGAAAGAATGCTTATCGTTCTTGTCGATGATCGATCAATTCCTTGTAGATTTGTCCTTTTGCTAAGGATATCTTATTTAAGGACGCTGTCATTTCCTCTGTTGAGCTCTGCTCATAGGTTTAAGTTCGCTGAATCTTGTGAAAAGATATCGTTCTAGGTATCTTCTTATGATCCATGTTTCTCTGTACTGATTGTAAGTTCCATGTTCCTCAAATAAAGCAACCAGTGTATCAAATATGTCAAATTTCTTGATATGGGAGGAATTGGAAAATGTAGACTTATTAGTTAGATCCAGCCTATTCAGACCTCCTTCAGCAATTCTTTGGAATGTTAGGCAGTGGCGATGGTGCAGACTGGAATGATGATAATTATTGCCTTAACATCGGTGTCAGGCTTCTTAGACTCCAGTGGAGTTCTTGTATAGCCAATTAATTATTTTCCATATGATATATGAGGCAGTGACGACCCTCGTATGCTGCAGGGTTAGGTCTTATACCTTTAATCAAACCAGTATTTTATCATAATGGTGTAGACTTGTATGCCTTTGTCGAGGATCTCAAGCTCTTTATCAAGTGACTGGCATTTGTAAGTGTATAAGTTTTTTCCGTCTGGAGCTCTTTGGATTCTCCTTATTTTTGTGTTGATCGCTTCGATCTATTTTCTTTCATAATCGAATAGTCTTTTTGGACCATAGAGGAGCCATTCCAACTTACTCGCATTAATTACTGGCAGTCAAATCGTCGCATTTTCATCCCTTGATCAGGGCTTCATCTGACCGTTGGATTAACGTCACGCTTTCCCTATAAAAAGGGTTTCAGTTTCATTCCATATCTCTTCGCATCATACGAAATGAAAATATCATATACTGTGGACTTTTTCTTGCCCAATGATCCCATATCCTTCAAAAAGTCTCATTATCGCGAATCGTCATCCTATGATAACTCAAATATTATTTGCCTTGTACTGACAGGTCCCATTGATGCCCTACCTTGTACTAACGGGTCCCATGTGGCCTCTGCCTTATTCTTCATGGGTTTGAGGTCCGTGGTTTCTGTTTGCACATGGTGGGTTCATATTTACCAGGCACCGCCGCTCTTCAAAGTTACCTCCGGATTGATAGACCGCCGGGGTGTGCTGGTAAATTTTCACTTTTGCGACGGTCCCGAAGAGATGCTGCTTTAGAGTAAAATTCAACCCCTAATGTAGAAGTAGTATCTTGTTGTGGGTGAATGAGTATTGCCGGTTATCTGGCTGGTAATGGTCATTACGTCCGGAAGAACATTTGATCTCCAGAGCCTGGCCATCGAACCAAAGAAGTCGACCATCCTGAGCAGCATGCTTCTTAGGTGGTCAATTCCAACCATCGAGGTACTAGGGAGGAGATTGATGTTTCCGTGGACATTGTCGTGAAGAGCACCAATCCATAGAATAAGATTAATTTGTCTTAAACTGTTGTAGCCATGCGTAGAAAATTCTTGTATTCTGATTGAAACGTCGTATGTAATTTTATACTTGTTCTTTGACCTCAGATGAATAAAACTTTATTTATTTAACTTGATATATTTTTGTTGTTGATTTCTTCTTTATCTGCTTCTTCTATTGACGTCGAGGTCGATTATACCCGACTGGTTCTAGGACTTAGGTATTTCACCCAAATCTTTTTGATTGATTAGATATAAGATCGAGGAGCGTTTATTGAGCGGATCAATTTATACTCGACTCGTTTTTAAGACTTAGGTATTTTTCCCAAATCTTTTTAGATTAATAATGTAGATCGAGGAGCGTTTATTGAGCGGATCAATTTATACTCGACTCGTTTTTAAGACTTAGGTATTTTTCCCAAATCTTTTAGATCATTAGATATAAATCGAGGAGCGTTTATTGAGCGGATCAATTTATACTCGACTCGTTTTTAAGACTTAGGTATTTTTCCCAAATCTTTTAGATCGTTAGATATAAATCGAGGAGCGTTTATTGAGCGGATCAATTTATACTCGACTCGTTTTTAAGACTTAGGTATTTTTCACAAATCTTTTAGATCGTTAGATATAAATCGAGGAGCGTTTATTGAGTGGATCAATTTATACTCGACTCGTTTTTAAGACATAGGTATTTTTCCCAAATCTTTTTAGATCAATAGATGTAGATCGAGGAGCGTTTATTGAGCGGATCAATTTATACTCGACTTGTATTTTAAGACTTAGGTATTTTTCCCAAATCTTTTTTAGATCAACAGATGTAGATAGAGGAGCTTTTATTGAGCGGATCAATTTATACTCGACTCGTTTTTTAGGACATAGGTATTTTTCCCAAATCTTTTTAGATTAATAGATGTAGACCGAGGAGCGTTTATTAAGCGGATCAATTTATACTCGACTCGTTTTTTTAAGACTTAGGTATTTTTCCCAAATCTTTTTGATCGTTAGATATAGATCGAGGAGCATTTATTGAGCGGATCAATTTATACTCGACTCGTTATACTTCATGATCAACTTATTGGATTAAACCAAGTTGATTTTAGAAACCCGAGGAGCGTTTATCGAATTGATCGATTCATACTCAACTCTTGTTAATGCTTCTGACTTTGTATTTAAAATTCTTTGATCATAAATTTCAGGCCAAAGCGTTTATTACAGCTAATTTAAATAGAAATATCATGAAAATAAAACAAAGGAAATAAAGCAGGATAAATTACTAGGATTCATCTCCCATAGTATTTCCGGAGGTTGACTGCATTCCCAGTCCTTGGTAGGGGTGTTCCGTCCAAGTGTGCAATCTTGTATGAACCTTTCTTTCCTACATTGATGACAATGTATGGTCCATCCCAATTCTGTTGTAATTTTCCCACGTGCTTGGATACCTCTACCTTTTTTAATACCAAGTCTCCTTCCTTGATGGTTTGTATGCGTACTTTTTTATTGTAGGCTTTCTCCATATTTGTTTTAGTGGCCTGTAATCGTACCGCTGCGTATTCTTGTAAGGCTTTTGTTAGATCGATATCACTTTCTCTTGCCTTTTTGTTTTCCTGGTCGTCATACATTTCAATTCTCGGTGTTGGAATTAGTGTTTCGATCGGAATAATAGCTTCAGAGCCATATACTAGGCTGAATGGGGTTTCCCCGGTTGAAGTTCTGACTGTGGTTCGATTAGCCCAAAGTACTCCAGGGAGTTCATCTAGCCATTTTCCTTTGGCTGCCCCTAATCTTTTCTCCAAAGATTTTATTATTTCTCAGTTCGCTACCTCAGTTTGTCCATTCGCTCTAGGATGCCCAACTGAAGTGAAATTTTGCTGAATTCCTAACTTTGTACACCATTCCATCACCTGTTTTCCCGCAAACTGGGTTCCGTTATCTGAGATTAGAATTCTAGGGATGCCAAATCGACATACTATGAACTTCCATAGGAAATTGATCACTTGGAATTGAGTTATTCGAGCAAGGGCGATGCATTCTATCCATTTGCTGAAGTATTCGACAGCGACTAGAACATATGCTTTCTTGGATCTAGCCGCTGGGAAAGGCCCCACGATGTCCATTCCCCATTGATCGAACGGCCAACATACTGGTATTGGGTGCATGTTTTCGGCTGGTCGATGACTTATATTAGCATGGATTTGGCAATGATGACATTCTTGGACATATCGGACGGCATCATTGTTGATGGTAGGCCAATAATAACCTGTTCGAAGGCATTTTAAAGCCAAGGCCCTTGCTCCGCTGTGATTCCCTGCATCTCCTTCGTGCACCTCCCGGAGAATATCGTTAGTTTGAGATTCGGAGATGCATTTCAGAAGTATTCCTGATATTGATCTTCTGTAGAGTTTTTCTTCTATCAATGTATATTTTGGGGCCCGATATTTTATTTTTCGAGCTTCGTTTTGGTCAAAAGGTAATTTTCCTTCTCGAAGATAGTCTATCATTGGAGTCATCCAGTTTCTTTCAGCTTCTTCGATTTCCATCATTTCGGCGACCTATGTTTCATCGATATCGATTGCCGGCGCATTGGAAATTAACTAGTTATTCATCCTTTCAGTTTTTTCGTCGTGGAATCCTGTAAACCTAGACAGTTGATCGGCCCATTTATTTTCCGAGCGTGGAATGTTCTGTATACCAAAACTTTCGAATTTTTCAGCCAATTTCTTTACCTTGGCAAGGTATTTGACCATATTAAATTCCTTTGCCTCATACAGACCTTCTATCTGTCTCTGAATTAACTCTGAATCGGTTAATACCTTAAGGCTTTTCATGTTGGCCTTGATCGCCATTTCCATTCCTGCGATCAGCGCTTCATATTCTGCTTCGTTGTTTGTTACGATGAAGTCCAACGTTATCGCATAATTAATATCCTCTTTATTTGGTCCGGTAAAGTTGATTCCGGCACCTCCTCCTTCTCGGCACGAAGCACCGTCGACATGCATTAACTAGGTTTGATTTTCTACGACTAAGATATCGTTGTTATGGCTGGTTGATTCGGTATGTTCGGTTGCCTGGGTTGGAGTTTCTAGCAGAAAATCAGCTAATACTTGGGCTTTAATCGCAATTCTTGGTTTGTACTCGATTTCGAACTGACCGAGTCCGATCGCCCATTTGATCAGTCTTCCAGAGGCTTCTGGCTTCGCTAAGACCTGCCTTAGCGGTTGGTTTGTTAAGACCACAATTTTCTAAGTTAAAAAATAAGGTCGGAGTTTTCGTTCTGCTACTACTAAGGCCAAAGCGAATTTTTCAATTTCCATGTAGTTCTTCTCGGCCCCTTGTAATAACTTGCTTAAGTAATAGACAGGCTTATGTTCTAAACCTTCCACTTTAACCAGAACTGAACTAGTGGCCACATCGGAGATTGATATGTAGACGTATAATGGTTCCCCTTCGGTTGGTTTGGCCAACAACGGGGATGTCGTCAGATATTCCTTTAGCTGGTCGAAGGCCCAGTCGCATTCTTCGGTCCAAACAAAGTTCTTTGCTTTTCGAAGAGTTTGAAAGAAAGGCAAACTTCTGTCAGCCGATTTGGATATGAACCTATTCAACGCCACGATTTTCCCTACCAAGCTCTGTACTTGGGAGATCGTTTTGGGAAGCTTTATTTCAGTTATGGCTCGAATTTTTTCTGGATTGGCCTCGATTCCTCGTTGATGTACCAAATATCCCAAAATTTTTCCCGACTTAACAACGAAAGTGCATTTTGTAGGATTTAGCTTCATTCGGTACTTTCTCAATATTCGGAAACATCGATCAAGATGACTTACGTGATCCGCTTCATTCATGCTCTTGACCACCATATCGTCTACGTAAACTTCCATTATTTCTCCAATTAATTCTTTGAATATCAGGTTTACTAACCTTTGATAAGTGGCCCCGGCGTTTCTCAACCCAAATGGCATAACTATGAAGCAATAGACTCCCTGCTCTCTTACGAAAGCAATTTTCTCTTGGTCTCGCTCATCCATGTATATCTGATAAAAACATTGGAAAGCATCCATCATGCTGAAAATCGCAAAGCCAGCGGTTGTGTCGACTAATAAGTCGATCCTTGGGAGGGGATATGGATCGCGCGGACATAATTTATTAAGGTCGGTGAAATCATTGCACATTCTCCACTTGTTATCCTTTTTATCCCCTTTTTCTACTAGAACAACATTACATAGCCATTCCGAGAAGTGTATTTCTCGAATTTGTTTTGCTTTGAGTAGCCTTTCTACTTCTGCCTTAATTATTTTATCCTTTATTGGCCCATGGTTCCTCTTCTTTTGTCTAGCAGGTTTTGCCATGGGGTCAATTTTTAACGAATGACTGATTATTCGGCGGTCAATCCCTTCAATGTCGTTCGCGCTCCAAGCGAAGATATCTACATTATTTCTGAGAAAGTTGATCAGCATTACTTCCCCCTCTTCGCTTAATTCAGTTCCAATTCTTGTTGTTTTAGTAGGGTCCCCCTGCACCAGTAGGACATCTTTGTGTTCCGGCGATTTCAGAGCTAGATCTAGTGGTTCCTTTCCGTTCTTATCTATTCGGTCAGTGCTAGGGATTTCAACTTCGATTCTGTCAACATCGACTTCTAGCTTTCTTTTGCTTGGGGTAATTGATTCAGGGCGGTTTTTCAAAGTTAATGATGTGCTGTAGCAATCCCATGCCATACAATGATCATTCACTATTTCTCCGATACATGTGTCAGTTGGAAATTTTATCTTCTGATGGTAAGTTGAAACAACGGCTCGGAATAGATTGAGGGAAGGTCGCCCTAAGATCTCATTGTAGGCAAAGGGAGTTTCCACTACTAGAAATTTTACCAGCTTCACCGTCCGATGTGGTTTCCTCCCGAGTGAGACACTTAAAGTTATTGTGCCACTGGGGACAATCTCGGATCCTCCAAATCCCACTAAAGGCGTAGCTATCTTTTGGAATGTTATTTGTCCCAAGTTCATCTGGGCCAAGACCTCTCTAGAGATGATATTTGCTGAGCTTCCATTATCGATCAGGATCCTTTTGACGTTGTAATTTGCTATTTCTAGCGATACCACCATCGGGAAACCGGGGCTGTCCTCTTTTGTGTCCCAAACAAGGTTTTTGGGTACCTCGCCCTCATTGAAACTAATCAATTGGTTGTTTGTTGATTTGTTTTCTAAAGTCCATACTTCTTTCGGGTATTTTAAGCCTCCGATTATGGATCTCGTGATCCTTCGTCGGGCATTACGACTGTCCCCGCCAGCGGGTCCTCCTGAGATTGTATGGATGGTACAGTTAATCTGGTCATTGTTCAATTCCTGAGGGGGACCATCCTCAGGAGACCTTCGACGGGAATTCCTTTTTGATTATTATTCCGAGTACTCCTGCTTCTTCCTCTCTTGCGGTTATTCCGCTCTAAATAGTCATCTAGTTTTCCTTGTTCGATTAGTTTTTCAATTTCTCTTTTAAGGTGAAAACAATCTTCGGTGCGATGCCCATGTGCTCTATGATATTTGCACTAAGTCATAGTTTCGTGCACCTGGTCTGGGCTGAGCGATTCTCTTTGGTTCCGGGATCCAATTATTCATTTCCAGTATAGCCAAGATTTCTTCTATTGGGATTATCAGCCTTGGGAGTTCTACTTGGTTAACTCTGCTCCTGATCGCCGGCTCGGCCGACCTTGGTCTTTGATAGATATTAGGTCGTCTATCTTGATTGTTTCGATTGTATTCCAATCGCTGGAAGACATTGCCTTTTCTAAAAGATCGTTCATAATCCACGGATTTTTGGACAGGAATCCTATCTTGTCGCTTGGAGCCGGTGGCGGGAGCTTTATTTTTGTTCTTATCTTTAAAAGAGTCCATCTCTTCTTGGGTCATATATTTTGACGCCAAGCTCATGATATCAGCAAACGTCCTTGGTTGTTTTCTGCTAAGGGCATTTCCAAACTGTCTATTCTTAGTGAGGTCAAAGAGAATGGAGATTATGTAATCGATATTTGGGGATTCGATTTTTAATAATTCCATGTTAAATCTTGCCAACCAGTTCCTTAGGGATTCACCCTCTTGTTGATAAATAGTTCCTAAATAACTCATCGGTATTTCTGCCTCTTCTGGCTGGCGAACTGATGTGTGAGCTTCTTGCATAATTCCCGAAAACTGAATATGGAGTTAGTGGGTTGCTTGGCGAACCAATCTAAGGCAAGTCCTTCGAATGTGGTCACCATTAATTTAGCTGTGAATTCTGCCGAATGAGCATATAAGTTCATTATGTTCGTGGAGCTAAATATATAGTCATCTGGATCAGTAGTTCCATCATATCTGGGTAGTCGCCCAGGAACTTGTCCCGATGACTGTGCTTGTGAAGCCCGACTAACTCAATTGATTTAACACTTGTAAATGTCGATTTAATTGAATTGGTCGTGTGTCAATTCTAACAGAACATTCAATGGTATAAGATAAGTATTAATTTTAATCAATACAGCGGAAGTTCTAGACTTACAAAGTTTCAAAACAAAGAGTGACTTATATTTAAAGTAACGCATATTAGTCACTTTCTCCTACTTTACGTATTACAATTCAAAAGAGAATCCAAACCTAGCACTTAATATGTTGAAAACTAACATATGATAATAAAGCGTTTACATGTATGACTTATGAAACTCAACAATTATCTCGCATTCTTCATCTCTTGATTCTTAGTTTCCAAAGTCAATCTGAGAAAAGAACAACAATAGAAAGAGGTGTAAGTCTTGTTCGACTTAGTGAGAAATTGTGATGCCAAAACAAAGTTATATACGTATTAACAAGAATATGGATAGTGAACTAGAAAGGAATAGAAAAATTAGAGAGTATATGAAGCATTATTTATAAGATCAAGAAGTAAGGAGAACGAAATTCAGAATTTCATGTTCTTATTTGGTAAACAAAAAAAATTATCAAGTACAAATCTTATCCACCTTATACCTCCCTACGAGGAGCGACCTCGCCAAACAAAACAGAGGACATGCCCGGGTGCATGTCAGTTCAGTTCGGATCACTTACCCGTAACTAAACCACAGAGGGGTACTAATCAAAGAGATCATAAACCGACGACCCGATGTCGCCCAGCCGTCAACTTTGTTAGTCCCAGGGCCCAACTTCCCAAGGGCGTCCCCAAGGGTGATAGAAACATAACAAAAGATAGACATAATCCATAACTCGGGATAATATTACATATTAGATCGAATGAAAGAAATTAGGGATGTCATTGAAATGTCGAACAGGTGTGAAGCACTTTCAGAATCAACAAGAACATGTTATATTAAGAACGGGTTCAATCAAGTCAGAAAGTAGAACATATATATAATAGAATGAGTTTGTGCTTTGGAATAATATGAAATTTAGAATATCCAAGTTGTTCTTGTTCTCAGGGCGGTGTGCCAAGAGGGCTGAAGAAAGAACGAGAAGCCTCACCCGAAGTTCAATTCTATCTTGTTAACTTGGTTCGATCGTATTCTCCCGACCTAATTTAAGTAAGCACTTATTAAAATATGTAGTGTATTATAATCATCACTAAACTTGAAGTAAACTAAGAATAATGAAACTATAATCCTAGGAGTTTCAGATAGTGTAAATAAATGAACAAACAAACCATCTCATTTAGTTGGCTTTTAATTTTTTTGTGTTGGCAGCAAAGCTTATTGTTTGAATAACTTTTTATATATGTAATGGAATGACCTCAAACAAAATCCTATGGTTTCCTAACTCAAAATAGTTTCATTAGATTGAAGGACATAATTTTAAATGGTCAGAATCAATAGTATATTAATGTCAAAATTTCCAGCAGAATTTCAAAAGGAATCCATGATAGGTTGATTAACACTTTCTCTTTTCAACTAGTTAATAGAAGGTAAATACAAAGGTTAGCCATTTTTCATAACATAAAAGCCATAAATTAACAGAAGATATTATAAGGTTATGAAAAGTAAAGTTATGTCATAAGATGAGTCAAAATTAAACATAAACACTCAAAACCCCAAAACAGTCCTAGTGAATTTAACTCCCCTGTTTCAGCTGTTCTGAAATCGAGCCACCACCGACAGATGAATCAGAAATGGAAGACTAAAATACTACTTGAACACACCAAATTTTGTCTTCTTTCCAACCCAACAAACAGATTTTAAAAATTCCAAACCGAACTCAACTTATAGGCTAAACAAAAACACTGCGCAGAATTGTGTAGATTGTAAGTTTACCTTAATAACTTCCTTTGTAAGTGATGGATTGATACAAGACTTGAACCTACTTCTTTCCAACTTTAAATTGATTCAAATATTAACTGGAATCAAAAGTTTTCATTAGATATTAGGTATTTAAAGAGAAGAACTTCAGGTATATAAGTTTGGAGAAGAATTCTTACCTTGACTTGCTTCTATTTCTTCCTAGTGTTCTTAAGCTCTTATGGACGTTTTCTTTGTTTATTTGGAGGAAAGTGTGATCAGTTTAATGACTCTATACTTATCTTAAATAGGAAGGAAGAATGGCTTTATTGTAATAATGTTAAGGGGTTGGGGTAAAAGTTTTATTGTCTAGATTTTTCTTACCTTAAGTCTTGTTTGGTGAAACAAAGTTTTCACCTATTTACTTATGAAATTTGTATAAACTATATTTATTTCTACCACTTCAATTAATTTATTTAGTAGGGATGTTACAATCTCCCCCTCTTAAAGAAATCTGGTCTCCAGATTCTAACCTGAAGTGAAGAGTTCAGGATGATGCTTCCTCATTTCTTCTTCTCGTTCCCATGTTGCTTCTTCTACATTTTGATTTCTCCATAATACTTTTACCAAAGGTATCTTGCGGTTGCGAAGCTCCTGGAATTTTTGATCAAGGATTTGAACTTGTATTTCTTGGTATGATAGGTCACTTTCTATTTGTAGACAATCGGGTTCTAAAATGTGGGATTCGTCTGGATGATATTTTCTCAGTTGTGATACGTGGAACACGTTATGAATTCCCGTAAGATTTGGGGGTAAATCTAATTTGTAGGCCAATTTGCCTATTCGTTCAATGATTTCAAAAGGTCCTACATAACGTGAATTTAATTTTCCACCTTTCCCTATTCTTTTGAATCCCTTCCTGGGTGATACTTTTAGAAATACTTTGTCCCCTATATCAAATTCTAGATCTCTTCTACGGCGATCGGCATAACTTTTTTGTCGGTCTTGTGCAGCTTTTATTCTTTGTTTGATTATTTGTACCTTATCAATGGCATCCTGAATAATCTCTGGTCTTATCGCTCTACGTGAGCCGTCTGAAGTTGCTCTCCACTCGTCCAAATCCCAATGGAGTGGGGAGCGACATTTTCTGCCATATAAAGCTTCGTATGGTGCCATTTGAATGGAAGCATGATAACTATTATTGTATGCGAATTCTATAAGTGGTAAATGTTGGTCCCAACTACCTTTGAAGTCCAATACGCATGCTCTCAACATGTCCTCTAAGAAGCCAATAACTCGCTCTGACTGTCCATCTGTTTCAGGATGTGCAGCTGTGCTGAATTTCAGCTTAGTTCCAAGATTTTCTTGTAACTGTTTCCATAACCTCGAAGTAAATTTAGGATCTCTGTCTGAAATTATACTAGATGGTAACCCATGAAGTCTAATGATCTCTTTCTTGTATAATTCAGCCAATGTTTCCACATTGTAGTTTGTCTTCACAGGAAGAAAATGAGCCGACTTAGTAAGCCTATCCACAATAACCCAAATACTGTTGTATCCATTTTTTGCAGTTGGTAGACCGGTTACGAAATCCATAGTAATTTGATCCCATTTCCAATCAGGTATCGGGAGTGGTTGCAGTTTTCCGGCAGGATGTTGATGTTCAACTTTTACTAATTGACAAGTCATGCATTTCTTTACATAGTCAGCAATGTCACGCTTCATTCCATTCCACCAAAATTGTTTCTTTAAGTCTTTGTACATTTTAGTACCTCCAGGATGAACTGTGTACCTTGCTTTATGCGCTTCTTCCATCAATTCCTTTCGCATAGTTTTTGGAACGCAAACTCGATTTTTTAATCGTAGTATACCTGATCGATCCATGTCAAATTTTGAATCTAATTTCTTTTCCACGAATTCCATTTGTTTTCTAATATCTTCATCTTCGTGTTGAGCTTTTCGAATTTGAGTGCACCATTCGGGTTGCATATCTAAATTGCTCAATCGTCTACGAGTTTGCATACATATCATAGCTTTCACATATGTTTGTTCTTTCCCTTTGACATTTTGAATCTTTGCCTTTCGGCTTAAGGCATCGGCTACTACATTAGCCTTTCCAGGATGATATAAAATTGAACAATCATAGTCTTCAAGGAATTCCATCCACCTGCGCTGCCTCATGTTTAATTCTTTCTGAGTGAACAAGTATTTCAAACTTTTGTGGTCAGTGTATACTACAAAAGTTGTCCCGTATAGGTAATGTCTCCATTTTGCCAAAGCAAACACGATTGCTCCCAATTCTAGGTCGTGAGTGGGGTAATTTTGCTCATGTAGTTTTAGTTTCCTTGAAGCATATGCAATCACCCTCTCATTCTGCATCAGTACACATCCAAAACCTTCTTTTGATGCGTCGGTATAGATAACAAATCCACACGGACCTTTGGGTAAAGCTAGTATGGGGGCGGTTGTCAATCTCCGCTTGAGCTCTTGAAAGCTTGATTCACATTTATCGCTCCATATAAACTTACATTGCTTTTGGGTCAATTGTGTTAATGGTGCCGCAATTTTGGAGAAGTCCTTGACAAATTTGCGGTAATAACCAGCTAGTCCCAAAAAGCTACGTACTTCAGTAACATTTGTTGGTTGTTTCCAATTGACAATTGCTTCTACTTTGGAAGGATCAACTTCAATACCAGCATTGGATATCACATGTCCTAAGAACGTCACTCGTTCCAACCAGAACTCACATTTACTAAATTTGGCGTAAAGCTTATTCTCTTTCAAAGTCCTTAGTACTATCCTGAGATGATGTGCATGCTCTTCCTTCGTCTTTGAGAATACCAAGATATCATCTATGAATATTACAACAAAGTTGTCTAGAAAAGGTTTGAATATTCGGTGCATCATATCCATAAAAGCCGCTGGTGCATTTGTTAACCCAAATGGCATAACTAGAAATTCAAAATGGCCATATCTTGAGTTAAAAGCAGTTTTTGGGACATCTTTCTCTTGAATTTTCAATTGATAGTAACCTTGTCTAAGATCCAACTTTGAGTACACATGTGATCCTTGTAATAGGTCAAATAGTTCATCGATATGTGGTAAAGGGTACTTATTCTTTATAGTGACACTATTCAGTCCTCGATAATCGATGCATAATTGAAGAAATCCATCTTTCTTTTTAACGAACAAGACTGGTGCTCCCCAAGGGGAAGAACTAGGTCGAATGAACCCTCGTTCAATCAGATCTTGTAACTGAGTTTTCAATTCTTTTAACTCGGCAGGAGCCATACGGTAAGGAGTTTTTGAGATGGGTGCTACCCCGGGTAGGGTTTCAATGACAAATTCAATTTCACGATCTGGAGGTAAATTAATTAGTTCCTCAGGAAATACTTCTACGAACTCATTTACTACCGGGACTTCCTCTATTTGGATTATGTCTTTGGGCTTATTTATCAAATAAGCCAAGAATCCATAACCTTCATTTTGCAGTATTTTCCTTGCTTCAATTGCCGAGATGATTGGTATTGGTTGTTGTTTCTTCTGGCTAGCCTCGAGTTCTCTTCGTGTAGTCTTGTTAAGTTTTATCTCTTTGGTATAACAATTTAGTTCGGCTTGATGTTGGTACAACCAATCCATCCCTAGGATGACATCGTATCCTTGGATGTTTAGTTGGATTAAGTCGGTCGGGTAATTAATACCGTCTATCATAATTGGGCATGCTTTACAAACCAAATCCGTAGTCATACTAATACCCATAGGTGTACTTACTTCAAAAGTGTAAGACATTCTTTCAAATTCCAAGGACATGTTGGTTGAAAAGGAAGTAGCAATAAAAGAATGGGTAGCTCCAGGATCATATAAAGCTTTACCAATTTTGCCAAGTATATGGATTTTACCTTCCACCACGGCCGTTGGGTCAGGTACTTCCTCATTGGCATCCAATGCGTAAACACGAGCTGGGACCTTAGGTCTTCCAGTTTGGCCGATTGATTGTCCACCTTGCTTCGCTTGTGGTGTTGTGCCGCTATTCTTCGCCCTTGGGCAATCTTTGATAAGATGTCGGTCACTACCACATGCGATACATCGTCCACTCTTTTTCCAGCAAGCTTCCTCATTATGACTTGGGTGGCCACAAAAGTTACATGGCCCTCTCACTATCGATCTCATTTGGTTAGTAGCAGATCTTGTTCTCGTATTATTATTCTTCTTGAGATCCCCATGAACTGTTTTTGAGATTTTATTCCCTTGATTGAATTTTCCTACATTATCCCATCTAGAGCTTGATGGACGGTTTCTTTTGAGTTGTTCTTCAACCTTCATTAACTCTTTCATCTCCGACTCTACTTGCAATGCTTTTTCTACTGTATGGGTGTAACTAGTAGTGTCCGTAGAAATTATTGCCCATCGTAATTCCAAATTTAGTCCTTCAATAAATTTCCTCACCTTTCTGACCTCGTCATTTTGGTAATGTGGAGCATACCTAATAAGTTTAGTAAATCGATCTTCATATTGGGACACGGTCATTGTACCTTGGGTTAAGTCTAGGAATTCTCTTTCACGACGGGTTTGCACAACTTGAGGAATGTATTTAGAATTAAACTCTCTTACAAAATTCTCCCAAGTACGAAGGGTATTATCATGTTGCCATCGTTGTTCCACCGTTCTCCACCAATGTCTAGCTGTATCCTCTAACCGAAATGTGCCGAAACTTATTTTCTGCGCATCGGTGTAATCTAGTACATTAAAAATATTCTCTATTTCGGAAAGCCATAATTCCGCCTTGTGATCATTAGGTTCTCCAAAGAATTTTGGGGGTTGGAAACGAAGAAACCTTTCAAGTGTTTGATCCATAGTCGGATGAACTAATGCATTAGTGGAGCCGTTCGCATGTGTTTGTTGTTGACAAAATTGCATATATTGATGCATAAATGAAAACATTTGTGTGAGGTCTGGTACTCCATCTCTATGGAAAGGTTGTTGTGCCATGGCAGGTCCTATATTAGCAAAGTTTTGTCCTTGATTGGGATCATTTCCGTCTGGAGTTGGTGTCGGGTTTGCTTGAGTATTTAATGGTGGTGTAGCTCGTGGACTGGTGGGCGTAGTTTGATTCCTTGTTCGTGCCATTCTAAGAAATGTAGATATGTTAGTGTCTTAAATGTATTGTTACATATGATTTGATGCACACATATAATATTATAGCATAGTAAAATACAAAATGATAATGCAAAATGCATCCCTATGAAATATTGTGCCATAGTAACATACACGGATTACATAGCCAAAGTCATATATTCTAATGTTAACTCTAAGGATATTAAATTCCAAGACTAAGACAAAAAGAGTTAACTTGAGTACTTGCCTATATAGTTATACTAATATTAGTATATATCTAAAGAGTATCATTAAGGTTTTACAATAACTAGCCAAGTGTCTAAATATTATCTCCTAACTTATAGTTAGTTCTAGAGATAATACTAGACAAAACAAAATTCTAACTTGTCACTAAAAGGGAAAACTAGTGACAAGCTAGTGGTGTAAAGATCATGGGTTGGTACGTGGTGGTGCGGGTATCTCCGCTCCACTAACCGTCCCATCATCTGCATTCCTCAAATCAGCCCCTTCTTCGGCATTCCTCAACTCAACCCCTTCTTCTTGTTCTATATCAGTTAATTCATACATCCAGGCTGGATCTTCCTCTGGTTCTTCCTCATTTTCAAAATTAGCCACGGGTGGTACAATTTGTCCAACTTCTCCTACTTCAACCCCTTCTCCAAGCAAAATACCTTGCTGCATATATTCCATTGATGGATCAAAAGTAATATTTTGCTGACGGATGTTTGTAGAAGGTCCTTCTCCTGCTGCCACTTGTATCCCTGGAAAACTTACTTCATCATTTTGGCCAAACAATGCTCCGTAAGTTATCGTTTGAGCTCTAAGGCGAGCCGTATCGATCAGGTCATAATATTCGGAGTTTCTTCTTCTCAGTAACTCAATCAGATTTCCCAGATTATCATGTCCTTCGGCCAGAAACATAGTGTGCTCCACTTCGTTGCGCAAAATTCCTAGTATCGTATCTACGTACCTTTGAAGCTCGAATAATGTATGGTTTCTTTCTTGAGTGCGAGCATGTGTTTGGGCTTCCCAAGCTGCTGAAATTCCCATTAGATCACGCTGAAATTCGAGAAGTTTTTCTCGCATTGCTTGTACTTGGTCTTGGAGTAGTGTTCGTTCGTTTTGCAAATCTACTAACTGGGAGCCTTGTCTCACATATGCAGCGAGAATTTCTTCCTTTTCGTTCATTACTCTGTCTCTATCATTTTCCATGCTGCGTACAACATGATCGGGGTAATGCCCAATCAATTGGGTACCCTGGGGAGTGAAAGTCAGAATAGGAGCATTTCTACGGAGATGTACAGTACGTGCTGGTCCATAATGCCCATTAGTTAAAGGTAAGCCATTACTATAATTTCGATCAGCCATCCTGTGGTCATAGGAATCAAATCCTTAATATATCAGAATATAATTAACATGAGGTCATGATAGACTAAAAAAAAATAACTTGGTACTGACTTTTGAAAACATAAAGTTTAACACATAAATGTCAAGTTCCAAATAATCAATCAAAATCTAATATCTACGTTTAACAAACCTTATTTTCCAAGAATCATATCCCTGACTTATAGCTTGTCGCTCTGATACCACTCTGTGACGCCCGACTAACTCAATTGATTTAACACTTGTAAATGTCGATTTAATTGAATTGGTCGTGTGTCAATTCTAACAGAACATTCAATGGTATAAGATAAGTATTAATTTTAATCAATACAGCGGAAGTTCTAGACTTACAAAGTTTCAAAACAAAGAGTGACTTATATTTAAAGTAACGCATATTAGTCACTTTCTCCTACTTTACGTATTACAATTCAAAAGAGAATCCAAACCTAGCACTTAATATGTTGAAAACTAACATATGATAATAAAGCGTTTACATGTATGACTTATGAAACTCAACAATTATCTCGCATTCTTCATCTCTTGATTCTTAGTTTCCAAAGTCAATCTGAGAAAAGAACAACAATAGAAAGAGGTGTAAGTCTTGTTCGACTTAGTGAGAAATTGTGATGCCAAAACAAAGTTATATACGTATTAACAAGAATATGGATAGTGAACTAGAAAGGAATAGAAAAATTAGAGAGTATATGAAGCATTATTTATAAGATCAAGAAGTAAGGAGAACGAAATTCAGAATTTCATGTTCTTATTTGGTAAACAAAAAAAATTATCAAGTACAAATCTTATCCACCTTATACCTCCCTACGAGGAGCGACCTCGCCAAACAAAACAGAGGACATGCCCGGGTGCATGTCAGTTCAGTTCGGATCACTTACCCGTAACTAAACCACAGAGGGGTACTAATCAAAGAGATCATAAACCGACGACCCGATGTCGCCCAGCCGTCAACTTTGTTAGTCCCAGGGCCCAACTTCCCAAGGGCGTCCCCAAGGGTGATAGAAACATAACAAAAGATAGACATAATCCATAACTCGGGATAATATTACATATTAGATCGAATGAAAGAAATTAGGGATGTCATTGAAATGTCGAACAGGTGTGAAGCACTTTCAGAATCAACAAGAACATGTTATATTAAGAACGGGTTCAATCAAGTCAGAAAGTAGAACATATATATAATAGAATGAGTTTGTGCTTTGGAATAATATGAAATTTAGAATATCCAAGTTGTTCTTGTTCTCAGGGCGGTGTGCCAAGAGGGCTGAAGAAAGAACGAGAAGCCTCACCCGAAGTTCAATTCTATCTTGTTAACTTGGTTCGATCGTATTCTCCCGACCTAATTTAAGTAAGCACTTATTAAAATATGTAGTGTATTATAATCATCACTAAACTTGAAGTAAACTAAGAATAATGAAACTATAATCCTAGGAGTTTCAGATAGTGTAAATAAATGAACAAACAAACCATCTCATTTAGTTGGCTTTTAATTTTTTTGTGTTGGCAGCAAAGCTTATTGTTTGAATAACTTTTTATATATGTAATGGAATGACCTCAAACAAAATCCTATGGTTTCCTAACTCAAAATAGTTTCATTAGATTGAAGGACATAATTTTAAATGGTCAGAATCAATAGTATATTAATGTCAAAATTTCCAGCAGAATTTCAAAAGGAATCCATGATAGGTTGATTAACACTTTCTCTTTTCAACTAGTTAATAGAAGGTAAATACAAAGGTTAGCCATTTTTCATAACATAAAAGCCATAAATTAACAGAAGATATTATAAGGTTATGAAAAGTAAAGTTATGTCATAAGATGAGTCAAAATTAAACATAAACACTCAAAACCCCAAAACAGTCCTAGTGAATTTAACTCCCCTGTTTCAGCTGTTCTGAAATCGAGCCACCACCGACAGATGAATCAGAAATGGAAGACTAAAATACTACTTGAACACACCAAATTTTGTCTTCTTTCCAACCCAACAAACAGATTTTAAAAATTCCAAACCGAACTCAACTTATAGGCTAAACAAAAACACTGCGCAGAATTGTGTAGATTGTAAGTTTACCTTAATAACTTCCTTTGTAAGTGATGGATTGATACAAGACTTGAACCTACTTCTTTCCAACTTTAAATTGATTCAAATATTAACTGGAATCAAAAGTTTTCATTAGATATTAGGTATTTAAAGAGAAGAACTTCAGGTATATAAGTTTGGAGAAGAATTCTTACCTTGACTTGCTTCTATTTCTTCCTAGTGTTCTTAAGCTCTTATGGACGTTTTCTTTGTTTATTTGGAGGAAAGTGTGATCAGTTTAATGACTCTATACTTATCTTAAATAGGAAGGAAGAATGGCTTTATTGTAATAATGTTAAGGGGTTGGGGTAAAAGTTTTATTGTCTAGATTTTTCTTACCTTAAGTCTTGTTTGGTGAAACAAAGTTTTCACCTATTTACTTATGAAATTTGTATAAACTATATTTATTTCTACCACTTCAATTAATTTATTTAGTAGGGATGTTACAGTGCTTCTTTTATTTTTTTGCAGAAGGGAGAGCACGCTGCTAGGCTTTCCTGGAGTTTCGTGGTTCTGGCCCATGGGTTTTGAACAGTTCGTAAACGTTGCTCTAGTCGTTCTTGTACCATCTTTTCGATTTCTCTTTCCGAGAATCGCATAGTTCGTGGTTGATTGTGGATTGCGTCGCCTACGTCATCCTCGATGGGGATTATGGTATGTTCTTTGGACCCGGTGCGTCCTGGTCGCTGTCTCCTTCGATCAGCTTTTCTTCGGACGTTCTCATCGGAAGGTTTCGAAATGTCCTTGTGCGGACTATGCAGTGATCGTTGCTCACTTGCTGGGCTATTGGCTTGTTGAGAGATTTGATCGACCTGCCTCGGTATCCTTTGCATGGGATTTGCCCTAGTGGTCCTAGGGATTCGAGGAACCTGCTCGGGTGCGAGTAGTTCCTCTGGGCAGAGTGATTTAAAGAGCATAGCAATCTGTCGTAGCTTCTCCTGAGTGTCTGACAGGGGAATTGGGATTGCTGGAGCTACATGTTCTTTTGGTACCACACCAGCGGGGGTCCATTGTGGTTCCTCTCGATCCTGAAGATGTTCGTTTTCTTGCTGATCGTTATTGGTTATTGGGGCATTATTATCAGTATTGCCCTGAGGACCCTGAGACGTGTTATTCGGGTTGGTCGTGTTACTTCTTGCTCCGTTACGGGCGCTCTTCCTTGGGCGAGCCATATGTCGATTGAATAATTAACCTAGCCCCACTGTGGGCGCCAACTGATTTAACCGTTTTTCGTTGGTTATGATTAAATCAATAAGATGTGATTAGGAGATCCGGTTTTGTATTAATTATAGGGCTCTGTTACTTTATTCTGGATGGATCAATCTCAAGGAAGAACAATTAAGTAAAAGAACAAAAAGGTAAACAAGACAACGAAAGAGTTAATGAGTAAAATAGTATAGCAAAAGTTGTTCTATTCAATGTGATATTAGATAGACAATGTATGTAGGCGTAAGCTCTGATTGTGTCCAATACAATGTTTTAACTAGGTATTTATATAATACTAACCCTAGCTTTACAAGGAAACATAGTCCTAATAGGACTCGGCATAAGTGTCCTTCTCGAGCCAGGATTGTAGTCTGGTCGCCGAGGAGAATCATCTCTGATCGGGTCGATGGATGATTCCAGATGAGCTTGTATAGTCGAACCGATCTGATACCCCTTAGTTGATTCGAGTAATATAAGGGGTGCAAAATAGCCCCCATCACTGTTGCTATGACCGATCAAAAACGACTAAGGGTGAAACCCGTTGCTATGCCCCTTAGATCGAAATAAATGAAAAGGGTGAAAGTTGTTGCTAAGACCCTCAGGTGAAAGCTGTTGCTATGACCGATCAAAAACGACTAAGGGTGAAAGCCGTTGCTAAGCCCCTTAAATCGAAATAAATAAGAAGGGTGAAAGTCGTTGCTAAGACCCTAAGTTCAGATTATCGATTATTTTCCAAATTCTGACAATGCTCAATTTCAAACTACAATGATCGAGATCTGCTAAGGATGTCAATTATCATTCAAATTTGGTTATTAATCTTCAATTGTTCTATCAGCAAACGAGATCGGCGAAAAAAGTCAATTATTATTCATGTTTGGGTATTAAAAGTTGACGATTCAATTATTCCATCCAAGAGCAATTGCATAATTGATGCCCGATTATTAGAAAATTAGTGTTCGATTATCCTGTCAGTAATCAAGATCGGCGAAGAATAACACTTATCGTTCATACTTCTGGCGCGAAAAAATTGATGCTCGAAGCAAGCCTATAAATTAACAAGCAAGAATAATAAAGGAAATAAATATTTCATTCATAAACTTTCAAACAGTTACAAGAGAATTCTTGATTGCAATAAGGAGATGTTGGGATAGTGGTTGGTTGTTGGGTTGCCTCGATTGTCATAACAACATACAGTGCGGAATTTAAAATTTTTTGAAGCACCCAAGGTCCCATATAAGAATCTCCATATTATATATACGCAAGCATGAAACAAAAACACACAATGAATTAAACAAGGGGGTTTTTGCGATTTACCTCACCACAGGCAAGGTGGTGGCAACCTTCAGTTCTGATTCTGAATCTGGATCTGGTTCACAGGAGTGATCCAAATGTCTCACCTCCAAAGTTCACACCAACTGGATTCTGGTAACACCTCCTAGTCTTAGGCTCAGAACTGGATCTAGGAGATTTGTTGTTGAAGGACTGTACAGATCTACTTGGCAAGGCAATATCTACTACGGTGGAACGAGGGAGGTGGTGCGGCGGCAGTGTAGCAGCTCACGGCCAAGGGGAGGCGGCGGCGGCTAGTTGGCGGCGCAGGAGAGGGGGGCGCAGGTCAGAGAAAAGAGCTTAGGGTTTTGTGCTAGGGTGTTAGCTTTCTGAGCTCTGGTAGAACTCTATAAATAGAGTTCTATTTGACCTAGGTTTGCAAGACTCCTTATGGGCTTTTAATTAAAGGCCCATGTCTTGCAAGCCTTTCATTTAACTAACTACTTTAATTAAATGCCCAATCCAAATAAATCATTATTTCTTTTATATAATTAATTAGCAACTTAATTAAGTATTTAATTAATTAAGTCAACCAATTAATTAATCTCCCACTTGAATTAATACTTTAATTCGTTTAATTGATTTAATTACCTTTAAATCAATTAATTCCTTTTATGTCCTTTTTCAACAGTCACCGTCCAATTAATTCCTTTTATGTCCTTTTTCAACAGTCACCGTCCAATTAAGTAAATACGAATATACGGGCGCTTTACCATACCATACTTGGTAAGGTGTTGTTGGCACTGACCTCAAAGGTACTATGTTCAGTATCTACGAGGCTGTTAATAGGGTTAAGCCCCAAAACGAAAAGGGAAGATCAGCAAAGCTCATCATGGAACGAACCATGTCTAACAAAGTTCGATTCCTCCGCTCAGACACTTCATTGAGTTGGGGTGTCCTAGGGGGAGTTCGCTGGGCGAGAATTCCATTCTCTTTTATATAATCAAGGAATTCTTGGCTTAAGTACTCACCACCTCTATCAGATCGAAGTGCTTTAATACTATGTCCAAGTTGGTTCTCAACTTCCATTCGAAACTCTTTGAATTTCTCAAAAGTTGCGGATTTGTATTTCATAAGATACACATATCCATAACGACTAAAATCGTCAGTGAATGTTACGAAGTAAGAGAATCCTCCTCTCGCATTGACACTCAATGGTCCACAAACGTCAGTATGGATTAAATCCAATGTTTGCTTGGTTCGCTCGGGATTCCCTGTGAAGGGTGATTTGGTCATCTTTCCTTTGAGACAAGATTCGCAGGTTGGGAGTTCATCCAAGTTCTTTATTTCAAGAGCCTTAGATGAAACCAGCTTTTGAATCCTACTCTTGGAAACGTGTCCAAGTCTAGCGTGCCAAAGTTATGGAGTTTGATTATCATATTTTCTTTTTCTAGATTGAATGTGCATGACGTTGGAATTTGTAGGTTCTAGGGAATACAGACCATCTATCAAAGTACCACGAGCATACATTAAACTACCTTTAAATATGCAAAAAGCTCCATTTTGAATGGAAAAATTAAAACCAGCAATATCCAACATAGGAATAGAAATGATGTTCTTAATAATATTTGGTACGTACAGACAATCCCTTAGAACTAAAGTAAAATCCCCTAAAACTAATTCCACGTCTCCTATAGCCTCAGCGGCGATCCTAGCTCCGTTACCAAAGCGCAGGATTCTATCCCCGGGCTTCAGGAATCTTACTGCTCCCATAACCTGCAAATCATTGCAGATATGAGAACCTGCTGCGGTGTCTAACACCCACGATGCACAGTTAATAGAAATATTAACTTCAACCAAGAAAATACCTTTGGCTACCAGTTTCATCTTTTGGTAGTCTGGGCAATTCCTTTTCCAGTGCCCTGCTTTCTTGCAGTGGAAACATTCGTCTTCTGGGCTCTTGCGCTTCTTTTCAACCACCTTTTTGACTGCCTTTGAAGAAAATACCTTCTTCTTCTTCTTACCTTTCTTGGGCTTTGCAGCATTCGATTTGTGTGCAATCATTACCGGCTTCTCTTTCTTGAGAGTCGATTCTGCCGTTACCAACAAATTGGTCAGTTCGTGAAGAGCGAGGGTTCTATCCTCCATGTTGAAGTTCAACACAAACTGGTCAAAAGAACGGGGCAGCGTATGGAGGAGGAGGTCAGTGCTAAGATCAGCGTGCAAATCCACGTCCAATCGCCCTAGTTCTTCAACCAGGTTGATGAATCGTAGACAGTGATCCTTGACACTGCTTCCCTCAGCCATCTTGAGATAAAACAACTCCTTAGTGGTCGCGAACCTTTCGGTGCGAGACCTCTCTCCAAACATCTGCTGGAGATGGACAAGTATATCTCTAGCAAGCGGTATTTCAGCATGCTGTTTCTGCAGTTCATTCGACATCGAGGCTAGCATGAGGCAGCGAACCTGAAGATCATCATCAGCCCTTTTAGCATGGGCGGTTCGTTGTTCCTCAGTAGCTCGTGCTGCGGGTGCAGCAGACATGGGTGTGTCGAGCACATAGCTTCGTCGCTCGGAGTCGAGGACAATTCTGAGATTTCTCAGCCAGTCAACAAAATTTGAGCCATTCAATTTGTTTGCGTCGAGGATAACAGATAATGGATTCTTAGACATTGTACTTAATATCTACAAACGGAAAGAAGACAACGTTTAGCTAACTGATCTTATGTCTAATACTTATAATTATCGAATTTTGGTCTTGTTTTCGAAAAAGTTCTCCCACTATTATATCGAAACAATCACCCCTTTGATTGCTCGGGAAATTTAATTCCTAGCAGGTCTTGACGTCCCAGCAGCAATTAATTGCACCCACGACTCGTGGCCATACAATTAATTCTCCAGGTAGGTATACATTTACCAATTATGTTACTCCACAACCTTCAAGCTATTTTGCCTCGGTTTTCACATTTATCTAGCACTGCTACATCATAAATGCTACTAATCGTTAAGTAGAACCCATCAATCTCGATGAGCAACGGGCCCGGTCGTGAATTCTCCGTAACTAGTTATCGGTCGATCTTCACATCCCGACCAGTCCTCACCCTTGTCGATTTTAATCAAAAACAAGAATCAAGGAATTTCGTGTATTGCCCCTTTCTTTGACTCGGGTGCCAGACTCTGGATCACCTCCGTCAATAAGTAGACAACATACACTAGTTCCTATTGATGGAAGGCTTGGATCTTTAAAACCTCATTTTAAATGTACCCAATTGACTTAATATTTGATTCGAGAAGGGAATTTCTGGTTTGAAAGTTATACTAACTCTCCTCGAGATCTCACCGATTCAGTTATGCTTTATCTTTTATTACGATCTAAATTCTAGCGCGCAAGCTAAATATAAATCGACAAATAAATAAAAGCCATACAAACCTAGCATGCATGCTACCACAGTATGTTTTTGATCGGGAGCCTCCTATGCAGGCCATCATCGAGCCAATGATGTTGGCCCTATTGGTCAATCTAAAGGGTTCTCATAAAGCCCTATGCTATTACACAATGTACCATGCATACATGGCCTTCATATCTTCTTGGGTTCCCACCTTGCTTGTAAACGGGCCTTCATCCTAAACTAGGAAAGCAGTAAAACCCTATTCTATTACAAAGGCTCAAAGTGGCCAAAAAATATAATAGCCTCGCAGGCCCAATCAAAAACCAAACAATAAATTAAACCAATCACATCTAACCTAAGGTCAAGGCTCGGCTCGATCGAAAACCACGTAAACAATTCACGTAGAGCACGAAACACGCAAACATCCTTTACCTATTTCTTTCTTAATTTTAAAACAACCTCTTAAAACTAACTTCCTATGATTCTTACCTTTTAGTCACTACTAATTATGACAAAATGAATATTCGGTTATGCAAAAATAAATTTTCTGCTCAAATTCAGATTCTGTTTTTCAACTTTTGAAAATTGCATTTTCGTCCCTCAACTTTCGAAAATTGCACTTTGACCCCAAAACTTTTAAAAAGTTACAAAAACACCCCTGAGCAGATTCGGGCAGCTACCAGAAAATAAAATTTTGATTTCTGAAAATTTTCGATTTTTCCCTGATTTTTTGGTAATTGCAAAATAGTCCCCAAACTTTGGGAAATTACAAAACGACCCCAAAAATATGTGCGACCAGATTTGCAAAATAGTCCAGTAATTTTGAAATTTCCAGATTCGAAAAAATTTAATTTTCAGCCCCTAAAACCCTAATTTGCGATTTCAATTGCACAAAAATCCTGAAGTTTTCAAAAACTATAAAATCGGCATAGATCTGAAAAAGCAGTTTTACCCAATCATAGATCTAGTCATAACAAGTAAGAATAAATTTACAGAACATAATTATCACGTGTTTACATATACATAATTAAACATATATGGTAAAAACACATTATGTTCAGGCTTTTGGTATAATAATGATGGAGTTGGCTCTGATATCACTGTTGGGATAGTGGTTGGTGGTTGGGTTGCCTCGATTGTCAGAACAAACAGTGCGGAATTTAAAAATTTTCGAAGCACCCAAGGTCCCATATAAGAATCTCCATATTATATATATGCAAGCATGAAACAAAAACACACAATGAATTAAACAAGGGGGTTTTTGCGATTTACCTCACCACAGGCAAGGTGGTGGCAACCTTCAGTTCTGATTCTGAATCTGGATCTGGTTCACAGGAGTGATCCAAATGTCTCACCTCCAAAGATAGTCCACACCAACTGGATTATGGTAACACCACACCTCCTAGTCTTAGGCTCAGAACTGGATCTAGGAGATTTGTTGTTGCAGGACTGTGCAGATCTACTTGGCAAGGCAAGATCTACTACGGTGGAACGAGGGAGGTGGTGCGGCGGTGGTGTAGCAGCTCACGGCCAAGGGGAGGCGGCGGCGGCTAGTTGGCGGCGCAGGAGAGGGGGGCGCAGGTCAGAGAAAAGAGCTTAGGGTTTTGTGCTAGGGTGTTAGCTTTCTGAGCTCTCTATTTGACCTAGGTTTGCAAGACTCCTTATGGGCTTTTAATTAAAGGCCCATGTCTTGCAAGCCTTTCATTTAATTAACTACTTTAATTAAATGCCCAATCCAAATAAATAATTATTTCTTTTATATAATTAATTAGCAACTTAATTAAGTATTTAATTAATTTAGTCAACCAATTAATTAATCTCCCACTTGAATTAATACTTTAATTCGTTTAATTGATTTAATTACCTTTAAATCAATTAGTACCTTTTATGTCCTTTTTCAACAGTCACCGTCCAATTGAATTGTGTGTGACCCTCTGGGTTCACCATCAATTGGCAGCAGGCCCAAAAATTCTTCGTGATTTAATTTATGAACAATAAATTGCTCCGGTCAATTAAACAACCTTTAATTGACCACTCCAAGAATCAAATCCTCCATTAACTCAGGAGTACCTACACTTCATGGTCGATGTCTAGCCACAAGCCCATGAAGCCCAACTTCAGGTGAATTGATATTTGTGAACCTTGTCTCATATAATTACCATGTACATACTGTCCTTCTATCGACTAATATTCCCGATCAAGACTTAGGGTGTGTGAATTGATCGGGCACCTCTATATTTGTCTCGATAACTATACTTTCTAATTCAGGATAATATTCCAGTGTGACTCTTAAATTTGGAAACCCCTTTTCCAAATCCGTCACTGACTACGGCCGTAGATTCCTTTGGATATATTATCTAAGAATCGTATAGGAAATTCTCTCATATATTACGATGAGTCAATAGATTCCATATTGGTACTAACTACTCGCGTACATGTCCATACGCACCCAACCTAGGCATGTTATGACTAAGCTAAGTGGCCTATACCTAGATCTAAGTACGCACTTTCATGCACCGAATTTGCCCTAGTACCTCAAGTCAAAGGACTAAATCGTACACTATTATTATCCTTGAGAAACATCCCATCACCGATATGCGACATGCGCTTCCACAATGGGTTTCTATGTTCGGGTCGTTCGATGTGTTCAATCTTCCATTGAACCACCTACTCATATGCACTGGCCTCAAATGTCTTGCTCATGAAACGCTACAAATTCACTCCATGTGAATCATGCATACTTGTACAAGTCTTGGCGATTCCTACGATACCCCGTCTCGTTCGAAATCTATGACTTGGAACAGTTTTAAGATTCCGACCTTTGAGACTGTTTCATGATTGCACTCAGTACTGAAGTGAATTGTCCCATAGTCTAATGTAATCTAAGGGTTTCAACCAATCGCTTAAATGTATTCGCGAGAGATGAAGTTGGCCATTGTTTATCCTTATACACATATAAATAAATGTGCGTATTATTATAAAATCAAAAGATCGTTTCTTACAGAATAGACCTATTACAAGCTAATTGAACTGGCTTGCTGGGCACTATCCTATCAGGAGAATCGAGCTAAACTAAAAGTTTACATCTAGTACGATCCTATTACAAAAAAAGGAGGAAAGTGAAGCTAATACACTTCTACCCTTCATCCACTACTTCCTCGCTGAATGGTCCACACAGGACCGCGTCGAAAGAGAGGGAAGCAACTCCAGTTGGAATCATCCCTAGCGAATGAATCTTGGACGTCATTATTGCGAATAAACGATTATTCACTAAAGAAGGCGGCCACTCGAGCATAAGCATCGAATAAATTTTCACAGGAAAGTTAAAAGGTAGTAGTAAAAACAAGAATCATTCTAAAGTATTTATAGGAGGAGGTAATAGACATCGACGGTTCAGATCTACCAAAGTGAATGGTCGCGATACGAGCGATAAATGCGCCGACCGTTCCGCTTCCCGAAAAATAAGGGATTGATTGGTTAGAGTAAATCATTTCAAACTCAAAATTGGGAAGCTGTGCTATCAAAAAAGTCATTGATCGGGAAAAATATCTGAACGCTGGCATTGACTAATTTGCATTCGATTAACAAGGATTGAACATTAAAGACAATTAATACTTAACAAAGAAGCCAAGCTGTTTATAGGAACTAATCGAGGACTACAGTTCCGAATAGAACCCCATTACGTTCCACAAGTCCTGTCAAAGATTGCTAGCAACCCGCTACAAGTCCTATGATATTGGAAAATATACAACATATTCGAAGAGGATATAAGCATAAAAAAAGGGCATAACAATTATAAAAGGCACATGGCCCAATACATCGTCTGAGATCGAAAACCAAATATTATTCAGAGTACAGCACAAATGCGAGAAATGAAATAGAGTTACAACAGTATCCTCCGAATAAAGTTACACAAATTTATGATCATGAAGAGCCTTTCGAAGCTCAGCACTACGGGCTTCATACCCACGAGCATAAGCCTCCTTTTTGCGAAGTTCGAAGCCCTTCTTCTCCGGCTCGTAAAGCTCTTTGAGCACTTCGAGCTCCTTGCTCAATTGTTGATGGAGCTCTTCTCCCTGAACCTTAGTAACTTTCTCTTTCTCTAAAGCCAATTTTTCCTCGAGGACACGATCCAACTCGCCATTCTTCTTCTCCAGCTCGAGGGTGACAGCAGCATGACGACTCAGCTCCCACTAAGCCAACATCTTTAGTTCAATAAAGTCTTGTCTAGCCTATATATGGAAGGGTTAGATTCTAAAAAAAAAAGAAAAAAAAAAGAGAGCGGGAGAAAGGAGGATGAAAAAGAGAATTCGATCCAGACTGAAACAGCTCCGAGGGACTCTTTCCCTTAGACGCGCTAGCTTCAGGAATAGGAAAATCAGCCTGCGGCGGATTCTCGATAATGTTCTGAAGCTCCACTTCAGAAGCGGACTCATCCTTCGACTCTCTGAGTAGGGAAGTAGAGGTCACAGGGTAGGCAGGAGTAAGAGGATCAGAAGAATTTTCATTCTTCGAAGGTTCGGTTTCAGTTTTCGAGGGCTCAGTTTCAAGCTTTGAAGGCTCAGCAGATCCTCCAGAAATTAAAGAGCCTTCTCCAGTAGGGGTCAGTTTAACTTTCTTACCCAAACCTTCCGTCGAGGAACCAGCGTTGGGGTCAACGGTTGGCACCTCTTTCCCAGCGACGAGGTTCTGCAAGGTCTCGATCGGGGTGATCACATCAGGATAAGGTCTTTTATTGGAAGAAAGGGGTGATGCTTTTTGCCTAGCCAATGCTCGGTTTGGAGTATCAAGATTTTTCGGCGGAGAAGCCTCGAGCTCCTCATCGAGTTCCTCATCTAAAACTGATTTGCTAGAAATAACTTTGGGATGTTTTACTGGAGCCTGTTTCTCCTTTTTAGTCTCCCCGCCCTTGGAGGTTTTGGGAGAAGATGCAGATGTTTTTGGGGAAGCCTTGGAGGATTTGTTCTCTTTGCTCGATTTTTGGTCTTTGGATGGACCTTTACTCTTGGTACCACCCAATAACGATTTGGGGTCGATGGGCTTACCCAATATTTGATCCATAGTAAGCAAAAAAGTAAGTTTGAAAGTTCGAAAATAGATACTAAGCGTGAAGCTCCGATCTCAGTAATTAAGGGTCTTATACAAATGATTTGAGACAGTCCTAATATTTATAGAAGCGACATCCTATTTTTGCAATAATTGAACCGTTGCAACTATTTACAAGTTCAAAAGGGAACAATAAAGATTCAATCAGGAACGATAAAATCAAATGTTAATTCCTACAAAATGAGAAAGATATACAGATTATGAAAGGGAAAACCTTGGAGAAGGACCCTATTACGTAAAGTACTACTCCTATTACATAGCTGTTATAAACGGTCAATTTCTGATTATCGAACTATGAATTGGTTCTGGTCGAGGAATCGGATTCGTTGCCTAAACCACTGTAATCCTTGCCGAAGGCCGTACATAACTGCAAGATTGGCCATTATGCTCGTCATCTGATGAGCCTCCTAAAGTAGATTCAGGGTTATGATCGGACAGCTCAAGCACATCAGGGTTCGGCATTGGGAAGCCAAACTCCTCGACAAAGGGGGCAAAACGGTGATCCTGCCAATTCATATCTGTCTTCGGCAAAGAGGAAGCTTTATAGTCCTTCCCTTCTGCATTCTTATAAGGGTTCATATATTGAAAATATTCGTACAACTTGTCTGGAATTCACTTGGCCGAAACTAGCTGTCGAACCCCTTTATAGAAGATCGTTTGAAGAATCCCTCCCATTCTACTTTGAATTAAGGGATCTAGGACATGGGACGTCAAAAATTCTCGTATGGCTGGAATCAAAGCCTCTTCCCGGCCCTGGGCATATGCTCGCTCGGAATCTTGCTTCGCTTGTTCAAGTTCGATTTTGACTTTCTTGAGCTCTTCCTCGAGGGCAATTTTCTCTTTGACAGTTGATAACAAATCCTCTTCCACGGATGAGGTATGTTTCTTATTGGCGATCTCCAACTCCTCCTTCGTTTTTGACAATTCTCGATGACTAGCCGATAATTTCTTCGTAACGTCATCTAATTGAGCTCGAAGAGTTTTATTCTCGGTCGAAGCCTGCGCGAGCGCGTTATGAGCTTCTTGAGATTCTTGTTCCAGCAACGACAAACGATAAGTCTGAAGCGCGAAGTAATCTCCAGCCTATGATGGAAAAATGATATCAGCATAGTACCTAAGGATTGAGACGTACGGAATACTTAAGTATAAACAGTTATTACCTCCTAGTACGTTCGAGAAAAGTTACTCAGGACTTCAAAGTCACTTTTAATGGTGTGATGAAGCAGATCTTGTTTGAACCGACCGGCCATAAAACTTCTGGTGGCTTTATCAAACTCGTTTTCACCATCTGGTCCGAGGTCGGAGCAAATGGTCCCTTCTTCCGGGTAACCAGCGGCTCTACGCCCGCGAAAATGTTCATTAATAAAATCTGCTACATCCAGTTTAGATCTGCCTGGTCGGCAAGGAACCGAGTCAGAGCTCTTGCCAAATGGTTTTATTCTTCTCGAGGGCCCCGGATGTTCAGCATACCGTTTCCGATCCATACGCTTTTCGTGTTCTTGTATGCCTAAAATACGGGTCCAAGAGTATTGACTATAACAAGCGGAGGATGGATTAGAAGTATCGATCGTGAATACACTACGCAAGGGACCTGCTACAGCGGGATTTGATGAGCTCGAGTTGCCAACCCCTCTCAAAGCTGGGTATATTTCTGGAATCTCGATCGGGTCGATGACCGGATTATCTGCTCCCGTTCCTTGTTCCGCATTGTTTTTCTTCACTAGTTGCTGGGATTGGCTTTGTATGCCCCTGGAACGAGCAGTCCCGATTGACGTAACGATGGACAGTCGAAAATCCTCAACGAATGGATCTGCAGAAGAAGTGCAATACGTTCAGAAAGCTAAGGGAGTAGGTCTAATCTACCTCGCATTCAAGTAAAGGAGAATAATAACATACTCAAAGAGAGCGGCGCTCGAGACGAAGTGCCCGATTCGGACGTGCGTCTGAAAGATCGAGAAGATCCGCCAAGGGATTGAGAGGGCAAGGGAAGAGAAAATTCGACCGTTGGAGCTGGATAATCGCATTTGCTTAGGCCCGCCAACCTCAAAATCCTTTCTTGGACAAGGAGCATAGTCTGATAGGGATCGGATTGAAGAAGGTTCAAAAACTCGTCAGAAAGATGAGGATTAATCTTTTCCTTGATCTTGCGACGACCATACATCCAAGGCCCTTCACCATCCCACCGATATGGTCTAGTTTTCGAGCTGCCCTCAGGACGAATGCTGGGACCTTTCACAAAGAAGAACCTTCTTTTCCAGCTTTTAGTTTTATCCATAGGCACACTCGTAAGGATAGGCTGGTTCGACCGCTGTGAAAAATATACGAACCCCGCATTGGAACCTTTAGACATACTCATCTGGAATACTTGCCAAAAATTCCAAAAAGAAGCCTCCTCTCCTTTGGCCTCCATGAGAACACTGAATGCCACGATGTATGCTATAGAATTTGGAAGAATTTGAGCAGGGGTAAGAGAAAAAGAGGATAAGATACTTCTAAGTAGGGGAATAAATGGGATGCGCAATCCATGTGAAAATTGCTTCTCGTAAAAAGCCTGGCACCCAGGTGGAGGATCAGTTGCACGTTGGCGGTAAGATGGGATGACGATCGAAACCCCTCGGGAAGATATTTTCCGAACTCTTTGTCCAAATAAGTGCGGTCTTCTCGGACAAAAATACAAGAAGTTTGATTTGCGCCGAGCTCGGCCCGATTATGACCAGTTGATCCGGAAGGGGCTTCGAATTTATATATCCTGACAAAAACATTGTCACTAATATTACGTTTCTCTACTACGTTTTCTTCGAGATCTTCTACCTGATTTGCATCCTCAGGATCGGGTTGAAATTCTACCTCTTCAAAGTCATCAATAAGCCTAAGATCAGGATCGGAATCAGGATCCTCTCCGACTTTGCCCTTACCCCTCGAATTTCTTGAACTGGATATTATAAAAGATATAGTTGTATGAAAAGGACAGCTTACGCGATCTCAAAGTAAAAAGTCACTCTAAAAATAATTTTTAACTAGGCAACATATATATAAGGTAAATAAGATGAATTGCGAGTCGTACCTTGAACAGGCACAACGGTTAAGCTCCCTCAGGGTAAAAATCAAAACTATCTTCCAGATATTATAGACCCCTATACCTTATGGAATTGAGAGTATCTCGGTAACCGATGCGGAGAGACATTTTGGTGGAAAGTTCATTACGAAAGCGAAGCAAAAACTCTTTAACGTCGAGATTTATACCAAGACAAGATCATCATATTGTTTCCAAGATATGCACTCTTTTTCCCTGATTCGGTTTTTATCCCAATGGGTTTTTCCGAATTGGGTTTTTAACGAGGCATATCCGAAACACATAAAAAATGATTAGTTCATCACAACACTCGGAATAACATTAAACTTCTTCGAGCTTGAGCTTCACTTTGCGCTCGAGAAGTGGGGGAGTATTGATGGGGGGTATTTTGGAATCTACAATTTGGAGCTAAGGTACAAATGAAAAACCAGAATCCCGACCCCGAAGGCTTAGAATCAAGCTCGGATCACTGTTCAGCCAGCTCGACCCACCTGATGCAGCCCATGCTCGAAAGATACTGTTGGGCCGATCTCAGGCCCAGGCCTATGGGCCTATCCCCGTTTTCAGCTATAAATACCCCAATCATTTATGATGCAGGACACGCTTTCCCAGGTGCACTCCGTTCGAAGCTGCCGCTCGGAAAGATTGTTTAGGCCATTTTATATGTATTTCGCACTCTAGCTTGTACGGCATCTTATAATGCTCAAATAGGACCCCCGATACTTGTAATCTATAAACCTACGATCGCAATATACGTTATTGATCTATTCTCCATTTAGTTTTGTTTGTGATTACGTTGTCTATACTTCAGTCTCGATCTTACTACGAATCTGTGTTAGATCACCAAGCTTTACACATACTTACACACACATAATTATAACTTTCTCAATTCTTAACCAAATCAAGTAAATGAGTAGCCAAATTTCATCTACTCGACGAGAGGAACACAATGGTGGTGGTAATTGAAGGAATAGAAGGTGTTTTCCGGCGAAAATTAGAGGTGGAAGTGGCGGTTTTAAGTGGGTTTCCTTGCATGTCCCTTTTCCGGCCATTTCTTCTCCAATCGAGCTTCACCACGGTGTTCTAGGCGTAAAGGAGAGCGGAATGGTGGGTTCGGTTCATTTTCCGATGCCGATCAACGGTGGTCAACGGCGGTCAACAGTCGGTCAACATGAGCTGCTCCGGTCAGCGATTTCATCTCGAAATGGGTATTCCATTTTCGGTCTTCATTTCTCGATTTGAGTTCGTTTGGTAGTTCCTTGAGCCTAAAGGTTATTGTGTATTATTTACATTGTGGTTAACTTTTGGTTTTAGAATTTAGTTTGAGCATGAGTTTGAGTTCATATTTAATATTTAATGTGACTTGATTTGGTTTTGTTTAAATATTGCTTATATGTTTGGATATTGATTTATTTTCTAAAAAGATTATTGTTCATAATTTTTGAAACTTTGGGGGTATTTTTGAAAGATTTTAAAAGTTCAAGGGTTAGGAATGCAAAAATTTGAGAGTATAATGGACTGGAAATATCTATTTTTATTTAATATTTGGTTAGGTTTACTTGAAAAACATTTGTGTTAAAGTTTGTTTCGTATTTTGCAAAAATGGGAGTTTTTAAAACATTCGGGGTTCTTTTTGTAAATCTGAAAATAAGGGGGGTAACGGTGCTGTTTGGTCACTGTTTTTACATTGTTACTTTTATAAACTTTTTGTTAATTGATTTGAAGTAGTGCTTTGATAACTTGTGTTTTAAGATTGAAAATTTGAAATATTTCCTAAGAAAATTTATAATGAAAGAACTTTTGTTTCTCATTGTTAGTTTGTGAAAGTTATTAAAATTTATTGCTAAATCTCAGTTTTATATTGAAATTATGATTGATTATTTTTAAATATCACTTAAATGCGTGGATCTTGAATTAATTTTCAAGAAAATTGGTTTTATTAAGTTTTCAAAACTATGAGGGTATTTTTGAAAGTTTTAAACTTGTGGGATTTTTATGGATTTGAATTTTAATGTAACAAGTTACTTAATACTTTTATTTGATTTTCGATATGAGTTTAAATAAAAATCTTTTGATTTAAAGTTTGTTGCAATTTTTTGCAAAAATGGATATTCTCAAACGTGTAGGGGCTGTTTTGTAAATCTGAAAAATAAAGGTGAAATTTTTGCTGTTTTGACACTGTTTTATGAAATAAGTATTTTGAGTTTTGAAAATAATATCTCTTAATTGAAGTTGATGTCATAAGTTTTAAGCACTTTTGTGTGATATGTTAGTTTAGGAAATCCTTGTGTAGGATTTTCATTTGTTACGTTTTAGTAAGGTTGTTAGATACATTCTTAGTCGTTTACGTATTTGCTCAGGTTTCGGATACACTTCATTGTGGAATTTTGATCGCCGTAATAAGCTCCTCAGGTGAGTGCTATGTGTTACTTGTGTGTAAGTCTAAATGTGCTAGTAGGTCGAGTCATAACTGTAACTTGGTACTAAACGAACAAGCATGTGATGTATGATAACATAAAGAACTCGGCTGCTAGGACAAGTTACACGTTGAATTATTGTTTATATCTATGTGCTTATGAGTCATTGATATTGTATGTTGAACTGTTATTCAGATGTTTACCGATTTCCTGTTACTGAACTGTTATTGTTACTGTTACTGTTACTATACTGTTTACTGTTACTGTGTGGGCCCCTATTTTGGTGTGCGGAATCGTGGTTAACCCGGAAAGTAAGGGCCGGAGGGTTACCTCGATCCACCGTAGACCCGCTTCACGAGCCAAGTGTGGAGGTTACACTTGGGGAGTGAATGTCAAACTCCTGGTATTTGACGTCAATGCGCACTATAATGTAAGGTCGCACCTTACTTGGAGTGTTCGGTGGTGGTTTTCCTGACTGTGGATTGGAGGGTAAGAGGAGAACGGCATCAACAAATGTTGGTTACTTGTTTAACGTGCTTAAATTGTTATAGCATATGTTCATTTACTGTACTGTTGTATATGCTCATGTATATTATGTTGCATCACGCACAAGTGCACTACAGCCTCACTAAGTTGGACGATCAACTTATGCATTCCGTGTTTCAATCTTTTCAGCTACAGGTGTTTGGGGTAAATGATAGTTCATGATGCGGTTAGGTCATCACGGTTGCGGTCCCACCCTAGTTCCAGAGAGTAGTTGAAATTTTGTTTAAATTCTTTTTTTATTTTATGATTTTCGTTAGAACTCATATTTTAAACCTCCTATAATGTCTAAGTTCATTTTTATTATATCTTGCTAAATATCTTGGTATTTTAACTAATTTTGTAAAATGGGAATATCTATAGAAAATGATTCTTAATTTTATCAAATATTAATCTTAATCTTCTTGTATTTCTTTTGAGTCCCAGAAGTTGTTTCACCATGTCATGTCATCCGCTAAAATTTGTTCCGCTTTAAACTTAGTAATCAAAATTGTTCTTAAATCGTTTTAAACCGCTTCCGCTTAAAATCTTTAATTCTCGATTTTAATTTATCGTTCTTTTTAAAGGTTTCGATATTTTAATTCTTTTTCAAAATAATAATAACTTTTCGACCGTTATCCGACGGACCCGCGGAGTCGGGCCGTTACAGATGTTATCAGAGCTTCGGCTCATGGCCAGGATATGGTCCTCAGAATTCGTACTGTGGTGCTAGTAAGGTGGGACTAACCGGCAAGATTTCAGGGTGTCTACCCACATTGGGTAGTTCACTTTTAGGACAAAACCGCAACCAAAACATAGGTATTGTGCGTGGCCTCGGGGGAAGGGGATATGTTTGATTGTTAATGTGATTACTCGATTTGTTGTTTTAATTTTGGTATCCAGAATATACTTGACGTTACTTTGACTGAACTGTTTGAATTTTTGTCTGATGATGATTGTATATGAATATCCTTCTTGATTTCGTGTTTAGTGAATTACTTAAATCAAGTGACCTTACTCGAAGTACATATAAAATGACTAATATATCCCTAAAACTTTTCAAATGCCATCATTGCATGAGTTTTCCTTATTCAGAATTCATGTTTATGACTTCAGACATTTCCTCTCCAAATTGATTTATCTACTTTAGAAAGCTCTATTCATTTTCTTTCTTTTTAATTAATTGTTTCGCCCTTACTATATTGTTCGTACTTTTTATTTCGAGCTTGTGATCCTTATATGTATGTTTTTCGTCATTGTGATGAATCCAATTGTTACTTATCGATTCCTTTCTTTTCTATTAACGACGAGTCTTCATATTCTTATCCAACATAAACCCTGAGATTTAACTCGTTCTCCTGATTTCAAACATTACTCTTTCGTAATGATCCATCGAATCTGAATATATTTGGATTCTCCTTGAGCTTCGTCCTTTGATTTTAACTCATTCTCGAACCCATCATGTTTTTGAGTTTTGTGTATGGGTTATTCTTGATAGTATGAAATCGATATGTTTCTTTGAATCTTGGTGATTTACTATAAATTTCATCCCTCACATACGATTCTTAAAAATCATAGTTCATTTGAACCTTCAGATCGGTTTAGTCATTGTTATAATGACTTTATTTACTATTTTTATGTTCATGACTAACTATGATTCATCTCGCTAGTTCGTGCTCCATGGAAACTCTTTCTTAGTCATTGTTAGTTGATTGATAATGACTATTTTGAACCTAGTACTTCAAGTGTGTCTCATTCTTCAAATGTCCATGTTTCTACTTTTCCTCGAGGTTGAAATTTACTTTCACCTGAACCTACATTTGTAGGTACTTCCTAAATACGAAGTATTAATTATTTGATCTAGATTACTATGAATTGCCACTCTTGATTCTGGCATACTTTTTGTATGTTGACCAAAATATGTGACCCCTAATTGTTATATACGCGTCTTGATGATGTATTATATAAGTTCTTGGAAAACGTAATTAATGGAGTGTGGCGACAACCAAATAGTCTTTAACATCAAGACTTGCTATCGAGGATTCAGATAGAATGAAAGACAAGGGTCTAAAAGAAACAAAGGGGTCTATCAATAAGATCGAAATTCCTCTCTCTATTGAATCTATCGGCATGTTGAAATTTCGAGAAAGGATGTTTCCACAAAAGTTAAGTGTATCGATGAACAAGTCTTTTGAAGAAGCCTGCTCATCACATTATAGTCTTTTCCCTAGAGGAATCGAGTGTAACGAATGTCATTGGTTGAAGAGAAGCGTTGCAACTATCTTCGGCCTCAAGTAAATCAACTATCGACTAAGGAAATAATCAGAGACATTTCAAAACTTTGATTTCCACTGACAGAACTCTTGAATTAATTTCCATTATCCTTATTGGCACACTTGGTTTAACCTTCTTCTTGCTACTTCGATCTCTTGACTTGATTATCATTGTTACCGTTATTCTGTTTTGTTTGCAATCTTCATCGATCTTCTTTTCGTTACCGGTATTCAGTTTGACCATATTATCTACATAAATTGACTCGGTCATCTTTTACAATATTTATCAAGGCACTTCATTGGACTGTCATTTCTGATTCCTGCTGAGAATATCAATTCAGATGTCTTCCGCTATCTTTTGAATTTCATTGGCAAAATCGAATTTTTGTGTTATAACGTGAAAGTTTTCCTTTTTGGGAGAATCTAACTACGGCATGTGGGTTTGATTATTCATCGAACTTTGATTTATCGCGTAAAATTCCACGTATGAAGTTCTAGAAGAATTTTTCCTCATGCTCGCGACTACATATCATCAGACTCCAGAAACATCTAGAGAAAAGATTTGTTCACATACTCATCCAAATCAAGAAACCAGTGGACTCCATCGTTTAAAGCCTCATGGTGCTGTCAAAGTATACAAGAAATGACTTGGGAAATACAAAAAGAGATACGACATCATCACTCGAACTTCTCGAAACTAAAGTGTGAATTTGGGGACCAAATTCTTTTAAGGAGGGAAGAATGTAAAACCCCGAAAATTCATTCATGAATTTTCTTTCCTATAACTTTATTTACTTGAAATTGATAATTTTAATAATGTGGATTTAATAATTGAAACTAAAATTTATATCTATGTTGTTGAAAAATTCAACTAGTGAGCATATTTTTAAATTTGAAGTGATTTAAATTGATATTCATTTGAATTATTATTCATGTTGTGCAAATTAAGAATTATAAATACTCACTCTTATGTTATTTTGAGGATTTAAATGCAAGAAAAAAATAAAAAGGGGGACTTCTTGATTGTCCCAAGACTTTGAGGACTAAAAAGAAAAAATTCGAAATTTGAGAGTGTGAATTGCAAAACACACATTAAATACTTGAAATTTCAGCTACACTCTCTCATTCTTCATCTTCCCCACCCAACACACACACTAAAAGGTATTTTCGCACACACAAAACCCCTTTCTTTAATTTGTTCATAACTTTCTCATTTCTTAACCAAATCGAGCAAATAAGTAGTCCAAATTCATCTACTCGACGAGAGCTTTCTATTGGTACCATTATTCGTCGGAAATTATTGCCGGAAAAGTAACGACGGCGGCGGCAAGGTGCGGTTTTAAGTGGGTTTTCTTGCATGTCCATTTTCCGGTCATTTCTTCAACAATCGAGCTTCACCACGGTGTTCTAGGCTTAGAGGAGAGTGGAATGGTGGGGTCGGCTCATTTTCCGACGTCGGTCAACGGCCGGTCAACGGTGGTCAACGGTGGTCAACGCGGTCAACGGTGCCTGCTCCGGTCAGCGACTTCGTCTCGGAATGGGTATTCCATTTTCGGTCTTCATTTCTCGATTTGAGTTCGTTAGGTAGTTCTTTGAGCTTAAATGTTATTGTGTGTTTATTTGGTTAATTTTTGGCTTTAAAATTTAATTTGAGCATGAAATTGAGTTCATACTATGTTATGCATGTATCTCGATTAACTCGATTTTTGCTATAAGGTTGGTGTAGTTTTGCTTGGTTTAAATAAATGTTTATTAGATATTTGGAACTTGATTTATTTTTGTAAGAAAGTTATTGTTCATAATTTTTTAAGCTTTAGGGGGTAATTTTGAAAGATTTTAAAAGTTGAAGGTTTAGGGATGCAAAAATTTTGGGAGTATAATGGACTGAGAATCTCTATTTTTGTTCAATATTTGATATGAGTTTACTTAAAAATTATTTGTTTTAAAGTTGCTCCAAGTTTGTTTGCAAAAAGGGAGTTTTTGAAACTTTTGGGGTTAGTTTTGCAAATCTGAAAATAAGGGGTGAAATGCGCTGTTTTGTCGCTGTTTTTGCATGGTTCTTTTATAAATTCTTGATTAATTGATTTGAAGTAGTGGTTTATTCATTTTAGTTTTAAGATTGAAAATTTGTAAAAATTTTCGAAGAAACTTATAATTAAAGAACTTTTTTTTCTCATTGTTAGTTTGTAAAAAGTTATTAAACCTTATTGTTAAAGCTCAATTAGAACGGTTTTGTTCTAGTTTATCTCTTTCGTGGCTATGTTTACCTCGGTTCATGAACGAACCATAGAACCTTTAGATCGGACGTAAATGTCCAATTTTTTATCGTGGCTTCGATATTGAACAACCACGATTCAATTGTTTGCTCGACTAAAACATTGCTTTAGTCACTCTAGAATCCTTGTGGTGTGATTAGATTCTAAGATCGTTACATAAACGTGTACAGGAGCCGAAGACGCTACTTTTCCGCAATTTCTCGAGAATCGTAAGCTACACAGGTGAGTGCTGTGTGTTACTCGTGTGTAAGTCCGAATGTGCTAGTAGGTCGAGTCATAACTGCAACTTAGTCCTTGAATAAACGAGCATGCAATGTATGATACAATGAAAAACTCAACTTTTAGGACAAAATATACATCTTGAATTATATGATAATGCCTATGTGCTTACGAGTCCTGGATATCATATATTGAACCATTTTAATGATTGTTATTGAGTTGGTTGCTGATTTCATGTTACTGGATTGTTAATGTACTGCCTTGTTATTGGATTGTTATTGTACTGTATTGTTACTGTACTGTACTGCTTGCTATTATTGTGTGGGCCCTATTTTGGTGTGCGGACTCAAAGGTAACCCGGAAGGTTAGGGCCGGAAGGTTACCTTGATCCACCGCAGACCCGGCTTCACAAACCAAGTGTGGAGGTTACACTTGGGGAGTGAAGTCAAACTCTTGGCATTAGACGTCTATGCGCACAGATAGTAAGGTAGCTCCTTACTTGGAGTGTTCGGTGGTGGTTTTCCTGACTGTGGATTGGAGGGTAAGAGGAGGACGGCATCAACAAATATTGGTTACTTGTTTAACGTGCTTAAATCGTTATAGCATATGTTCATTTCTGTACTGATGTATATGCTCATGTATATTATGTTGCATCCACGCACATGTGCACTATAGCCTCACTAAGTTGGACGATCAACTTATGCATTCCATGTTTCAATCTTTTCAGCTACAGGTGTTTGGGTAAATGATAGTTCATGATGCGGTTAGGTCATCACGGTTGCGGTCCCACCCTAGTTCCAGAGAGTAATTAAACTTTTGTTTAAATTCTTATTTGATTTTAAGATTTTCGTTTGAACTCATGGTTTAAATCTCCTATAATGTTTAAGTTCATTTCTATTATATCTTGTTAAATATCTTGGTATTTTAGCTAATTTTGTAAAATGGGAATATCTATCGAAAATAATTTTTAAATTTTATCAAATATTAATCTTAATGTTCTTTCTAAAATTTGTTTTAATTACTTTCGCTTTAAACTTAGTAATCAAAATTGTTCTTATATCGTTTTAAACCGCTTCCGCATTTATACTTTTAATTTATCGTTTTCCGTAAAAATAAATAAATAAAGTTTCAGAATTTTTATACCTTTTCAAAATAATAATAGTTTTTCGACCGTTATCCGACGGACCCGCGGAGTCGGGCCGTTACAGATGGTATCAGAGCTTCGGCTCATGGCCAGGATATGGTCCTCGGAATTCGTACTGTGGTGCTAGTAAGGTGGGACTAACCGGCAATACTTTAGGGTGTCTACCCACATTGGGTAGTTCATTTTTAAGATAAAACCGCAACCAAAACATAGGTATTGTGCATGGCCTCGGGGGAAGGGGATATGTTTGATTGTTAATGTGATTTCTTGATTTGTTATTTTATTGTTGGTGTACATAATATACTTGACGTTACTTTGACTGAACTATTTGAATTATTGTCTGATGATGATTGTAGATGAATATCCTCCTTGATTTCGAGTTTGGTGAATTACTTAAATCAAGTGACCTTATTTGAAGTATATATAAAATGACTAATATATCCCTAAACATTTTCGAATTCCATCATTACATGAGTTTTTTCTTATTCAGAATTCATGTTGATGACTTCAGACATTTCCTCTCCAAATTGATTTATCTACTTTAGTAAGCTTGCGCGAAAGTCTTACGGTCAACTCAATTCGAATAACTCACTTTGTGGAATAAGGCTGCAATCAAAATTATATGCGTATGTATGATCTCAATGGAGGTTTGATGTCTTGGTATCACTGTTTCGTTACCAAATGACTAGAATGACCTCAAATATTTAACCATCATTATCGTTTGACTACGATTAATTCGGAGAAAGCTCTTTCTTTCTCTATCTTACTCTCGTATTTAGATCCTGGAATCAAGTTTCTTTCTTGGGACACTTGTAAGTTAACTAAAGTAGTCATGGGGGCTCTTAAGATTCCTTTAATTGTGCTTAATTCATTCAAAACTCGTTCTCCTGATTTCAAACATTACTCTTTCGTAACGAGCCATCGAATCTGAATGTATTTGGATTTTCCTTGGGCTCCGTTCCTTGGTTTTAACTCATTCCAGAACCCATCATGTTTTTGAGTTTTGTGTATGGGTTATTCTTGATAGTATGAAATCGATACACGTTTCTTTGAATCTTGGTGATTTACTATAAATTTCATTCCTCCTATACAATTCTTAAAAATCATAGTTCATTTGAACCTTCAGATCGATTTACTTATGTTCATGCCTGACTATGATTCATCTCGCTAGTTCGTGCTCCATGAAAACTCTTTCTTAGTCATTGTTAGTTTGATTGATAATGACTACTTTGTACCTAGTACTTCAGGTGTGTCTCATTCTTCAATTATCCATGGTTCTACTTTTCCTCGAGGTTGAAATATACTCTCATCTGAACTTACATTTGTAGATACTTCCTAAATACGAAGTATTAATTATTTGATATCGATTACTATGAACTGTCACTCTTGATTCTGGCATACTCTTTGTATGTTGATCAAAATTTGTGACCCCTATTTGTTATATATGCGTTTAGACGATGTATTATATAAGTTATTGGGAAAGGTAATTAATGGAGTGTGGCGACAACCAAATAGTCTTTAACATCAAGACTTGCTATCGAAGTTTAAGATAGAATGAAAGACAAGGGTCTAAAAGAAACAAAGGGGTCTATCAAGACGATCGAAATTGAATCTATCGGCATGTTGAAATTTCGAGAAATGATGTTTCCACAAAAGTTAAGTGTATCGATGAACAAGTCAATTGAAGAAGCCTACTCATCCCATTGTTTCCCTGGAGAAATCGAGTGTAACAAATGTCATTGGTTGAAGAAAACGTTGCAACCATCTTCGCATCTAGTAAATCAGCTATCGACTAAGGAAATAAGCCGAAGATACCTTCTTTATTACACAAGAACTTCAAGGATCCGCAATCACTCAAAAGTGAATTAATCCTAACTCTATAATCTTTCTATGACGTGACCGAATTCGTCTCCTAACATCTCCTACTCATTTCTATCAGATGAATATCTCTAATTGAGCTCTAGAATTGTTCACTGTTTATTTTCCATATGCGCTAATGCTATTTCCTTCGCTTCCATGTGCGATACTCAGTTTCTTTCTCGCAATTTTACTTTTGAATTGACCAAAATTTCTTTGATCCTTTCTTGAGCTTTATTCTTGAACTTGCTTACCTTAATCTGATACTTTTAAATATTGTTTCTCACAATTTCTTGAATTTGACAGTTTCTTCTTGAACTGATTGTCATTCTAATTAAAACCCCTCCCTTAATAGTTTATTGACACTTTTAATTCAGCTTCTTGTTGTTCAATCGAAGCTTCCAATTTGATATTTGAGTTGTATATTTGTTCGGAGTTTGTACTCCCTTTTTCTTTCACGAGCTACTTCTTCATGGTGAACTCGTGAATCATATGCTTACCTTAGTTTGATTCAGTGGTTAGTAATATTTCATTATCTTTATTCCCTTAACCTAATTATTGAATTGCGAAAGGTTCAGAAAAAGTCTCTTCCATTTCATATTATTCCTGCTTGTTATTCTAGAAGGAATGTACAATCAACTTCATACTTGTATCATGTTCTTTCTAAATTTGTTTCATCCTATTTGTTATCATTAATCTTGAAATTGGACATTTTCATTTTCCTTGCCTTGTTCTTGAACCTTATTCGCTTTGTCTTTAGTATCATCATTACACTCATTGCTTCTTTAAATGAACCTTTGAATGATTCGTTTTATTCTCGCTTGATATTTAGACGTCCAAAGACACTTTAGCGCTCTGGTTGTTAATACCAAAACTTTTGATTCGATTTTGACATCCCCGATTCAACCTTCTTGTTATTAAGACTTCTGATGTGATAGTCTTATAATACCCCTAGTGATACTTGTTATTTGATTACGTTTGTCTAAATTGAGTTTTTCTTCGAATGTCATAACTTATGTTTCCCATTCATTTTCATAATCCTTTTTAAGACTTCTATTCGACTGTGTCCTGTCACATTCATTGAAAATCCTTAATCGACCACTTTCTGGTTATATTATTTGAACAATCCTTGACTCGATCGACCTTTCAGGTCCTCATTACTTTATTCCGAAGTTATTTTTGCTCAGTCTATAAACTCAATTGCTTCCTTTTTTTTCATGGGCAAAATTTTTGGTTCAACTGTCCTTTATGATCCTTATAGAAATTTATCGTTTCGGTGTTGCTTGATACTTTATTGAACCCCTTTGCTAATATATGGTCATTTCTGAATCGTCTCTTTGATTCCATATCATTCATACTTGTTAACTTCATTGACCATGAAACATTTTCACTCAGTCATCGACTTTCTTTTGAACTCCACACTGTTATCTTGTTCTTTCTAAACATGTCCTTTCATCGTGGTTAGTTTCTCGTAGATGGTGTTCTCATTTTTCTTGGATCTCGTTCTTTAACTCTATACGCTTTCTACGTTGTACTTTTGTTACATTCGTTGCTACTTAAAATGAATCTTTGAGTAGCGAATTTTATCTTAGTTCAATTTTTAAATAATCAGAGACATTTCAAAACTTTGATTTCCACTGACAGAACTCTTGAATTAATTTCCATTATCCTTATTGGCACACTTGGTTTAACCTTCTTCTTGCTACTTCGATCTCTTGACTTGATTATCATTGTTACCGTTATTCTGTTTTGTTTGCAATCTTCATCGATCTTCTTTTCGTTACCGGTATTCAGTTTGACCATATTATCTACATAAATTGACTCGGTCATCTTTTACAATATTTATCAAGGCACTTCATTGGACTGTCATTTCTGATTCCTGCTGAGAATATCAATTCAGATGTCTTCCGCTATCTTTTGAATTTCATTGGCAAAATCGAATTTTTGTGTTATAACGTGAAAGTTTTCCTTTTTGGGAGAATCTAACTACGGCATGTGGGTTTGATTATTCATCGAACTTTGATTTATCGCGTAAAATTCCACGTATGAAGTTCTAGAAGAATTTTTCCTCATGCTCGCGACTACATATCATCAGACTCCAGAAACATCTAGAGAAAAGATTTGTTCACATACTCATCCAAATCAAGAAACCAGTGGACTCCATCGTTTAAAGCCTCATGGTGCTGTCAAAGTATACAAGAAATGACTTGGGAAATACAAAAAGAGATACGACATCATCACTCGAACTTCTCGAAACTAAAGTGTGAATTTGGGGACCAAATTCTTTTAAGGAGGGAAGAATGTAAAACCCCGAAAATTCATTCATGAATTTTCTTTCCTATAACTTTATTTACTTGAAATTGATAATTTTAATAATGTGGATTTAATAATTGAAACTAAAATTTATATCTATGTTGTTGAAAAATTCAACTAGTGAGCATATTTTTAAATTTGAAGTGATTTAAATTGATATTCATTTGAATTATTATTCATGTTGTGCAAATTAAGAATTATAAATACTCACTCTTATGTTATTTTGAGGATTTAAATGCAAGAAAAAAATAAAAAGGGGGACTTCTTGATTGTCCCAAGACTTTGAGGACTAAAAAGAAAAAATTCGAAATTTGAGAGTGTGAATTGCAAAACACACATTAAATACTTGAAATTTCAGCTACACTCTCTCATTCTTCATCTTCCCCACCCAACACACACACTAAAAGGTATTTTCGCACACACAAAACCCCTTTCTTTAATTTGTTCATAACTTTCTCATTTCTTAACCAAATCGAGCAAATAAGTAGTCCAAATTCATCTACTCGACGAGAGCTTTCTATTGGTACCATTATTCGTCGGAAATTATTGCCGGAAAAGTAACGACGGCGGCGGCAAGGTGCGGTTTTAAGTGGGTTTTCTTGCATGTCCATTTTCCGGTCATTTCTTCAACAATCGAGCTTCACCACGGTGTTCTAGGCTTAGAGGAGAGTGGAATGGTGGGGTCGGCTCATTTTCCGACGTCGGTCAACGGCCGGTCAACGGTGGTCAACGGTGGTCAACGCGGTCAACGGTGCCTGCTCCGGTCAGCGACTTCGTCTCGGAATGGGTATTCCATTTTCGGTCTTCATTTCTCGATTTGAGTTCGTTAGGTAGTTCTTTGAGCTTAAATGTTATTGTGTGTTTATTTGGTTAATTTTTGGCTTTAAAATTTAATTTGAGCATGAAATTGAGTTCATACTATGTTATGCATGTATCTCGATTAACTCGATTTTTGCTATAAGGTTGGTGTAGTTTTGCTTGGTTTAAATAAATGTTTATTAGATATTTGGAACTTGATTTATTTTTGTAAGAAAGTTATTGTTCATAATTTTTTAAGCTTTAGGGGGTAATTTTGAAAGATTTTAAAAGTTGAAGGTTTAGGGATGCAAAAATTTTGGGAGTATAATGGACTGAGAATCTCTATTTTTGTTCAATATTTGATATGAGTTTACTTAAAAATTATTTGTTTTAAAGTTGCTCCAAGTTTGTTTGCAAAAAGGGAGTTTTTGAAACTTTTGGGGTTAGTTTTGCAAATCTGAAAATAAGGGGTGAAATGCGCTGTTTTGTCGCTGTTTTTGCATGGTTCTTTTATAAATTCTTGATTAATTGATTTGAAGTAGTGGTTTATTCATTTTAGTTTTAAGATTGAAAATTTGTAAAAATTTTCGAAGAAACTTATAATTAAAGAACTTTTTTTTCTCATTGTTAGTTTGTAAAAAGTTATTAAACCTTATTGTTAAAGCTCAATTAGAACGGTTTTGTTCTAGTTTATCTCTTTCGTGGCTATGTTTACCTCGGTTCATGAACGAACCATAGAACCTTTAGATCGGACGTAAATGTCCAATTTTTTATCGTGGCTTCGATATTGAACAACCACGATTCAATTGTTTGCTCGACTAAAACATTGCTTTAGTCACTCTAGAATCCTTGTGGTGTGATTAGATTCTAAGATCGTTACATAAACGTGTACAGGAGCCGAAGACGCTACTTTTCCGCAATTTCTCGAGAATCGTAAGCTACACAGGTGAGTGCTGTGTGTTACTCGTGTGTAAGTCCGAATGTGCTAGTAGGTCGAGTCATAACTGCAACTTAGTCCTTGAATAAACGAGCATGCAATGTATGATACAATGAAAAACTCAACTTTTAGGACAAAATATACATCTTGAATTATATGATAATGCCTATGTGCTTACGAGTCCTGGATATCATATATTGAACCATTTTAATGATTGTTATTGAGTTGGTTGCTGATTTCATGTTACTGGATTGTTAATGTACTGCCTTGTTATTGGATTGTTATTGTACTGTATTGTTACTGTACTGTACTGCTTGCTATTATTGTGTGGGCCCTATTTTGGTGTGCGGACTCAAAGGTAACCCGGAAGGTTAGGGCCGGAAGGTTACCTTGATCCACCGCAGACCCGGCTTCACAAACCAAGTGTGGAGGTTACACTTGGGGAGTGAAGTCAAACTCTTGGCATTAGACGTCTATGCGCACAGATAGTAAGGTAGCTCCTTACTTGGAGTGTTCGGTGGTGGTTTTCCTGACTGTGGATTGGAGGGTAAGAGGAGGACGGCATCAACAAATATTGGTTACTTGTTTAACGTGCTTAAATCGTTATAGCATATGTTCATTTCTGTACTGATGTATATGCTCATGTATATTATGTTGCATCCACGCACATGTGCACTATAGCCTCACTAAGTTGGACGATCAACTTATGCATTCCATGTTTCAATCTTTTCAGCTACAGGTGTTTGGGTAAATGATAGTTCATGATGCGGTTAGGTCATCACGGTTGCGGTCCCACCCTAGTTCCAGAGAGTAATTAAACTTTTGTTTAAATTCTTATTTGATTTTAAGATTTTCGTTTGAACTCATGGTTTAAATCTCCTATAATGTTTAAGTTCATTTCTATTATATCTTGTTAAATATCTTGGTATTTTAGCTAATTTTGTAAAATGGGAATATCTATCGAAAATAATTTTTAAATTTTATCAAATATTAATCTTAATGTTCTTTCTAAAATTTGTTTTAGTTACTTTCGCTTTAAACTTAGTAATCAAAATTGTTCTTATATCGTTTTAAACCGCTTCCGCATTTATACTTTTAATTTATCGTTTTCCGTAAAAATAAATAAATAAAGTTTCAGAATTTTTATACCTTTTCAAAATAATAATAGTTTTTCGACCGTTATCCGACGGACCCGCGGAGTCGGGCCGTTACAAAAGATACCTTCTTTATTACACAAGAACTTCAAAGATCCGCAATCACTCAAAAGTGAATTAATCCCAACTCTATAATCTTTCGATGACGTGAGCGAATTCGTCTTCTAACATCTCCTACTCATTTCTATCAGACGAATATCTCTAATTGAGCTCTAGAATTGTTCATTGTTTATTTTCCATATGCGCTAATGCTATTTCCTTCGCTACCATATGCGATAGTCAGTTTCTTTCTCTCAATTTAATTCTGAATTGACCAAAACTTCTTTGATCATTTCTTGAACTTTATTCTTGAACTTGTTTGCCTTGATCTCATACTTTTAAATATTGTTTCTCACAATTTCTTGAATTTGACGGTTTCTTCTTGGACCGATTGCCATTCTAATTAAAACCCTCCCTTCATAGTTTATTGACACTTTCAATATAGCTTTTTGTTGTCCGATCGAAGCTTCCAATTAGATATTTGAGTTTTACATTTGTTCGGAGTTTGTACTCCCTTTTTATTTCACGAGCTACTTCTTCATAGTGAATTCGTGAATCAGATTGCTTACCTTAATCTGATTAAGTGGTTCGGAATATTTCATTATTTTTATTCCCTGAACCTAATTATTGAATTGCGATAGGTTCAGCAGAAGTCTCTTCGATTTCATATTATTACTGCTTGTTATTCTAAAAAGGAATGTACTGTCAACTTCATACTTGTATCATATTCCTTCTGAAGTTGTTTTATCCTATTTGTTATCATTAACCTTGTAAATTGGACCATTTGATTTTCCGTGCCTTGTTCTTGAACCTTATTCGCTCTAATATCATCATTACACTCATTACTTCTTTAAATGAAGCTTTGAATGGTGCATTTTGTCTTAACTTGATTTTCAGATTTTCAAAAACACTTTAACGCTCTGGACATTAATATCAGAACCTTTGTCTTTATTGATATCCCTGATTCAAACTTCTTGTTATCTCTATTGAGACTTTTGATGTGATAGCTTTATAACCCTTAGCGATAATCGTTATTTGATTACATTGTTCAAATTGAGCTTTTAATTCGAATATCTATTATTATCATTACAACTCACATTTTTCCATTCATTTTCATAATCCTTGTTAAGACTCCTATTAGACTGTGCCTTGTCGCATTCATTGAAAATACTTAATCGACCACTTTCTGTTTATATTATTTGAAAAATCCTTGACTCGATCGACCTTTGAGGTCCTCATTATTTTATTCCGAAGTTATTTTAGCTCAGTCTATAAACTCAATTGCATCATTTTTCATGGGCAAAATTTCTGGTTCAACTGTCCTTTATGATCCTTATAGAAATTTATCGTTTCGGTGTTTCTTGATACTTTATTGAACCCATTTGCTAATATATGGTCGTTTCTGAATCATCTTTGATTCAATATCATCCATACTTGTTAACTTCATTGACCATGCAACATTTTCACTCAGTCATCGACTTTCTTTTGAACTCCACACTGTTATCTTGTTCTTTCTAAACATGTTCTTTCATCGTGGTTAGTTTCTCGAATATGATGTTCTCATTTTTCTTGGATCTCGTTCTTGAACTCTATACGCTTTCTATGTTGTACTTTTGTTACATTCGTTACTACTTAAAATGAATCTTTGAGTAGCGAATTTTATCTTAGTTCAATTTTTAAATAATCAAAGACATTTCAAAGCTTTGATTACCATTGACAGAATTCTTGAATTAATTTCCATTATCCTTATTGTCACACTTGGTTTAACCTTCTTCTTATTATCTCTAATAAGATGTTTGGGGAAATTCTCCATAGTCCAGCATATTGATATATCATGTCGGATTTGTTTGGTTAATTACAGCGAATTCCTAATCCAATTGTCTTTCGCAATCAGTTGTTTTACCATATTGTCTTAATCTTGAAATAATTACTTAAGTTCTTATTCCGACTACTGTTTGTTACTTCTATTGAGATTTCCCCGGATTTGATGTATGCTAAAAATCCCTGTTCTTCTACTTTCATATTACTGCTATTGAGCTTGTGAATTCGATTACTTTGTTATTCTTAAGAAAGATTTTGATTTAATTGCCTTTTGTGATCTTTCTCAAACTTCTAGTTTGACTAATTCCAAATAGTGAGTCAATTGTATTCATTGCCGTTAATTTTAGATCGAATACTCTTTGTTATAGTTAAAAATTATAAAATTGACTGGGATTAGAAGATAGTGTTTGGAGCACGACCTCAAAAATTTTTGAAAGATCCGAAATCACGGAGTACATGCTAGCATTACCTTTTATTCCTTGAAGTGAACGTGACATCTTCTACTTATCGGTGAAGTGGCAAGTACCGTGTAGATCCTTATAGAAGGACCAAACATAATCCGCTACAAATTATAAGGAACTAGTCGTATGAGGAGAAGCTAATTCGTTTACGCGATAGAAGATCTTAAGGATTACAAAATCAGGAGATTGCTCTTACGAAGACTTTTTGCTAAAGTTTGAAATTCGAAGAAGTTATGTGATAAAGAGAAGATGAACTATAACATAATACCAGGTACGAATTTGGGGACCAAATTCTTTTAACGGAGGGAGAATGTAATACCCCAAAAATTTCGTGTTTCAAAAATTCCTGAAGTTTTACTTTTGTTTAGTGAAAATATTTTTGAGGTTATTTATTTTGAGAAAGTTTATGAAATTTTATTTATTATGAAGTTGTGCTTTTATGTAAAACTAAAATGATCCTGAAAATAAGAGATATTTGAGATTAAAGTTTTAAAAACTTTTGGAGTGAAAGTGTAATTGAATTCTTGACTAATATGATTAAGTTTATTTATTTTTTTAGATTCTTTTGCTGTTTTTAAAATTTTGGGGCTAAAGTGCCACTTTTGAAAACTCAAGGGTCAAAATGCAAAAAAAAAAATTGAATTTGCCGCAGGACAATTGTCCTGCTGCTGGCCGTGAAAGCACGAGTGGAGGAGGTCTTAAACCTCCACTTGTAGCTCATATTTCTTGGAGAAGAAATAATGGAATATCACCCATCATTTTTCATTCTTCTAATTATGTTACACACCATTAAATACATGTTTAGCAACAAAAATCAGAAAGAGAAAAATGTGGGTTTGATAATTTCCTTCTACATTTCTTACTTTCACCATTGTCATCTTCCCAAGCATTACACATACTTACACACACATAATTATAACTTTCTCAATTCTTAACCAAATCAAGTAAATGAGTAGCTAAAATTCATCTACTCGACGAGAGGAACACAATGGTGGTGGTAATTGAAGGAATAGAAGGTGTTTTCCGGCGAAAATTAGAGGTGGAAGTGGCGGTTTTAAGTGGGTTTCATTGCATGTCCCTTTTCCGGCCATTTCTTCGACAATCGAGCTTCACCACGGTGTTCTAGGCTTAGAGGAGAGCGGAATGGTGGGTTCGGCTCATTTTTTGGTGCCGATCAACGGTGGTCAATGGCAGTCAACATTCGGTCAACATGGGCTGCTCCGGTCAGCGATTTCATCTCGGAATGGGTATTCCATTTTCGGTCTTCATTTCTCGATTTGAGTTCGTTAGGTAGTTCCTTGAGCCTAAAGGTTATTGTGTATTATTTACATTGTGGTAAACTTTTGGTTTTAGAATTTAGTTTGAGCATGAGTTTGAGTTCATATTTAATATTTAATGTGACTTGATTTGGTTTTGTTTAAATATTGCTTATATGTTTGGATCTTGATTTATTTTCTAAAAAGATTATTGTTCATAATTTTTGAAACTTTGGGGGTATTTTTGAAAGATTTTAAAAGTTCAAGGGTTAGGAATCCAAAAATTTGAGAGTATAATGGACTGGAAATATCTATTTTTATTTGATATTTGGTTAGGTTTACTTGAAAAACATTTGTGTTAAAGTTTGTTTCATATTTTGTAAAAATGGGAGTTTTTGAAACTTTCGGGGTTCTTTTTGTAAATCTGAAAATAAGGGGGGTAACGGTGTTGTTTGGTCACTGTTTTTACATTGTTACTTTTATAAACTTTTTATTAATTGATTTGAAGTAATGCTTTGATAATTTGTGTTTTAAGATTGAAAATTTGAAAAATTTCCTAAGAAAATTTATAATGAAAGAACTTTCGTTTCTCATTGTTAGTTTGTGAAAAGTTATTAAAATTTATTGCTAAATCTCAGTTTTATATTGAAATTATGATTGACTATTTTTAAATATCACTTAAATGTGTGGATCTTGAATTAATTTTCAAGAAAATTGGTTTTATTAAGTTTTCAAAACTATGAGGGTATTTTTGAAAGTTTTAAACTTGTGGGATTTTTATGGATTTGAATTTTAAAGTAACAAGTTACTTAATACTTTTATTTGATTTTTGATATGAGTTTAAATAAAAATCTTTTGATTTAAAGTTTGTTGCAAATTTTTGCAAAAATGGATATTCTCAAAAGTGTAGGGGCTGTTTTGTAAATCTGAAAAATAAAAGTGAAATTTTTGCTGTTTTATGAAATAAGTATTTTGAGTTTTGAAAATAATATCTCTTAATTGAAGTTGATGTCATAAGTTTTAAGCACTTTTGTATGATATGTTAGTTTAGGAAATCCTTGTGTAGGATTTTCATTAGTTACGTTTTAGTAAGGTTGTTAGATACATTCTTAGTCGTTTACACTTCATTGTGGAATTTTGATCGCCGTAATAAGCTCCTCAGGTGAGTGCTATGTATTACTTGTGTGTAAGTCTAAATGTGCTAGTAGGTCGAGTCATAACTGTAACTTGGTACTAAACGAACAAGCATGTGATGTATGATAACATAAAGAACTCGGCTGCTAGGACAAGTTACACGTTGAATTATTGTTTATATCTATGTGCTTATGAGTCATTGATATTGTATGTTGAACTGTTATTTAGATGTTTACCGATTTCCTGTTACTGAACTGTTACTGTGACTGTTACTGTACTGTTTACTGTTACTGTGTGGGCCCCTATTTTGGTGTGCGGAATCGTGGTTAACTCGGAAGGTAAGGGCCGGAGGGTTACCTCGATCCACCGTAGACCCGCTTCACGAGACCAGTGTGGAGGTTACACTTGGGGAGTGAATGTCAAACTCCTGGCATTTGACGTCAATGCGCACTGTTATGTAAGGTCGCACCTTACTTGGAGTGTTCGGTGATGGTTTTCCTGACTATGGATTGGAGGGTAAGAGGAGAACGGCATCAACAAATGTTGGTTACTTGTTTAACGTGCTTAAATTTTTATAGCATATGTTCATTTACTGTACTGTTGATATGCTCATGTATATTATGTTGCATCACGCACAAGTGCACTACAGCCTCACTAAGTTGGACGATCAACTTATGCATTCCGTGTTTCAATCTTTTCAGTTACAGGTGTTTGGGGTAAATGATAGTTCATGATGCGGTTAGGTCATCACGGTTGCGGTCCCACCCTAGTTCCAGAGAGTAGTTGAACTTTTGTTTAAATTCTTATTTTATTTTATGATTTTCGTTTGAACTCATATTTTAAACCTCCTATAATGTCTAAGTTCATTTTTATTATATCTTGCTAAATATCTTGGTATTTTAGCTATGATTTAACCGGATTTCGTCGGGTTAATTGTATCAGTGAATTTGGGATATTGGTGATTCAAAATATATATATATATATGATTATAGGGCTCTGTTACTTTATTCAGGATGGATCAATCTCAAAGAAGAACAACTTTGAAGGAACAATCAGTAATTATCATAACCAACGTAAAAATAATACTAATATGAAGAGAAAGCTCTTTTCTTTCTTGTATATTTCTGGGTTCTGCTGTTTTATGCAGAGTTTAATGGCGTATTTGCCGAGTGTTCATAAAGTTGTTTCATACAATGATATACTAGGTATTTATATCATTCTAAACCTAGCATTACATGGAAATATAATCCTAATAGGTCTCGGCCCAATTGTCCTTCTTGAGTCCGGAGTATAGTCTTCTCGTCGAAGAGAGTTGTATTCGGCCGGGTCGATAAGATGATCCCGAACTCACTTGACTGGTCGAACCGATCTTCTATTCTTCAGTCGGTCCGTACATTATAAGGGGTACAAAATAGCCCCCATCAGTACTCCCTCACTTCTTCGAGCGTATAAGTAATAGAAGCTCGTAGAAGTAGACAATTTATTACGACTGTTATCTTCTATGAATGGTGCCTCGTTAAAAACCTTACTTAATAAAAAACCCTGTGGGAAAAAATCTTAAGTAAGGAAAAGAGTGCTACGCATCATAGATAGTCGTTTTCACTTTCCAATTATGAATCGCCACGCGTCCCTTCGGGGAGGCTTTTTATCTTCTTCCGTTTTTGGCGGGAATGTGATTAGTTGTGACGAGTTCGAATCGTCTTTTCTATTCTCAGTATAAATAGGTGACTATTAAGTTCGCCACTTCTTCTTTATACTTCCTTATAGTTCGTAGTCATTTTCTTGCTTAGTCGTTCATCATATAAAGTTTTCCTTTTATCGACTTATATCCTCCGAGAATCCGAAAAACATGGCCTCTTTAAGAAAATCTTCTTCCTCCGCTAGGGAGAATGTCGCTCCCCATATCGAGGAAGAATTGCATTCTAATCCTTCGGGCGAGCAAACTGGAGTTTCTGAATTTGTTGTTCCTGTTGAAGATACCTTTAAGGTACAAATTCTTTCCGATACAGATGTCGCTGCCCGAGCCAAGAAAGGCAAAGCTGCCGCTCCTCAAATTTCTGAACCAATTGAGGATCTAGCTTGTGCTTACACGGTGGATACTTTCCCCGAGGTTGTGAACAACTATGCCAAATATTTCCCGGAGGGTTCTGAGATAGTTCTTCCTTCTCCTTCTGATAGGGTTACATCACCACCGGAAGGATGTCGAGCCTTTTACACGGCCCATTTTAATAGTGGTCTGCGCCTTCCGTTGCCTCCCCTCTTTCTTGATATTCTAAAAATATTCAGTGTGTCCTTGACACAATTAGTTCCTAATTCTGTGGCCTTCGTAGTTTGTTTTTCTGTCCTAATGATCGCGAAAGGGTTCAAACCATCCTTTCGTAACTTTACACAACTTTTTCGGTTTAATATTTCCAGTTCCTCCAATCGCGGATATTTCTTTGCTAGTCAGAGACCTAGTCGAGCGATCTTCGATTCCCCAGTTTCTAGCAACCCTTCTTGGAAATCTCATTTCTTCTTTGTTCGTCCCCCATCTCGTCTTCGTTTGGCGGATGGTTCGACCATGCCCTTCTCGTGGGATCATGGCTCCAATTGGGCTCACGGAGGTCGCCTGCCGACTGGTGAACTCATTCCTAATGATGTTCAGTTTATTGGTGAAATCCCCGCTATGCGCGCCAACAAATATCAGAGTGCTCTTCTGATTGGGGAAGCTTTCCTTCGTAAAGCGGGATTGAGCGCTCATAATTTTCCTATCAGTTCATCATCTGAATCACTTGGTAAGCATTTCACTTTAGATTAGTGTTGTGATGATACCTTCTATACAGAGAAACTAACTTTCATCTTGTTTCTTTTTCAGTTCATATGGTAGAAAATTCCCGACATTCTTCAAAGGGAAAAATGGTGTTGTCCAAATCCTCCAAATCTATAGAGAACGTCCCTATCGAGCAGAGAGCGTCTCGGAAGAGAAAGCTGGAGTTGAGTCATGAGTCCGAGGAGAACGGAGAGGAATCTCCAGATTCTTCTCAAGATTCCCCTATTCGTCAAGGGACTGGATCCGGTTATCCCCCCTTCAGCTTAGAACATCCTTGGGTATTCGTGGATGTCGCAGCTGGTCGATGCCTCATCCTAACGATAATCCGGTGGAGAGAAAGAGGAGCTACTATGGTCGTTTTGGTAACGATCTTTCTTTACCTGGCGACAATCATCCAAAACCTACTTTGGTCGAAATGATTGAGGATCATTTAGAGGGAAAGAGGGCTGCTGGCTATTCTGAGAAAGATTCACTTGTCCACGACGAGAGCGAGAACGCGATCGATAAGGCAACTCGTGTTCTTTTATCCGGCGTTTTTACTCGCGATTTGAATAAGCTTCTTCGGAAGGATCCTCTGGAGAAATTTCAGCGAGCTTCTCTGTATGCTGAAAAGGTAACCTCTTTTTAAGTTTGCTTTATAGGATATTTTCCTTCGAAGAACTTTTTAGTTTGCTAACTTATTTTTTGTTTTACCCCTTTACTTTTTCAGACCAAGACTTGTTTAGCCTCATACGCCTATGGAAAATGCTCTATGGAAACAACAATGTGAGTTTCTGGATGAGAAATACAAAGCTTTACTTCATAAGTCCTCTGGTTCAGAGGTAGGCCCATCAACATCTTCTTCCGTTCCGGTTGTAGAGACTAGGGCTACGGGGACCGAAGACCAGGAGATTATAAACAGGGTTCTGGAGACTTCTCGTGCTCAAGAGCAAGCCAACCAAATGGCTAAAAAGTTAGGGGAGTTCCAATTTCAGAGTACTGCTCGGATTAGCGAGTTGGAATCTCAAGTGTCAAGTCTTCAAGCCTCTTTAGAGGGCTTTGAGGAGGACGTTCCTCTTAGTGGACTTAGGGATCGATATGGTAGGAATCCTGATGAAAGAGTGATTCGCGAATTCCTTAACTCTCATGTCCATACTGCGTTGGTATATCAGATGGTCGGTCCTCTCCTAGAGAGTACTTTCAAGAAGGCGGTTCATCAGTTGGTCGCTTTTGAAATGATAGAGGATCGTCGAAAGGAATATTTTAAGGCGGCACATATTCGGTTGAACCGCTATGGCGAGGTATACTCTCCTTCCGAGCTTCCAGACGTCGTATATCAAAATTTTCCTTTGGCTCACCTCGTCAAAGAGTTCGGAAACCCATTGCCGATTCCTCCTTCTGATATTAATGACGAGCTTGATGACAGTTTTATCGATCCACAGGAAGAGGAAGAGGTTATTGAACCAGCAAAAGGAGAAGACGTCGCTGGCGAACAGATGATTCCGGAGGGCGATCAGGCTGTATGATATATTGATTTATGGAAATATCTTTGTAACCATTTATTGTAGGTCTAAATGTAATTTTACACTTTTACTCCCTTTGTACGCTAAACGTTTCAAATTCTGACAGTCACGTCTTTTCATCTTCGCCGTAATAATTCAGACAAGTTATTAACTTCGCCGTAATCATTATGCGTGTGTCTTTTCAAATTCTAGTGTTTATTCCAAGGTCAGTTTTTCTGTTTCGCGCCCTTTCCTTGGGTCTATCGCGTCTTTTCGTATAGTATAAATATAAAAGGTAAAAATTTGTCTCGCTATTTACCGCTTTGCTTATCTCTCAACAGAATACTCCTTTTTTATTTGGTCGATAAGCTTTCTCGATATTTTAAATTTACTTCTTGAATTCCGATCATGACTAATCTTTTCGGTAATACATCAAAGCGTCCTTCGCGAGAGAACGCTAGAAATCCCAGACTGAAGAAGTCTCGAACAGAAGGACCCTCGATGGAACCTCCTCGTTCATCTTATGTTAGTAGGTCGGTGACCGATTCCCTTGTCGTCCACTCCGAACCTTTTCCTGTAGTTAATTCATCGTTTGCTGAACCCACTTTTCCTTCTTCCGCTGAAGTTGGAAATATGCCTTCCCCTGGTCGGGTGGCTTTTGGCGATATGTCCAACTGATTTAACCGGGTTTCGTCGGGTTAATTGTATATCAGTAAATTTGTAATATCGGTGGGGTTTACGATATTTGCGTATATATATTAAGTAGGGCTCTGTTACTTTATTCCGGATGGATCAAACACAAAGAAAAGCAGTGATTAAGAACAAGAAGCAAAACCACAAAGAAAGCTAATAACACTTTAATCTGGAGATCAAAATACTATGAATAATATTGATTCTTATTCAGTTGTAATGCCTTAGGCAGAGAATATATGAGTATCCTTCAAGTGGAGGATTTCGTAGTTGTTTAATACAATGATTAGCCAGGTATTTATACAATGTTTAACCTAGCGTTACATGGAAACATAGTCCTAATAGGACTCGGCCCAATTATCCTTCATGGGTCCGGAGTATCATCTTCTGATCGAAGAGAGCTGCGCTTTGCTGGGTCTGCGAGGGAATCCCGATCTGTTTGGGTTGGTCGGATCGATCTTAATTTCTTCATTCGATTCGAGTAATATATAGGGTGCGAAATAGCCCCCATCAGTACTCCCTCACTTCTTCGAGCGTATAGATAATAGAAGCTCGTAGAAGTAGATAGATCTTTACGACTCTTTCTTTTCTATGAATGGAGCCTCGTTAAAAACCTTACTTAAGAAAAAACCCAGTGGGAAAAAATCTTAAATAAGGAAAAGAGTGCTACATATCATAGACAGTCGTTTTCTATGTCCAGTTACGGATCGCCACGCGTCTATTCTGGAAACTTTTCATATCCTTCCCTTTTTGGCGGGAATATCAGTAGTTGCCATGAGTTCGAAACGCCATTTCTCATCTTCTTATAAATAGGCGATGCTATAGTTCGCCATTTCTCTTTTATACTTCCTTATAACTCGTACTTATTTTCTTGGTTAGTCGCTCATTACACTAAGTTTTTCCATTTATCGACCTTCATTTTCCGAGAATCATAATATATGGCTTCTGTGAGACGGTCTTCTTCTAGAGAGATTGTCGCCCCCGACAATGAGGAGGAATTGCAATCTAGCGTAACTGATTTTGCCATCCCTGTAGAGGATACTTTTAAGGTACGGATTCTTACTGACGCGGATGTGGCGGCCCGAGCCAAAAAGGGCAAAGGTACTGTTCCTCAAGTTTCTGAACCAATTGAGGATGTCGCTTGTGCTTATACGGCGGAGACATTTCCGGAGGTCGCGAATAGTTATATCAAATATTTCCCGGAAGGTTCTGAGATAATTCTTCCTTCCCCTACTGATAGGGTTACGTCTCCCCCGGAGGGATGCCGAGCCTTTTATACGGCTCATTTCAACAGTGGACTTCGTCTTCCTTTGTCTCCCCTCTTTCTGGAAGTTTTGAAAACTTTTAGTGTGTGCTTGACACAGCTGGTTCCTAATTCCGTTGCTTTTGTAGTCTGCTTTTCGGTTTTGATGATCGCCAAGGGATTTAAACCTTCTTTCCGTAATTTTACACAACTTTTTCGCTTTAATATTTCTAGTTCTTCAAATCGTGGATATTTCTTCGCTAGCCAACGACCTAGCCGAGCAATCTTTGACGCCCCTGTTTCTAGTAATCCCTCATGGAAATCTCATTTCTTCTTTGTTCGTCCTCCGTCTAGTCTTCCTTTAGCGGATGGTACGAGTGTGCCTTTTTCTTGGGATCATGATTCTATTTGGATTCCAGGAGGTCGCTCTCCGACTGGTGAACTTGTTCCTGACGATGCACAGTTTATTGCTGATATCTTCGAATCGCGTGCAAACAAATACCAAAGTGCTCTTCTGATCGGGGAAGCTTTCCTTCGTAAGGCGGGGTTAAGCATTCATAGTTTTCCCATCAATACACCGTCTGAACCTCTTGGTTAGTAATTTATTTGATCTTAGTGTTGTGATGACATCATTTATTGGGAAGGTATATAATTTATGATTAATTTCTTTTTCAGCTGATATGGTAGAGAATTCTCGACATTCTTCGAAGGGAAAAATGGTCCTTTCCAAATCTTCTAAATCCGCCGAGAATGCGCCTATTGAGCAGAGAGCGTCACGAAAAAGGAAGTTGGAGTTAGGCCATGAATCTGAAGAGGACAGAGAGGAATCATCAGAATCTCCTCAGGAGCCCCCTATTCGTCAGGGCACGGGACCTGGTTATCCTCCTCTTTCTCTTAGGACATCTTTAGGCGTTCGAGGATGTCACACCTGGTCGAAACCTCATCCAACTAATAACCTAGTCGATAGGAAGAGGAGTTATTATGGACGTTCCGGCCAGGATCTTTCTTTAGTCGGAGAAAAACACCCAAGACCTACTCTTGTCGAAATGATCGAGGAACATTTGGAGGGAAAGAGAGCCGCTGGTTATTCCGAGAAGGACTCTCTTATCCACGATGATAACGAGAACGCGATCGATAAGGCAACTCGTGTTCTTTTGTCTGGTGTTTTTACCCGCGATCTGAATAAACTTCTTCATAAGGATCCTCTGGAGAAATTCCAACGAGCTTGTCTTTATGCTGAAAAGGTGATATCCTTTTCCTTCAATTATGTTAATAGATAACTCTAAGTGTCTTCCTTAATTTACTTCATCCATCTCTTTTTCTTGCCCTCTTTACTTGTTCAGACTAAGACGTGTCTTACGTCCTACGCCTATGAGAACGCACTTTGGAAACAACAGTGCGAGTTCTTGGAGGAGAAGAATAAAGCTTTGCTTCATAAATTTTCTGGTTCAGAGGTTGGTCCCTCGACATCTTCTTCTGTTCCCGTCGTAGAAACTCGTGCTGCCGAGACCGACGATCAAGAAGTGTTGAATAGGGTGATGGAGGTTTCTCGTGCTCAAGAGCAGGCCAATCAAATGGCTAGAAAGTTAGAAGAATTTCAGTTACAGAGCACGGCTCGAATTAGTGAGCTGGAATCTCAAGTGTCAAGCCTCGAAGCTTCTTTAGAGGAGCATGAAAACGATGTTCCCCTTAGGCAAAGAGATAGATATGTCAGGAAATCTGACGAATGTGCTGTTCGCGAATTCCTCAACTCTCCTGTTCATACGGCGTTGGTGTATCGGATGGTCGGCCCTTTACTTGAAAATACTTTTAAGAAAGCGATTCATCAGCTGGTCGCTATGGAGATGATCGATGATCGTCGAAAAGAGTATTTCAAGGCCGCTCATATTCGGTTGAATCGGTATGGTGAACTTTATTCTTCTTCCGAGGTCCCAGATGTTCTATATCAAGGTCTTCCTCTAGCTCACCTTGTCGAAGAATTTGGAAATCCATTGCCCATTCCTCCTTCTGACGTCAATGAAGAGCTCGATAATACTTTTGTTGATCCCGAAGTCGAGGAAGAAGAGGAAGCGGACATTGGTACAACTGAGGTCGTCGGTAGCGACCAGAGAGTTTCGGATAGTGAGCAGGCTCTTTAGGATAGTGATTTCTTGAATAATCCTTGTAATTATTTTACTCGTATGCAATAATTGTAATTTTACCTTTTCTTCTCTATGTACGCTAAGCGTTTTGTATTCTGACAGTCGTGTCTTTTCGGCTTCGCCGTAATAATTCAGACAAGTCATTAAATCTGGCGTAATCATTATGCGTGTGTCTTTTCATATTCTAGCGTTTGCTCCAAGGTCATTTCTGCTGTTTCGCGCCCTTTCTTTAGGTCTTCGCGTCCTTTCGCGTAGTATAAATACGAAAGGTAAAATCTTGACTTGTTTTTTACCGCTATACTTTTCTCTTGATAGAATACTCGTCTTTTAGTTAGTCGATAAACCTTCTCGATATTAAATTGTGCTTTTTCATAATCCGACCATGAGTAACCTCTTTGGCAATACTTCGAAGCGACCTTCTCGTGAGGGCGCTCGTGATAATAGATCCAAAAAGCATCGAAGAGATGGACCGTCGATGGAACCTCCTCGTTCGTCCAAAACAATTAGGTCGGAGATCGATACCAGTGTTATTGTTTCTGAGCCTCTCTCTGCGGTAGACTCGTCGTTTTCTGAACCAATCCTTCCTGCTTCCACTCAAGTAGGAAGAATGCCTTCTCCTGGTCGGTATGCCTTTGGCGATATGTCGAACGAGGAACCGGCTTATAATATTGCTGTTAGTTCAAATGCTCCTTCCTTTGAGCATGTTTTTCATGGAGGGGATTTTGCTATTTCCCTCCCTTTGTCTATTTCCACTGCCCCAATCACTAGCGGAGGGCAAACAGGCGACAATTTATTTGTCAATCCTTCCGTAGCACAATCTATTGTGCAGGATTGCCCAGGATTTTTGTTTAATGATACTACTGTGATGACTACCTCCTTTGAGTCTGGAGGACCTTCCGGAGGTCGAACTGGTTCCGGGTCTGGCCGCCGAACCGTAATTTCTGCTTCGGGCAAGGAGACCACTGTTAGTCCCGACGGGAGAGAATCTCCTCGTCAATTAGATGATCGATGCATCCTTCAGCAAGTTGAAGACATTCTTTTGTCGGAGACTCCTCGTTCTGATGGTGTCCCTTTGACCAGCGAACTGCCTGGTTCTGTTGAACCCGATGCTTTGTCATGGGACCTAGGCATGAGTACTATTTTGCCTGGCGAGTTGAGGAAGCTCGAAGGTGCCTCCAATGTTCGCCTTGTTCAATCTTTGGTGAAGATATGTGAGCAAGTAAAGATATTTCGAATATTTTTCCTGTTCTTTGTTTAGAATTCCTCGTTGTAAGGCGATTTCTTTTACTCTTTCTATTCTTAGGGCAAGTATTTTGCGCTCCAGTTGGGTGTGCAAAATGACGAACTGTGGAATCATCGGAGAGTTCTTCAGAGTCAGTTGGAGTCCGAGAAAGCTAAAAGCAGAGGTTTGGAGTTGCAGCTGCAACTTGATAAAGATGATTTTCAAAAATTGGAGGCCGAAAAAGTTGTCCTTGAAAAGGAGAGAGATAATTTATCTCAGGCAGCTGTTTTGGCGGAAGAATCTCGTCGGCAGTCCTATGAGGAAGGTTATGACGCCGGTTATCTAAAGCGTCAAGAAGAATTGATGGCTTTTGCTGGGAGTCTGACTCCTCGGAAAGCTGTTTCTGGTAGTCGGCCTGCTGACCGTTCTTCTCAGTGACCTTTGCTCGACCTGGCAGGCCTTTTTTTTTTTTTTTTTTTTTTTTTTTTTTTTTTTGTGTGGCCCGACGTTTGTGTATTTACTTGGGCTGAAATTTTTGTAATGGGAGGAGTAGGAGATTAGAACTGATGATCTTTTTGTAGGCAGGCTCTTTGCCTGATCAATTATCTTCTTTATATACACTTTGTTATGCTCGTTCTTCCTTTGTACTCATATACAATGTTAGCTTCTGCAAGTCGAGTCGTTTGTCGATCAAATCCAGTATATTCCTTTGGTTTACATGCACTTTAGCATGTTTTAGTCATAATTTAGACAATGTGTTGTTTATATCGATAAAGTTCGACATCTTTGTCGATGCTCATTCTACGCTTTGTACTTTTGTCTTTTTGTGATCCAAATCTTATATAAGGAGGTTACTGTCCCTTTGTTGATCCTCGGTTTTCTTTATGTCATTCTACTGAAAAATGTCCCTTTCAATTTTTTCCAAACCCTTATATTTCCCAGAATCAATGTTTGAACGATATGCTCCTTGGCTAGTGTACCATTATATCACTTTCTTGATATGGGAGGAATTGGAAAATGTAGCGTTCTTGGCCAGATCTATCTTGTTCAGACCTCCTTAAGCAATTCTTTGGTATGTTAGGCAGTGACGTCTTTGCCATGTAGACTAAGGAGGCCTATTCTCCTGATTTCTATGTCAGATATCTTGGACTCCATAGGAGTTTCTGTATAGCTTAGTCAATGGTCTTCCATATGATGTATGAGGCAGTGACGTCCCTCGTATGGTGAAGGGTTTGGTCTTTTATCCTCTATCTTCTATCGAGCAACTGTCCTTTTCGCTGTGATTTTCAAGATCGTTTGTGGCTTCTAGGTTTTGAAGCTATCGACCATGAAGTATGATCGTTCCAGTATGACCGGTCTGGAGTTCTTTAGGTTTACTTGTGTTATTTGGTGATCGCTTCGATCCAAGACTTTTCTCGTTGTCGATCAGTTGAGGCGAATAGATGGTGCCGTTCCAACTTATTTGCATTTATTACGGGGAGTCAAAGGGTCGTATCTGTATCCGTTGATCAAATATTTTTTCAGCCGTTGGATCCCTTAGATCTACCCTTATAAATAGGGGGCTGGTTTATGTTCTTCATTTGCAACTTACCAAAAAGATGGAGATCTCAAATTCCTTAGATTTTATTCTACCCTCTGATCCCATTGTCTTCAAAAAATCACATTATCATGATTTATTTATTCAAAATAGTGAAGTTGTTCCCAGTCTTGTATTGACGGGTCCCATGTCAGCCCTACCTTGTATCGACGGGTCCCATGAGATCTCAGTTTTTGTCTTCATCAATTTGAGGTCCGTGGTTTCCGTTTGCACATGGTGGGTTCATACTTGCCAGCCACCTCTGCTCTTCGATGTAACCTCAGGAGTGATAGACCTCCGGGGTGGCTGGTAAACTTACCGTTTCACGACGGTCCCGAAGAGATGCTGCTCTAGAGTAAAATGTTTTATAGATAAAGTAAAAGCAGTATCTTCTCGCGGGTGAGTGAGCATTGCTTAGCTATCTGGCTGGTAATGTTCATTTCGTCTGGAAGAACATTCGATCTTCAGGGCCTGGCCGTCGAACCAAAGAAGTCGACTATCCTGAGCAGCATGCTTCTTAGGTGGTTTATCGTAATCGACGAGGTACTAGGGAGGAGATTGGTGTTTCCGTGGACATTGTCGTGAAGATCGCTGATAACAGAAGATCATCTTATTTACACATTGTAATGATCTTTAATTAGTACGTAGATCTTTGTAACGTAGTACTTTTGTATTTAACTGATTTGATGAATAAAATATATTTTTATCCCTCGCATCTTTTCTTGTCGTTAATTCTGTCATAATATATTTGTGAGTAGTAGCTTCCGAGCAAACGATCTTATACTTAGTCTATCTCCAAAATTTTAGCAGATCATTTAGATCGTTAGAAATAGTTCAAGGAGTTTTTATTGAGCGTATCAATGTTTACTCGACTTGTCATAATTCAGAACTTAGGTTTTTAACCCAAAAGGTCCTTTTGATCGTCGTAAATAGTTCGAGGAGTGTTTATCGAGCGGATCGATGTTTACTCGACTCTTTTCTAATTAGACTTAGGTTTTTAACCCAAAAAGTCTTCTTTAATCGTTTATTATATCGAGGAGTTTTTATTGAGCGGATCAATGTTTACTCGACTCGTTTTTGATTTTAGACTTAGGTTTTTAACCCAAAAAGTCCTTTTGATCGTTGATTATATCGAGGAGTTTTATTGAGCGGATCAATGTTTACTCGACTCGTTTTTAATTAGACTTAGGTTTTTAACCCAAAAAGTCTTCTTTTGATCTATCGAGGAGTTTTTATTGAGCGGATCAATGTTTACTCGACTCGTTTTTGATTGTAGACTTAGGTTTCTAACCAAAAAGTCTTTTTGATATATCGAGGAGTTTTATTGAGCGGATCAATGTTTACTCGACTCGTTTTTAATTGTAGACTTAGGTTTTTAACCAAAAAGTCTTTTTGATATATCGAGGAGTTTTTATTGAGCGGATCAATGTTTACTCGACTCGTTTTTGATTGTAGACTTAGGTTTTTAACCAAAAAGTCTTTCTGATATACCGAGGAGTTTTTATTGAGCGGATCAATGTTTACTTGACTCGTTCTTGATTGTAGACTTAGGTTTTTAACCAAAAAGTCTTTTTGATATATCGAGGAGTTTTTATTGAGCGGATCAATGTTTACTCGACTCGTTCTTGATTGTAGACTTAGGTTTTTAACCAAAAAGTCTTTTTGGTACATCGAGGAGTTTTTATTGAGCGGATCAATGTTTACTCTACTCGTTTTGTTTCTGGCAATATGATTGTGCGATTCCGATGAATGTTTAACCGATATAATCGACATATATAAAATGCCAAAGAAATCTTTAATAATTGAACTTTAGGCCTAGGCCTTTATTACAAAGATTGAAATTTGACGAAGTAAAAAGTAGAATAATGCAATATAACCTGCTAAAATTTATTTACCATAGTATTTCCTAAGGTTGACAGCATTCCAGGTTCTTGGTAAGGCAGTTCCGTCCAAGTGTGCAATTCTGTATGAACCTTTCTTCCCCACGCCAATGACGATGTAAGGTCCATCCCAATTTTGTTGTAACTTTCCCACATGTTTGGATACTTCTACCTTTTTTAAGACCAAATCTCCTTCCTTGAAGGTTCGGATGCGTACTTTTTGATTGTATGCTTTCTCCATATTAGCTTTAGTGGCTTGTAAGCGTACCGCAGCTTTATCTCTTAAAGCTTCTGTTAAATCAATGTCGTTTTCTCTTGACTTTTCATTTTCTTTATCATCGAACATTTCTACTCTTGGCGTTGGGATTAGTGTTTCCACAGGAATAACCGCTTCCGACCCATATACCAAGCTAAATGGGGTTTCCCCAGTTGAGCTCCTTACTGTGGTCCGATTAGCCCATAATACTCCTGGGAGTTCATCAAGCCATTTTCCTTTGGCTGATCCTAATCTTTTTTCCACAGATTTTATTATTTCTCGGTTTGCTACTTCAGTTTGTCCATTTGCTCGAGGATGTCCTACGGAGGTAAAATTCTGTTGGATTCCAAGTTTTGTACACCATTCTATTATTTGTTTGCCCGCGAATTGAGTTCCATTATCGGAGATAAGGACCCTTGGGATGCCGAATCGACAAACTATGAATTTCCATAGGAAATTGATAACTTGGAATTGGGTTATTCGTGCGAGGGCGACGCATTCTATCCATTTGCTGAAGTACTCTACGGCGACCAGGACATAAGATTTCTTTGATCTGGCCACTGGGAAAGGTCCCACGATGTCCATTCCCCATTGATCGAATGGCCAACAAACTGGAATAGGGTGCATGTTTTCTGCTGGTCGATGGTATATGTTAGCATGGATCTGGCAGTGATGACATTCTTGGACATATTGAGCGGCATCTTTATTGATGGTCGGCCAATAGTAACCCGTCCTGAGACATTTTAAAGCCAATGCTCTTGATCCGCTGTGATTTCCTGCATCCCCATCATGTATTTCCCGTAGTATATCGAGGATTTGTGATTCAGGTACGCATTTCAGAAGAATCCCTGATACTGATCTTCGGTAGAGTTTTCCTTCTATGAGTGTATATTTCGGAGCTCGATATTTTATTTTCCGAGCTTCATTTTGGTCGGGTGGTAATTTTCCTTCTCGAAGATAATCTATCATAGGGGTCATCCAGTTCCCTTCGGCTTCTTCGATTTCCATTATATCCACCGCTGGTGTTTCATCGATGTCAATTGCTGGTGTATTAGAGATCAACCAGTTGATCACCCGTTCGGTCTTTCCGTCATGGGATCCTGTGAATTTTGATAACTGATCGGCCCATTTATTTTCCGAACGTGGGATGTTCTGGATACTAAAACTTTCAAATTTCTCGGCCAGAGTCCTCACTTTGGCGAGGTATTTGACCATGTTGAATTCCTTAGCCTCGTATAGGCCTTCTATCTGTCTTTGCACTAATTCTGAATCAGTTAGGACTTTAAGACTTTTTATATTGGCTTTGATCGCCATTTCCATTCCTGCGATTAATGCTTCATATTCAGCTTCATTGTTTGTCACAACGAAGTCCAGTGTTATTGCGTAATTTAAATCTTCCTTGTTTGGTCCGGTGAAGTTGATTCCGGCGCCTCCTCCTTCTCGGCATGAAGCACCATCGACGTGCATTAGCCAAGTTTGATCTTCAATGATCAAGACATCGCTGCTGAGGCAGCTCGATGATTCAGTAGCCTGTGTCGGTGTTTCTAATATAAAATCGGCCAACACTTGGGCCTTGATGGCAATCCTTGGTTTGTAGTCTACCTCGAACTGACTGAGTTCGATGGCCCATTTGATTAATCGACCGGAGGCTTCTGGTTTTGCTAGAACTTGCCTTAGTGGCTGATTCGTCAGGACGATGATTTTGTAAGTTAAGAAGTAAGGTCGGAGTTTCCGCGCGGCCACCACTAAGGCCAGTGTGAATTTTTCTATTTCTAAATAATTCTTCTCCGCCCCTTGTAATAACTTGCTGAGATAATATACAGGCTTATGCTCTGAGCCCTCGACTTTAATTAGTACTGAACTAATTGCTACGTCGGAAATGGAAATGTACATAAACAATGGTTCTCCTTCTGTTGGTTTCGCCAACATCGGAGGTGTCGTCAAATATTCTTTGAGCTGCTCGAAGGCCTGATCGCATTCTTCGGTCCAAACAAAGTTCTTTGCCTTTCGGAGAGTTTGGAAAAAAGGGAGGCTTTTGTCTGCAGACTTTGATATAAACCTGTTTAATGCTACGATCTTTCCAACTAGGCTTTGTACTTGAGAGATTGTTTTAGGAGGTTTCATTTCACTTATGGCTCGGATTTTTTCTGGGTTGGCTTCTATTCCGCGTGGGTGGACTAGATATCCCAAGAATTTTCCTGATTTGACACCAAAGGTGCATTTTGCGGGGTTTAACTTCATACGATATTTTCTTAAGATCTGAAAGCATCGATCGAGATGCTTTACATGATCTGCTTCGTTCATGCTTTTGACCAGCATGTCGTCCACGTAGACTTCCATCAGTTCTCCGATTAATTCTTTGAACATTAGGTTTACTAACCTTTGGTAAGTAGCTCCGGCATTTCTTAAGCCGAATGGCATCACTATGAAGCAATAAACTCCCTGCTCGGTTACGAACGCGGTCTTTTCTTGGTCCCGCTCATCCATGTATATTTGGTAAAACCCTTGGAAGGCGTCCATCATACTGAATAACGCGAAGCCAGCGGTCGAGTCGACCAATAAGTCAATCCTCGGGAGGGGATATGGGTCGCGTGGACACAACTTGTTAAGGTCGGTGAAATCATTACACATCCTCCATTTATTATCTTTTTTGTCTCCTTTAGCGACTAGTACGACATTGCATAGCCATTCCGAGAAATGAATTTCTCGGATTTGTTTTGCCTCGAGCAACCTTTCTACCTCGGCTTTGATAATTTTATCTTTCACCGGTCCATGATTTCTCTTCTTCTGTCTAGCGGGTTTTGCCAAAGGATCTATTTTTAGGGAATGCTTTATTATTCGAGGATCAATTCCTTCAATGTCATTTGCGCTCCAAGCGAAGACATCGGCATTGTTTCTGAGGAAGTCGATCAGCATTATTTCTCCTTCTTCGCTCAACTCTGTACCAATTCTCGTCTTTTTGGATGAGTCTCCTTCTACTAGTATTATATCTTTGTGTTCAGGGGGTTTCAAAGATAAGTCTAGCGGTTCTTTCCCCTTTTTATCTAGTCGATCAGTACTAGGAATTTCAACCTCGTTTCTAATGAGATCGCCTTCGATCTTTCTCTTGCTCGGAGTAACGGACTTAGGATGTTCTTTCATTGTTAACGAAGTACTATAGCAGTCCCAAGCCATGCAATGGTCGTTTGTTATTTCTCCGATGCCTGTATCGGTTGGAAACTTTATCTTCTGATGATAAGTAGAGACAACGGCTCGGAATAGATTGAGAGCAGGTCGTCCCAATATTGCATTATAAGCGAATGGGGTCTCTACTACTAAAAATTTCACTAGCTTCACTGTTCGGTGGGGTATTTTTCCGAGCGATACGCTTAAGGTTATCGTTCCGCTGGGGATGATTTCGGACCCCCCGAATCCTATTAATGGCGTAGCTACCTTCTGCAAGTTTATCTGTCCCAAGTCCATTTGGGCTAAAACTTCTCGGGAGATAATATTGGCTGAGCTCCCATTATCGATTAAGATTCTCTTGACATTGTAATTTGCTATTTCTAGCGATATTACCATAGGGAAGTCGGGGTTATCCTCTCTTGCGTCCCAGACAATATTTTTAGGCGCTTCGCCTTCATTAAAACTGATCTGTTGATCGTTTGATGGCCTGCTTTCCAGGGTCCAAATTTCTTTTGGGTATTTTGAGTTTCCAATGATGGACCTGGCAGTTCTTCGCCGGGCGTTACGACTATCTCCACCCGCGGGACCCCCGGAGATTGTATGGATAGTTCCATTGATCTGGTCGTGATTCGATTCCGGAATAGGTCGGCGTTCGGGTGACCTTTGACGAGAATTTCTCCTTCGATCAACATTCCGAGGGCTTCTACTTCTTTCCCTTTTATGATTATCTCGCTCTATGTATTCGTCGAGTTTTCCTTGCTCGATAAGTTTCTCAACTTCTCTCTTAAGGTGAAAACAATTCTCCGTTCGATGTCCATGTGCCCTATGGTATTTGCAGTATTGATCGTAGTTTCGAGAGCCTGGTCTTGGCTGCGCGATTTTCCTCGCTTCAGGAATCCAGTTATTTCTTTCTAGTACTTCCAATATTTCTTCCATTGGAACATTTAACCTTGGGTGTTCTACTTGATTCACCCTGCTTCTTATTGGTTGATCATGGTTTCTTGGTCTTTGGTAGAAATTAGGTTGTGTGTTATGATCGGCTTTGTTGTATTCCAGTCGGTGGAAAACACTACCTCTCCTGGAAGATCGCTCGTAATCCGAAGCTTTTTGGGTAGGAAACCTATCGTGCCGTTTGGAGCCTGAGGTGGTGGCTTTGTTTTTGTTTTTATCCTTAAAGGAATTCATCTCTTCTTGGGTCATATACTTAGAAGCCAAGCTCATAATGTCGGCAAATGTTCTCGGTTGTTTTCGACTGAGGGCGTTTCCAAACTGCCTATTTTTAGTGAGGTCGAAGAGGATAGAAATTATGTAATCGATATTCGGCGAGTCGATTTTGAGTAATTCTACGTTGAACCTTGCCAACCAATTTCTTAGGGATTCTCCCTCTTGTTGGTGTATGGTTCCTAGGTAGCTCATTGGAAGTTTTTGCCTCCTCTGACTGGCAAATTGCTGTATTAGTTTATTGCATAATTCCCGGAAACTGAATATAGAGTTGGCCGGCTGTTTGGCGAACCAGTCCAGCGCGAGTCCTTCGAATGTTGTTACCATTAGCTTGGCGGTGAATTCGGCGGAGTGAGCATACAAATTCATTATGTTCGTAAAGCTAAAGATATAATCGTCCGGGTCGGTGGTTCCATCATATCGGGGTAGTCTTCCCGGGACCTGTCCTGCGGACTGTGCTTCTTTTATTTCCCTGCAGAAAGGAGAGCAAGCCGCAAGGCTTTCCTGGAGTTCTGTAGTCCGGGCCCAGGGGTTTTGTGCAGATCGTAATCGTTGTTCGAGTCGCTCCTGTACCATCCTTTCAATTTCTCGTTCTGAGAATCGAGTCGCTCTTGGTCTATAGGGGATTGTATCATCTATATCATCTTCGATTGGGATGATCGTTCGTTCCTTCGATCCGCTGCGAACTGCTTGTGGTACTCTTCGACCAGTTCTTCTTTGGGGACGGTTGTCGGAGGGTTTAGAATTGACCTGCTGTGGGCTGTGCAGCGAGCGACGCTCACTTGCTGGGCTGTCCGCTTGTTGAGAGGTCCGTTCGTTCGGCCTTGGCACTCCTGTCGCAGGAGTTGCTCCGGGAGCCGTAACGTTTCGAGGAATTTGGTCTAAAACTAGCAATTCTTCTGGAGAGAGTGACTTGAAGAGCATCGCTATTTGTTTCAGTTTTTCCTGAGCGCCAGGGAGAGGAGCGGGTATTTCGGGGAGCTCCGGTTCCTCTGGTATTGTACCGGTAAGACCTCCTTGGTGTTCCTGCTGACGGGAACGGGTATCTGGGAGGTTTTCATTGGTGTTTGGATTGTTGTTATCGTTGTTGTCTTGTGGATCTTCAGATGTGTTGTGACCTGTGGTCGTATTGCTTCTCGCTCCGACGCGAGCGCTTTTCCTTGGGCGAGCCATGTGTCGATTCGAATAATTAACCTAGCCCCACGGTGGGCGCCAACTGATTTAACCGGGTTTCGTCGGGTTAATTGTATATCAGTAAATTTGTAATATCGGTGGGGTTTACGATATTTGCGTATATATATTAAGTAGGGCTCTGTTACTTTATTCCAGATGGATCAAACACAAAGAAAAGCAGTGATTAAGAACAAGAAGCAAAACCACAAAGAAAGCTAATAACACTTTAATCTGGAGATCAAAATACTATGAATAATATTGATTCTTATTCAGTTGTAATGCCTTAGGCAGAGAATATATGAGTATCCTTCAAGTGGAGGATTTCGTAGTTGTTTAATACAATGATTAGCCAGGTATTTATACAATGTTTAACCTAGCGTTACATGGAAACATAGTCCTAATAGGACTCGGCCAAATTATCCTTCATGGGTCCGGAGTATCATCTTCTGATCGAAGAGAGCTGCGCTTTGCTGGGTCTGCGAGGGAATCCCGATCTGTTTGGGTTGGTCGGATCGATCTTAATTTCTTCATTCGATTCGAGTAATATATAGGGTGCGAAATAGATGTCCAACGAGGAGCAAGCTTATAATATCCCTGTTACTTCAGGTGTTTCTTCCTTTGTGCATGCCTTTCACGGAGAGGTTCCTAACAGCTCCGTTTCTTGCTCTCTTTCTTCCGCCCCGCTTGCGAGCGGACCCTTAAGGGGAGATGCAGCGGGGGCAGTTGGTGAAGATTCTTTTTTGGATTCGTCTATGACACAATCTATGTCACACACTTGTCGTGTCTTGGTCACAGTGTGTAAGTTGGTCTGCACCGACTCACTCACTCAGGGACAACCTTTAGATGCATCTCATTGCACTTTACATCATATTTTCCCTTTGCATGATAGGAAGCCCTTTATTTTATTTTCTGGATGAGTTCCCTGGTCCACTGGCAATTCTACCATTTGGTTATCCTTGCTTCCAATGCCTGGCAGTCAATTTTTGCATATAAGTCGGGTCATCTTTGATGGTGACTCGCAAGTTCATTCATCTCACATGTGTGGACTTCACTCATTATTTCTGCCAGGTAATTGATCCCAGTAAATCACCACTTCTATACTTAACCAGGCCTTTGCACTTTTCACACACTATTTTATGTTGGTTTTGGTTGCGGTGAGAGGTTGGTGATGTTGGTTGTTTTGGTAGAGTTGTGGTGGCGCTTTTTATCTCTGGGCCTTGGCATCCACTTTGTTTCTTCGTGGTTATTTTGGTTGGTGGACTTTTTGTTTGTGGTCCAGCTTTTCTCTCAGGGCTCAGAGGTGGCTATATGTTGGAGACTGTTTGAGGAGTTGCTCAGAGGACTATTGATCGTGACTATAGATGGACTTTTTCTAGTGGCTTCGTTTCTCATCAGGGCTCAGAGGTGACTATATTATGGAGGCTGATGGAAGAAGTTGCTACTTCTGTTTTGGCTGATGGTTAGTGGTATTTATTAGTAGCTGCACTTCTATCAGGGATCATAGGAGACTATTTGTTGGATGCTGTTTGAGGAGTTGCTGCTTATCCTTGATTTCAGAGGACTCTTATTTTCTTCAGGGCTCATAGGAGGCTGTATTCTGGAGGCTGATGGATGGAGTTGTTACTTTGGTGTTACTTATTTGTCTTGATTCTGCCCCTGCGTGGGTGTTTTGGCCAGATTGTTGGTATCACCTTTTCCCCCTGCGTGGGCTGTTTGCCAGCATGTTGGCTTTTCATTTTGTTGTCTTGCCCCTGTGCGGGTTGTTTATTTTGCTTTTTCGCTTTGCTTTCTCGCTTTGTTGTAGTTCGTTTTTCTTTTGCCTCCCCTGTTTTAGGGGTCGGTTCCTTTGTTCCGTACATTTTATTGGGGTTATATAAATTGTGAGTTCCCCCTCACGTTATTTCATCTATGTCACATGATTTTTCTGATTTTTTGTTTCATGATACAACTATTGTTAATGCCTCCTTTGAATCTGGCGGACCTTCTGGAGGTCGAACTGAGTCAAGGCCTGGTCGCCGGACCGTTATATCTGCTTCGGGTAAAGAAACCTCGGTTAGCCCCAACGAGAGAGAATCCCCTCGTTTGTTAGATGATCGTTGTATCCTTGAGCAGGTTAAGGATATCTTGCAGTCAGCGACTCCCCGCCCTGACAATGTCCCTCTCCTTAGTGAATTGTCGGGCTCTGTTAAGCCCGATGCTTTGTCTTGGGATCTGGGTTTGAGCACTATTTTGCCCGGTGAGTTGAGGAAGCTTGAGAGTACTTCCAATGTACGCCTTGTTCAGTCGCTAGTGAAGTTGTGCGAGCAGGTAGACCTATTTTTCATTATTTTTTCTGCTTTCATTTTGATTGCCTTGTTATGTAAGGATTGTTTTTTTTTTTCCAGGCTAAGTACTTTGCACTCCAGCTGGGTGTGCAAAATGACGATCTGTGGATAAGCAGAGATGCTTATCAACGTCGTTTGGAATCAGAGTCGGCCAAGGTCAGAGGGCAGAGTCTACAACTGCAGCTTGCCAATGATGATCTGCAAAAGTTGCAAGAAGAAAAGTCTGTTTGGGAGAAAGAGAAAAGTGACTTGGTTCAGGCTGCTGCTCTAGCAGAGGAGTCTCGACGGAGGTCCTACGAGGAAGGTTATGATGCCGGCTATCTCAAGCGTCAGGAGGAGTTGATGGCGTTTGCTGGTAACTTGACTCCTCGGAAGACTGTTTCTGCTAGTCGGCCCGTTAACAGCTCTTCTCAGTGATCTGTTCGACCTGGCAGGCCTTGGACTGTTTCTTTTTATTTTTTTTATTTTTTATTTATTTTTTTTTTTTAGTGCCCAAGTTTTTGTGTAGTTGCTTGGGCTGAATTTTTTGTATTGGGAGAACGATTCAATTTAAAAACTATGATCTTTTGTAGGTAGATCCTTGCCTTGATCAATTTTATTCTGTAGATATATTTTGTTATGCACATTTTGCCGTTATGCATAAATATAACATCATGAAATAATCAGCATAGGTTAGCATACTTATCTGATATTGATCTTTGTGGAGAATACTCAGAATAGAGAAAAAAAAAGGTAGCTTAATCTTGCTCAGTCAGTGTTTAAGTAACGGAATGATATAATGTCTGTTCTGCAAATCAAACTTTTTTTTTTTTGATGATCAACCCAGTATGGTCCCTTGGGTTATATCTAAAGTCTCATTAGACGTCAAAATGTAGGCAGTAGGCACTTCGTATCGATAATCGATTGAATAGCTGTTAAGGAACGCTCGGCATTTTAGTCGATGTTCAATCCATGCCTTGTAAGTTTGTCTTCTTGTGATGTATATCTTATATAAGGAGGCTATTATTCCTTCTGTTGAACTCTGCTTTTCTTTCCATAAGACTAAGAGAAGATATCCCTTTCAGTATCCTCCTAAACTTTATGTTTCTCTGTACTAACTGTGAGTTATATGTTCCTCAACCAGTGTATCATTATATCATTTCTTTGATATGGGAGGAATTGGAAAACGTAGAATTATTAGCCAGATCTGGCCTGCTCAGACCTCCTTCAGCAATTCTTTGGTATATCAGGCAGTGACGTCAGTGCAGTCTGGCATGGTGGTATTTACCGTTCCATTATTGACGTCAGATTTCTTGGACTCCACATGAATTCTTGTATAGCCAAGTTAATAGTTCCCCATGTGATGTATAAGGCAGTGACGACCCTCATATGGTGGAGGGTTTGGTCTTTTATCTCTAGGCGAGCAAGTATCTTTTTTACAACGGTTTAAACTTGCATGCCTTCGTTGAGGATTTTTAAGTTTTTTGCTGAGCGACTATCATATGTGAGCGTGCAGACCTTTCTGGTCCGGAGCTCCTTTGGGTCTGCTTGGAATATTCGTTGATCGCTTCGATCTACGGCTTCTTTTGTTATCGATTGGTTGAGTCGATCAGATAGGTGCCGTTCCAACTTACTTGCATTAATTATAGGAAGTCAAACGGTCGCATTTCCGTCCCTTGATCAAATACTTTTTCAGCCGTTGGATTGCTTAGGTCTATCCCTATAAATAGGGAAGTGATTTGCATACTTCATTTGCAATTTCTCAAAAAGGATGGAGATCTCAGTTTCCTTAGATTTTATTTTACCTTCAGATCCCATAATATTCAAAAAGTCACATTATCGTGATTCATATCATAATAGCTTAACGTTCTTCTGCCTTGTACTGACGGGTCCCATGGAAGCCCTACCTTGTACTAACGGGTCCCATGAGGCCTCAATCTTTGTTTTCACAGATTTCAGGTCCGTGGTTTCTGTTTGCACATGGAGGGTTCATATTTGCCACTCACCCCTGCTCTTCGATGTTACCTCCGGAGTGATAGATTACCGGGGTGGGCTGGTAAATGTGCTTACTGCGACAGTCCTTGCGAGATGCTGCTTCAGAGTAAAATGCCAACTCCTAATGTAGAAGCAGTATTTTGTTGTGGGTGAACGGGCATTGCCAGTTATCTGGTTGGTAATGACCTATTCGTCTGGAGGAACATTTGATCTTCCGTCCCTGGCCATCGAACTAAAGAAGTCGATCATCCTGAGCAGCATGCTTCTTAGGTGGTCTATCATAATCGACGAAGTACTAGGGAGGAGATTGGTGTTTCCGTGGACATTGTCGTGAAGATCCCAGATTCATAGGATAGGATAGTTTAATAATTGTAACGATGTGTAAATCGTATATAGACTTTTGTAATTTCACCGAAGTTGTTTGTATGTGATTTGTTACACGTTCACAGATGAATAAAACTTTATTTTATTCCTTGCATTCCGCTTGTTATTTGTATTGTTTCAGTCTTGTTTATGAGGAGCGTTTATCGAGCAAATTCATTTATACTCAACTCATTTCCAAGATTTAGGCGTTTTTACCAATTCTTATTGGTCGTTTTAAAACAGATCGAGGAGTTTTTATTGAGCGGATCAATTTATACTCAACTCTTCTTTGTCTAGACTTAGGTTTTTAACCCATAAGTCTTACTAGTCGTTAAAAATAATCGAGGAGTGTTTATTGAGCAGATCAATGTATACTCAACTCTTTTTTATTAGACTTAGGTTTTTAATACCAAAAGTCTATTTTGATCGTTGAAAACGGGTCGAGGAGTGTTTATTGAGCGGATCAATGTATACTCAACTCGTTGTTTAGACTTAGGTTTTTAATACCAAAAGCCTATTTTGGTCGTTGAAAACGGGTCGAGGAGTGTTTATTGAGCGGATCAATGTATACTCAACTCGTTGTTTAGACTTAGGTTTTTAATACCAAAAGTCTTTTAATCGTCATATGTAGATCGAGGAGTGTTTATTGAGCGGATCAATGTATACTCGACTCGTTTTGTTTATTTGGACTTAGGTTTTTAGTACCAGAAGTCTTTTAATCGTCATAAGTAGATCGAGGAGTGTTTATTGAGCGGATCAATGTATACTCGACTCGTTTTGTTTATTTGGACTTAGGTTTTTAGTACCAGAAGTCTTTTAATCGTCATAAGTAGATCGAGGAGTGTTTATTGAGCGGATCAATGTATACTCGACTCGTTTTGTTTAGACTACGGTTTTTAATACCAGGAGTCTATTGTTCGTTGAAAAATTGACCGAGAGGAGTTTTTATTGAGCGGATCAATGTATACTCGACTCGTTTGTATGGTTGGATCTAGGAGTGTTTATTGAGCGGATCAATGTATACTTAACTCCTTTTGTCCTGATCTCAACCAATATGATAGTAGAATTCCAATGAGTGTTTACCGAAACAATCGATTTATACTCAATCTTGATTTAATATTTAAAATTGCTAAAATCTTTTAATAATCGAACTGTAGGCTAAGGCCTTTATTACAAAGAATAAATCTTAATAAAATAAAATAAAGTAGCATAATCTACTAAAATTTATTTACCATAGTATTTTCTAAGGTTGACTGCATTCCAGGTTCTTGGTAAGGCTGTTCCATCCAAGTGTGCTATTTTGTATGAACCTTTGTTTCCTACGCCAATGACAACGTTAGGTCCATCCCAATTTTGTTGTAATTTTCCCACATGCTTGGATACTTCTACCTTTTTCAAGACCAGGTCCCCTTCTTTGAAGGTTCGGATGCGTACCTTTTGATTATACGCCTTTTCCATATTTGCTTTAGTGACTTGCAAACGTACAGCGACCTTTTCTCTTAAAGCTTCTGTTAAATCGATGTCATTTTCTCTCGTCTTTCCGTTTTCCTGATCGTCATACATTTCAATCCTTGGTGTTGGAATTAGAGTTTTGATCGGAATAACAGCTTCTGAGCCATACACTAGGCTAAATGGGGTTTCCCCGGTTGAGGTTCTGAAAGTTGTTCGATTAGCCCAAAGTACTCCTGGGAGTTCATCAAGCCATTTTCCTTTGGCTGCCCCTAATCTTTTTTCCAAGGATTTTATTATTTCTCGGTTTGCTACTTCAGTCTGTCCGTTCGCTCTAGGATGCCCGACCGAAGTGAAATTTTGCTGAATCCCTAGTTTTGAACACAACTCTATTACTTGTTTTCCCGCAAATTAGGTTCCATTATCAGAGATTAGAATTCTTGGGATGCCAAATCGGCATACTATGAATTTCCAGAGGAAGTTGATCACTTGGAATTGATTTATCCGTGCAAGGGCGATGCATTCTATCCATTTGCTGAAGTATTAACCAGGAACCAGGACGTATGCTTTATTGGATCTAGCTACAGGGAAAGGTCCTACAATGTCCATTCCCCATTGATCGAAGGGCCAACACACTGGTATTGGGTGTATGTTTTCGGCTGGTTGATGACATATATTAGCATGGACTTGGCAATGATGACATTTTTGTACGTACTGTATGGCATCGTTGTTGAGGGTAGGCCAATAGTAACCCGTTCGAAGGCATTTTAAAGCCAACGCCCTCGCTCCGCTGTGATTCCCCGCTTCTCCTTCATGTACTTCTCGGAGTATATCATTGGTTTGAGATTCGGAGATGAATCGTAAAAGAATTCCCGATACCGATCTTCGGTAAAGTTTGTCTTCTATCAACGTATATTTCGGAGCACGATATTTTATTTTGCTAGCTTCATTTTGGTCGAGCGGCAGTTTTCCTTCTCGAAGGTACTCTACCATCGGAGTCATCCAATTTGCTCCGACCTCTTCGATTTCCATCACTTGAGTGACCGGCGTTTCATCGATATCGATTGCTGGTGTGTTAGACATTAGCCAAGTGATTACTCTTTCAGTTTTTCCGTCGTTGGATGCTGTAAATCTAGAGAGTTGATCGGCCCATTTATTTTCCGATCTTGGAATATTTTGTATTCCGAATTCTTCGAATTTTTCAGCCAGTTGTTTCACTTTGGCCAGATATTTGACCATGTTAAATTCCTTTGCCTCATATAGGCCCTCTATTTGTCTTTGTACTAACTCTGAATCGGTTAGTACTTTAAGATTCTTTATGTCCGCTTTGATTGCCATTACCATTCCTGCGATCAATGCTTCATATTCCGCTTCGTTGTTTGTCACGATGAAGTCTAATTTTATCGCATAATTGATATCCTCCTTGTTTGGCCCGGTGAAGTTGATTCCAGCACCTCCTCCTTCTCGGTATGAAGCGCCGTCGACGTGCATTAACCAGGTTTGATTTTCTACGATTAGGATATCATGTGTATGGCTGGTCGATTCAGGGTTTTCAACTTCCTGACTTGGAGTTTCTAGTAGAAAATCGGCTAGGACTTGTGCTTTGATTGCAATTCTCGGTTTGTACTCGATGTCGAACTGACTGAGTTCGATCGCCCATTTGATCAATCTTCCAGAGGCTTTTGGCTTTGCTAAGACCTGTCTTAATGGTTGATTGGTTAATACCACAACTCTATAGGTCAGAAAATAGGGTCTGAGTTTTCTTGCTGCCACTACCAAGGCTAAGGCGAATTTCTCTATTTCCAAGTAGTTTTTCTCGGCCCCTTGTAATAGTTTGCTTAAGTAATAAACAGGCTTATGTTCTGAACCATCCACTTTAACAAGTACCGAACTAACGGCCACTTCTGAGATCGATATGTATAAATATAACGGTTCCCCTTCGGTCGGTTTGGCCAAAAGTGGGGGCGTCGTTAGGTATTCTTTTAATCGTTCAAAGGCCTGGTCGCATTCATCAGTCCAGGCAAAGTTTTTGGTTTTTCGAAGCGTTTGGAAGAATGGCAAGCTTATGTCGGCTGACTTGGATATGAATCTGTTTAACGCCACGATTTTGCCTACCAAGCTCTGTACTTGGGAGATCGTTTTTGGAGGCTTCATTTCAGTTATAGCCCGAATTTTTTCTGGGTTGGCCTCAATTCCACGTTGATGTACCAGATATCCTAAAAACTTTCCAGATTTGACGCCGAAAGTGCACTTGGCAGGGTTTAACTTCATTCGATACTTTCTCAATATTTGGAAGCATCGATCGAGGTGTTTTACGTGATCAGCTTCATTCATGCTTTTGACCAACATATCATCCACGTATACTTCCATTATTTCTCCAATTAATTCTTTGAACATCAGGTTAACTAACCTTTGGTAGGTGGCCCCGACATTCCTCAAACCGAACGGCATCACTATAAAGCAATATACTCCTTGCTCAGTTACAAACGCAGTTTTCTCTTGGTCCCGTTCGTCCATGTATATTTGATGGAAACCTTCGAAAGCATCCATCATGCTGAAAATTGCAAAACCAGCGGTGGAGTCGACTAATAGGTCGATCCTTGGGAGAGGATATGGATCTCGTGGGCACAATTTGTTAAGGTCAGTGAAATCGTTGCACATCCTCCATTTGTTATCCTTTCTGTCTCACTTTGCTACTAGCACGACATTGCATAGCCATTCCGAGAAGTGTATTTCTCGAATTTGTTTTGCTTTGAGCAACCTTTCTACTCCGGCTTTAATGATTTTATCTTTTACTGGCCCATGATTTCTCTTCTTTTGCCTGGCAGGTTTTGCCAGAGGGTCGATTTTTAATGACTGATCACGCGAGGGTCAATCCCTTCAATGTCGTTCGCGCTCCAGGCGAAGATGTCCACATTATTTCTGAGGAAGTTGATCAATATTACTTCCCCTTCCTTGCTCAACTCCGTTCCTATTCTTGTTGTTTTCGATGAGTCCCCCTGTACTAGTATGACATCCTTATGTTCCGGTGGTTTTAAGGCTAAATCCATCGGCTCCTTTCCCTTTTTATCTATTCGGTCAGTACTTGGGATTTCAACCTCGTTTCTACTAACGTCGTCCTCGAGCTTCCTTTTGCTCGGGGTAATCGCTTTAGGGGGGCTCTTCAAAGTTAACGATGTGCTGTACCAATCCCATGCCATACAATGGTCGTTCACTATTTCCCCGATACCGATGTCGGTCGAAAATTTAATTTTTTGATGGTAAGTTGAGACGACAGCTCGGAACAAGTTTAGGGCCGGTCGCCCTAAAATTGCATTGTAGGCGAACGGAGTTTCTACTACTAAAAATTTTACCAGCTTCATTGTTCGATATGGTTTCTTTCCGAGTGAAACACTCAAATTAATTGTTCCACATGGAACAATTTCGGATCCTCCGAATCCTACCAATGGAGTAGCTACTTTTTGGAATGTTATTTGCCCTAGGTTCATCTGGGCTAATACCTCTTTAGAGATAATATTTGCGGAGCTCCCATTATCGATTAGGATTCTCTTAACGTTGTAATTTGCAATTTCTAGGGATACCACCATCGGGAAGTCTGGGCTATCCTCTTTTGTGTCCCAAACAAGGTTTTTTGGTACTTCTCCTTCGTTGAAACTAATCAGCTGGTGCGTCGTTGCTTTGTTTTCTAAGGTCCATATTTCTTTCGGGTATTTTAGGCTTCCGATTATGGATCTAGCAGTCCTTCGACGAGCATTACGACTATCTCCCCCTGCGGGTCCCCCCTGAGATCGTGTGTATGGTACCGATGACCTGATCATTATTCAGTTCTTTAGGGGGACTTTCTTCGTGAACTTCTTCTTGGGTGGTTATACCGAGGACTCCCACTTCTTTCTCGCTTACGGTTATCCCGTTCCAAATAGTCATTTAGTTTTCCTTGTTCGATCAGCTTTTCGATTTCTCTTTTAAGATGAAAACAATCTTCCCTGCGGTGCCCGTGTGCCCGATGATACTTGCAATATAAGTCATAGTTTCGTCCACCTGGTCTGGGCTGAGCGATTTTCTTTGCTTCTGGGATCCAATTATTCCTTTCTAGTACAGCCAAGATTTCGTCTATTGGAACGGTTAGTCTTGGGTGATCTACCTGATTGACTCTGTTTCGGAATGCCTGTTCGTTGGGTCTAGGTCCTTGATAGATGTTAGGTCGTCTATCCTGGTCGTTTTTATTATATTCTAGTCGTTGGAAGACGTTGCCTTTTCTAAAAGATCGTTCATAATCCATGGATCTTTGGGCAGGAATTCTATCTTGCCGTTTGGGACCCGAAACTGCGGCTTTGCTTTTGTTCTTATCTTTAAAAGAATTCATCTCTTCCTGGGTCATATATTTAGACGCCAGGCTCATTATGTCCGCGAACGTTCTTGGTTGTTTTCGACTGAGGGCGTTTCCAAACTACCTATTTTTTGTGAGATCGAAGAGAATCGAGATTATGTAGTCGATATTGGGGGAATCGATTTTGAGTAATTCGACATTAAATCTTGCCAACCAGTTCCTCAAAGATTCACCTTCTTGTTGATTAATGGTTCCCAAATAGCTCATGGGCAATTTTTGTCTTTTTTGACTGGCGAATTGCTATGTTAGTTTGTTACATAATTCTCGAAAACTGAATATGGAGTTAACTGGTTGTTTGGCGAACCAGTCCAAAGCTAATCCTTCTAGCGTCGTCACCATCAGCTTAGCGGTGAACTCCGCTGAGTGAGAATACAAGTTCATTATGTTCGTGAAACTAAATATGTAATCGTTCGGATCAGTGGTTCCGTCATATCTGGGTAGTCTACCCAGAACCTGTCCGATTGACTGTGCTTCTTTTACTTCTCTGCAGAAGGGAGAGCATGCAGCTAGGCTCTCCTGGAGTTCTGTGGTTCTAGGCCACGGGTTTTGAACTAATCGTAAGCGTTGCTCGAGTCGTTCTTGTACCATCTTTTCGATTTCTGTTTCCGAGAATCGCATAGTTCTTGGTCGATTCGGGATCACCTCGCCAATGTCATCCTCGATGGGGATTATGGTGTGTTCCTTTGATTCATTGCGTTGTGGTCTCCTTCGATCAACTTTTCTTCGGATGTTGTCATCGGAGGTTTTAGAGTTACCCTGCTGCGGACTGTGTAGCGAGCGTCGCTCGCTTGCCGGGCTATCAGCTTGTTGAGAGATTTGATCGTTCTGTCCCGGCTAGTGGTCCTAACGTTTTTGGGGACTTGTTCGAGTACAAGTAGTTCCTTTTGGGAGAGTGATATTAGGAGCATAGCGATCTGTCGAAATTTTTCTTGAGCACCCGACAGGGGGACTGGGATCGTTGGAGTCACGTGTTCTTCCGGTATTGTGCCAGTAGGGATCCCTTGTGGTTCCACCTGATTCTGATGATGCTCATTCTGTTGCTGGCTGTCGTTGGATACTCGGGCGTTATTATCAGTATTGCCCTGTAGATCCTCAGACGCATCATGCTGGTTGGTCGTGTTACTTCTTGCTCCGTTACGAGCGCTCTTCCTTGGGCGAGCCATATGTCGTTCGAATAATTAACCAAGCCCCTCGGTGGGCGCCAACTGATTTAACCGGATTTCGTCGGGTTAATTGTATCAGTGAATTTGGGATATTGGGGATTCACAATATATATATATATGATTATAGGGCTCTGTTACTTTATTCAGGATGGATCAATCTCAAAGAAGAACAACTTTGAAGGAACAATCAGTAATTATCATAACCAACGTAAAAATAATACTAATATGAAGAGAAAGCTCTTTTCTTTCTTGTATATTTCTGGGTCTGCTGTTTAATGCAGAGTTTAATGGCGTATTTGCCGAGTGTTCATAAAGTTGTTTCATACAATGATATACCAGGTATTTATATCATTCTAAACCTAGCATTACAAGGAAATATACTCCTAATAGGTCTCGGCCCAATTGTCCTTCTTGAGTCCGGAGTATAGTCTTCTCGTCGAAGAGAGTTGTATTCGGCCGGGTCGACAAGATGATCCCGAACTCACTTGACTGGTCGAACCGATCTTCTATTCCTCAGTCGGTCCGTACATTATAAGGGGTACAAAATAGCCCCCATCAAGCTAATTTTGTAAAATGGGAATATCTATAGAAAATGATTTTTAATTTTATCAAATATTAATCTTAATCTTCTTGTATTTCTTTTGAGTCCCAAAAGTTGTTTCACCATGTCTTGTGAACCGATAAAATTTGTTCCGCTTTAAACTTAGTAATCAAAATTGTTCTTATATCGTTTTAAACCACTTCCGCTTAAAATCTTTAATTCTCGATTTTAATTTATCGTTCTTTTTAAAGGTTTCGATATTTTAATTATTTTTCAAAATCATAATAACTTTTCGACCGTTATCCGACGGACCCGCAGAGTCGGGCCGTTACTAAAACAGTCCTCTAACAAGCTAATTAATATTAGCTTGCTGGGCACTATCCTATCAATCTCCCCCTTGCCCTAAAGACAATTAATCACAACATTTCTAAGACCCATCTTATGAAGATGTCCCTCGAACCCTTTTGTGAAAGAACTTCAGTTGTGGATCAACTAAGTTGTCTTTGGTTGAGATGACGTAACCCTTCTACGCGTCTCAACTACCTATTATTTGTCCAATCATATTGTTTGTGTTCTGATGAGGGGTACTTTGGATTCTCTATTTTCCAGAATCCATGCTAGGTTAGAATAGACGGAAGACCACTAATCCCGACCTCAAAGACATGAAATCGATCTCAAAGCACGACAAGCCCAGTCCGATCACTAAACTAAAAGCTCCTGGTCGAAAACCACTGTTGGGCCGATCTCAGACCCAAGCCTGTGGGCCGAGGAATGTTCCCCTGTGGATGGTTTAGGTAGCTCATCGCATCAACTATAAATATCCCAAGCATTCATGACAACGGGGATTTTTACAGGGCACCCCCAGCTCGAAGCTCTCGCTCAGATCAATAGCGATAATGAGATTAGACGTCGTTCTTATATGTATTTAGCCTCTAGCTTGTACGGCATCCTGTAATGCTTGGATAGGACACACATCATTTGTATTCCATATGTTGTACACTTACGTTCGGAATTTATATTATTGATCTTCCCCTCATGTCATATCGTTTTGGTTCTATATTATCTCTTTCTTGATCCCCTACGAAACAGCGTAAGATCAATTGGCGCCCACCTTGGGGCTCTATTTGGGTGTTAGATCGAAAAATGCCTACTACGAGGCGAAAATACATACGTTCGAGAAGAGTCTTATCGCATAGATGGAGTGCAGAATTTAGTCCACGATGAGCTCGATAAGTCTATCTGGAACGGCTCAACAGCCAGAAATGCATCCGACCGTACTCGGGACGATATTCTGATCCGAACTAGTATAAAGAAAAATATACGACCAGAAGGTCAGGATCCGAGCCTTCAGAGTCGTTGACTTAATCTTGAGTAAGACACATATTTCGAAATATGGATGAAGAATTGCAACTTAATTACGTTGGTCCTTATATTGTGTTCGAAATTAAGAACAAAGGCTCGAATAGAGTTACTTATGAAAATGGGGAAATTCTTCCCCGAACAGGGAATGCAATCAAGCTCGGGAAGCATTACGGGAAATGGAAATTATGTATTTGGTTTCTCGGATTATCTATCGATCTTTATTCTTTATGGGAATCTATCGTGTCTTCTATTATCGAAAAGAATCAATATTTATATTGTCAAAATCCTCTCATCTATTCTATGTATCTCTATAAGCTATATATTAACTTGGGAATGGGCACTTAGCCTCTCTTCGAAAATCGACTAGGGGTGAAAGTCATTGCTATGCCCCTTTAGTTCGAGATAACGAAAAAAGGGTGAAAGTTGTTGCTACGACCCTCAGGTGAAAGCTTTTGCTATGACCGATTAAAACAAAAAGGGTGAAAGTTGTTGCTACGACCCTCAGGTGAAAGCTTTTGCTATGACCGATTAAAACAAAAAGGGTGAAAGCTTTGCTATGACCCTCAGGTGAAAGCTTTTGCTATGACCGATTAAAACAAAAAGGGTGAAAGTTGTTGCTACGACCCTCAGGTGAAAGCTTTTGCTATGACTGATTAAAACAAAAAGGGTGAAAGCCGTTGCTACGACCCTCGGGTGAAAGCTATGGATATGACCGATTAAAACAAAAAGGGTGAAGGCTGTTGCTATGACCCTCAAGTGAAAGCTGTTGCTATGACCGATTTAAAACCGACTAAGGATGAAAGCCGTTGCTATGCCCCTTAGATCGAATTTGTGAAAAGAACATCAAAGATTAAATCAAACAATCTCGAAAATAAGATGAAATATCATTGCTCTATACTCTTATCGATCAATAAATTATTGGTTCATTCGTTACGGATTTATTTTCCAGTTATTGATCCATTATTCCTGTTATTTATCCAATTAAGGCATCAAAGCTATATAAATGGACGAGGAGAAAGTTTGTCAGATATTTTACTCGATCAACCGATACAGAATTAATTTGATCTTATTGTTCGATAGCTACTTCGAAGGGAGTCGACCCCATGATCGACAATAGGATTGGCAAGTCGATCGGCACGATGGTAGTGGATTATATATGTCTTTAAAGTTGCAACCATTTTGAAGGTTATCCAATCGCCAAAGGAATTTATTATAGAACGTCAAGTTTTCAATAACTTCAGGCTAATTACAAATGTTAGTTACAATCACCCAAGTCGTTATTCGACCAACGAAGCCAAGGAAACATGCAACGAAAATAAGCAGGAAACAAAATTTTTATTCATTCTTCGAACAAATTACAAATGAATTCTCAATTACAATGGTGAAATTCGAGCTCAAAAAGAATGTACATTCAATCCTACCCTACTACAAATCCTACGAGCTAAATCCATAAGCGTTGGCACATGATGCAGAGCTAAACAAAAGTTCTTCGTGTCAATCACTCGCCACGTGGCGCACATCCACGGACGTACTGCGGAACGGAGTAAAACTGGATCGGAGTCCACTCCAAGGACTTCTAAACCAATCTATGATCGTTATCTGTAAACAATGATTGCTATGCCCAATTTTTGTGGCAATCATTGTTCACATCCAAATCCGATCCAGGATAGCGGGAAGCGACCCCAGTGGCACTACTCCAAGCAATCTTGAAGGAACTATACTTCAAGAAATTCCTTGAAGAAGCTGATGTTCGAGATCGAAAGGACCTCCACCAAGGTCGACCCACAGTCCGACCGGATGCAACGCCAGAAGACCGAAATTCTAACTCGGCTCAGATGGATTATATCCAAGAAAGCAGGTTGCCTGCCGGTATTCTAGGCGCAATTTCTTTTGCCTGTCGATATTCTAAGCAAGAGAAGCTGTACCAAAAGGATTATAATCGGGAAACAGGGTCCGAGTCCTAATCTCAAACTCTCTTATTTTGAATGTATTATGGAACATGTTGCAAAAAGAACTTAATATTTGAGGGGTAATGTTCGGACAAGGCATTTGTGATAAGTGAAAAATGTGACGGTAAAATTGGAACTATTTATAAAAGTGAAAGCTTAAGATCGACGGACTAGATGATACATCACGGACGGTTATGATCACAACAATAAATGCACTGACGGTTCCGTTTCCCGAGAAATAAGGTCCTGTTTGGATGAAAAAAAAAGAAGTATTCTTATAAACACACGATCGGAATTTCCGAAACACGATCGAATTATTAATCGACCCAGGTCAAACAATTTAAAGCCCAAGAACATGTCTTTCCCGATCGAATAACGTTGACAATAGACGTTGAGTTACATCGACTAAATTTTTTTTAAGGACGCGTTTATGAAATGATAAGCATAAAAGTGACTCGGTAGTGTATATCTGTTGATTGATCTAAACGGATTTGGAAGACACAATGCAAGTATTATGATCAGCAATTTGCACTCAAAGGCCAGCATGCTTATCATCAATTTACAAACGATTGTTAAGGCTCAAATTATAAGAACTTTGATCGGTGTCAGTCCTTCGTTCACGGTGAACTAGGGCAAAAAATTTGGATGATTGGTATATAAAAAAAAATCAGTTCGTCAAAGAAAATGCTCGAAAAGACAGTTCATAAATCGTCATTCGATTTATATCGGATCGTTCAAATTAAAACGGGTCGGTCAGCTGTTTATGATCGAACACTACTATTCAAAATCAACGATACATACTGATGAGGGGTTTCTTGGATTCAGCATTTCTACAGTCCAGCAAGGTCGAAAGTCGCAGATCTCGATCTCATGGGCCTAATTTCGAGCCCAAAGCTCAAGAGTCCTATGCTGATTCTACAAAGGAAGCTTAGGGTCCAAAATCACTGTTGGGCCGAGCTCAGGCCCAGGCCCGTGGGCCGAGAAATGCACATCTGTGGGTGGATCACCTGGTTCTAGATCTCAGCTATAAATACCCCTAGCATTTATGACGACGACACAACTTCCCATGTGCTCTTCCTCCGAGGCGGCTGCTCGGAACTACCTAGGAAGAATAGTATAGGCTATTTTATATGTGTTTCACCCTCTAGCTTGTACGACATCCTATAATGCTCGGATAGGACTCTCGATACATGTAATTTGTACTCAATCATCCCGAATACAAATAATATTGATATTTTTCTTCTATTTATTAGCATTTATACGGTTTTCTACAGCACCTAGATCGAACAAGCGAAAACGCGTAAGATCAATTGGCGCCCACCGTGGGTCCTTATTCGAGTATTAGATCGAAATGTGCCTACTACGAGGAGAAATACGTATATCAGAGGAGAACCTTCCCATGCAGCAGGAGCACAAAATTCGGTCAACAATGAGCCCAACAATCTGTCGCGTGCGGCTCAACAACCAGAGGTTCCACCAGTTGTTCCGCAGGATAATGTTCCAATTCCCACGACCGTTGGTGATCTAAGGTCCATCATAGGCACGATGTGTAGGGAATTTCTGAACGGTGGTAGGGCTGATCAATCGCTTGTAGATCAACCAGCAGTTCACGGGAGACCTGAAATACCATCTTCGAACATCCAGAGGGAGAACAGTGTACTCCGATCTATATCACACGCGCCAGCAACAAACCCTCCTCGAGCTGTGCCATCGAAAATCAACGCCCGATCAGAAAGCCCGCCAAAATCAGTACATGATGTGGAAGATTAAGTAGAAGGGGAGAGCCACCCTTCTGGTGCTGTCAGAGGCAAAAAATCGACCTACAAAAGAATTACTGAATCCGAACTGGAAAGGATAGTGCAAGAGAGAGTAGCTAAGAAGTTGGAGAAGGAAGATACGCTGATAGAAATTCCTCGCGGCAATCATGCTGCCAGGCGAGCGGAAAATGTTCCGAGTAGAGAGAATCTACGAGATAAGGAGGTTTCGAACAGTATCATGCGTTGTTCGCCGTTTTGTCAAGAAATACGCGAAGCGGGAAATGCGGAAACAGTACCAACCAGACTACCACGGTATAACGGGACTACCGACCCCGGGGAACACATCAATAGCTTTATTAATGTGATGAACTTATACGGACATTCAGAGGACTTTTGTTGCAAGATCATGGTTACTACCTTAGAGGGAATTGCCCTCGATTGGTTCGGAAAGTTGCCGCCTAACTCCATATTTTCATTCGAGGAATTTTGCGACAAACTAAAACACCAATTTGCAAGTCAAAGGAAACCGAGGTTACCGGCGAATCATTTGGGGACCGTAAAACAGTTGGAAGGAGAAACGTTGAGACAATGGTTAGCGAGGTTCAGTATCGAACTTCTCAAAGTTGACACTCCGCAGATCGAATATCTGTCCTCTTTAATGTTCGAGCTGACAAGGAGCACTCAGTTCGGAAATGCCTTGTGCAGAAAACAACCAAAATCCTTCGAGCGAATTATGGAGATCGCTGAGAAATACATGATTCAGGAAGATATGAATAAGTTAAAAAGCTCGCACACTGTAAAACTCCCTCTCAACAAGAAACAAGATCGGGCTCCTATCCCGAAACCTGGTGATTACGGAGGATCGAACAAATGGTCTGTTTGGCAACGAATCAACACTTACAAGCCACATATGCCGCTCCAAGGGTCGAATTCCTATAGACCTCCTTATGAATAGGCTCTACCTCCAAGACCGGGAAAAATTCAGTTTATCGAACTTAATAGTTCAAAGGAAGAAGTGTTAACTGTGTTAGAAGAAGGAAATTTGATTCCCGAGGCTCAAAGGATCACTCAGGCTAGGCCAGGTGCGTTGGGTTATGACCAATACTGTCGATACCACCGGGCTCGGGGGCACAGCACCGAAAACTGTTACCAACTAAAAGTCGCGATAGAAAAACTAATTGCACAAGGAAAACTCAAAGAATTTGTCAAAGGAGGCGACTATAACAATCGTTATAGGTCCAGGAGCCCGCGAAAGTTTAATACTCAACAAAGGCAGGTTCGAAATCAGACGGAAGAGCGGTCAAATGGAGTGATAAACATGATTGCTGGCGGACCAGCAGGAGGAGATAGCAGAAATGCTAGAAAAAGAACGTTGAGATCGATAAGGGCTGGGGTCTCTACAAAGAGGGAAATTCTATCCTTGGAGTTTCCCTCCATGGAAAATCAAGTTATAAGTTTCAGTGAGGCCGATCGACCTTCAGATGTTAATTGGGATACAAATGAAGACGATCCAGATTTTTCCATGGTGTTGACATTGAAAATTGCTAATTTCGAGGTTAAGAGAGTGCTAGTCGATAATGGAAGCTCTGCAAACATTATCTCATCTGAAGCTCTCACAAGGATGAATCTTTGTCACCCGCATCTGGATCGAGTAACCACTCCTTTGGTCGGTTTTGGGGGATCGGAGATCGTTCCGCTTGGGACCATTCTCTTGAGCACGACTCTAGGGAGTAAACCAAAAAATGTAACAAGGATGGTCAAATTCCTGGTAGTATATACATCGTTCGCTTATAATGCCATATTAGGGAGACCAGCCCTAAATATCTTCAAGGCAATTGTATCTACCTACCATCAAAAGATAAAATTCCCGACCGAGGGAGGGGTAGGAGAAATGAGGAACGACCAATACATGGCTTGGGAATTTTATAATTCATCTTTAAGTATTAAGAAGAAAGTCGAGCCCGAGCTCCCGGTTAAGAGGAAGATAAGTGAATTGGAGTCTGGCTTAAAATCACCGATCCCTGACTGCGAGAAATTACAAGGAAAGAAAGGGAAGAATGTTGACATGAGCGTGCAAGCGCCTGACCACAAAAAAGTAACTTTAGTTCCGAGAGCCCCTGAGAAATTCACCAAAATCGGAACGGAGTTAAGCGAGGGCATGGAAACCATGCTCATTGAATTTTTACAGAAAAATGTGGACGTTTTTGCCTGGAGTTCGGATGATATAGTGGGAATCGACCTGCGGGTGATAACACATTCATTAAACATCGATCCAAAGGCCAAACCTGTAAGGCAAAAAAAGCGCAATCATGGCCGCGAAAAGGACAAGATAATTAATGCTGAGGTCGATAGATTGTTAGCAGCGGGTCAGATCAGGGAAATCAAATTCACGGAGTGGTTGTGTAATGTGGTCCTAGTTTCTAAGGGCGAAAAGATTGAAAACAAATGGAGAATGTGTAACGACTTTACAGACCTAAACAAATTATGCCCAAGAGATCCTTATCCATTACCTCGGATCGATATGCTCGTAGATTCCACCGCGGGGTTTGTGTTTTTTAGTATGATGGATGCTTTCCAAGGATTTTATCAGATTTTCATGAACGAAAGAGACCAGGATAAAACAGCGTTTATCACCGAGCGGGGAGTCTACTGCTTCAATGTCATGCCTTTTGGCTTGAGGAATGCGGGTGCAACCTATCAAAGGTTAGTCAATATGATGTTTAAGGAATTGATAGGGGAAATCATGGAAGTTTATGTAGACAACATGCTAGTAAAAAGTATGACGGAGGAGGACCACATCAACCACCTTGATCGATGTTTTGGAATTTTAAGGAAGTATAGAATGAAGTTCAATCCTGCCAAGTGCACTTTCGGCGTACGATCGGGAAAGTTCCTCGAATATCTTGTCCACGAAAGAGGAATCGAAGCCAACCTCGAATAAATTTGAGCCATTACCAATCTACAACCACCAAGAAAACTCTCAGATGTCCAAATCTTAATTGGGAAGATTATTTCGTTGAATAGATTCATCTCACGATCTGCTGACAAGAGTTTACCGTTCTTCAAACTATTGCGTAAATCTAAGAACTTTGAGTGGAATGCAGAGTGTGACAAAGCTTTCGAAGACCTGAAAGCATACTTAACCTCACCACCAATGTTAGCCAAACCATCCGATGGAGAACCTCTATATTTATACATAGCCGTGTCGGAAGAGGCCATTAGCTCGCTTTTGGTAAAGCTCGATAAGTCTGAGCATAAACCAATTTACTATTTGAGCAAGTTATTGCAGGGCGCTGAGAAAAACTACATGGAGATTGAAAAATTCGCACTTGCTTTGGTGGTAGCTGCACGAAGGTTAAGGCCTTATTTTCAGACATACAAGATCATCGTTTTAACTAATCAACCTCTGAGACAGGTCCTATCAAAGCCAGAAGCATCAGACAGATTGATAAAGTGGGCGGTCGAGCTGGGTCAATTCGAGATTGAATATCAACCACGGGTCGCTGTAAAGGCCCAGGTGTTAGCTGACTTTGTAGTCGAATCAACAAGCCTATCGAACGTGGAAGAAAAAGCAATTTCCGAGGTAAGTATGGTCGAAGAGGCCGGAGATCAGATCTGGCTGATGCACGTGGATGGTTCCTCAACCAAGGAAGGAGGTGGAGCAGGAATTCATTTTCAAGGACCCAATGGTGAAGACTTGAGTTATGCTATCACTTTAGACTTCGTAGTTACAAACAACGAAGCGGAATACGAAGCCCTGATCGCTGGATTAGAAATGGCCATAAAGGCGAAGGTAAAATCAATTGTTGTGTTAACAGATTCTGAACTTGTTCATAGACAGGTGAAAGGCACTTACGAGGCCGGGGAGTTCAATATGATCAATTATTTGAACAAAACAAAAAAGTTGATCTCCGAATTCGACAAATTTGATATTCAACCTGTACCGAGGGAGGAAAATCTATGGGCAGATCTATTATCGAAGTTCACAGGACTTGCCGATGGGAAGAATGAAAGGATAATCACATGTATATTATCGAATACATCCGCTATCGAGTTGGATGTAACTCCCTCAGTCGATATCCTGGAGATCGATGAGCCAAGGATCTCTTGGATCGACCCTTTTATTGACTATCTCAAAGAAGGAAAACTTCCAGAAAACACAAGCGAAGCTCGAAGGATTAAATACCGAGCGCCTTCGTTCACTCTAGTTAATAATCAACTCTATAAACGGTCTTCTTCTGGAATTTTATTAAAATGTATCTCCGAAGCTCACTATAATGATATTCTAAAGGAAGTTCACGAGGGAGACGCAGGAAGTCATTGCGGTGCTCGGGCGTTAGCTCTTAAATGCTCGAGATCAGGATATTATTGGCCTACTCTTTTCTCTGATTCTGTTGGTTATGTGAAGAAATGCCACCATTGTCAAATTCATTCGAATTTGATCCATCAACCTGCTGAACATATGCACTCTATTCCGATCTGTTGGCCTTTTTATAAGTGGGGCATCGATAATGTTGGGCATTTTCCAACAGCAAGAGCCTGGAAGAATTATGTATTGGTTGCAGTAGAATATTTCAGCAAATGGATCGAATGTGTTGCTCTGACCAAGATCACTCAGTTCCAAGTTATTAATTTCTTATGGAAATATATTGTCTGCAGGTTCGGGATTCCAAGAATCTTAATATCTGATAACGGAACGCAGTTCGCCGGGAAAAGAATCACAGAATGGTGCGAAAAATTCGGAATACAACAGAACTTCGCATCAGTAGGGCATCCTCAAGCTAATTGACAAACTGAAGTCATGAACAGAGAGATCGCCCGATCTCTGGAAAAACGTTTATCTGAGGTAAAAGAAAAGTGGCTCGACGAACTGCCAGGAGTTTTATGGGCCAATAGAACTACTGTTAAGGCTGCAACCGGGGAAACTGCGTTCAGTCTGGTTTATGGGTCGGAAGCTGTTATTCCAGTCGAGAACCTCGTACCATCTCCCAGGGTCGAATTTTATGATCCCGAGGAAAATCGATCTCTAAGGGAAATGGAAGTTGATCACGCACACAATCGAAGGGACCGTGCCAAGTTGAAAATTCAGGCTACCAAGTCAAGCATGGAAAAATCTTATAATCGAAACGTTCGAATCCGAACATACAAAGTGGGAGATTAGTGCTCAAGAAAGTGGAAGTGTCGAAGCATGTTGGAAAACTTCAACCAAATTGGGATGGCCCCTATATAATCGTCGAGGTTGGAAAGAAGGGTTCTTACAAAATTGCTCATCCTAATGGAGAGGTCCTACCTCGAGCATGGAATGCTGTTAATTTAAGAAGATATTATGGAAGATGAAGATAGATAGTTGAATTCTAGGCTACTATTATTTAAGTCATCTCGTTCCGTTTTTTTTGTTTCTCATGATTAAGAAGACTATGTGTTCAATGAAAATTTATTTCGACCGAGTTATTTATTCAATGAAAGTTCATTTCGCCAAAATTCTTATTTATTCATCATATTCTGATATTCTCGATCTCTATTCATCTATTATCAATCTCTATTTGTCTCCATCAACTATTAAACGGGTGAAAGCTGTTGCTACGACCCTCGAAGATTGACCAAGGGTGAAAGCCGTTGCTACGCCCCTTGGATCGAAAAGTAAAAAAGGGTGACGACCTTCGGGCTAAAAATGCTCTGAAACGACTAAGGGTGAAAGCTGTTGCTATGCCCCTTAGATCGAAATTATAAAATGGGTGAAAGCTGTTGCTACGACCCTCGGGCTAAAAATGCTCTGAAACGACTAAGGGTGAAAGCTGTTGCTATGCCCCTTAGATCGAAATTATAAAATGGGTGAAAGCTGTTGCTACGACCCTCGGGCTAAAAATGCTCTGAAACGACTAAGGGTGAAAGCTGTTGCTACGACCCTCGGGCTAAAAATGCTCTGAAACGACTAAGGGTGAAAGTTGTTGCTATGCCCCTTAGATCGAAATTATAAAATGGGTGAAAGCTGTTGCTACGACCCTCGGGCTAAAAATGCTCTGAAACGACTAAGGGTGAAAGTTGTTGCTATGCCCCTTAGATCGAAATTATAAAATGGGTGAAAGCTGTTGCTAAGACCCTCGAAGACGAATAAGGGTGAGAGCCGTTGCTATTCCCCTTAAGTCTAAAGTATATTCAAGATTGATCGAAATTCTGTCACATTCCTTCTACGCAATTATTGAATTAAAGATCAAGAATATAATTCGAGCTAAGGAAAACATTTCTTCGAACTTGGAGAATCCCCAAGAATTCTATGTTCAACAAAGGTAAAATTATTTAATAGTTGTTTTATGAAGTTACAAGACCGTGGATCATTAGGTGACGGGGATAAAAGTTCATTTCCATTAAGGTTTTCAAGTTGCCTTATAAGTTGACGAAATCGTGGAACGACAAAATGGCAGAAGATCGAAATCAGGATCCATTAAAGCAAAGACAGGACAAGAAAAATATAAAAGTAAATAATTGCATCTATAAGCTGTTCGAACAATTACAAATGATTCCTCGAAATACAGAGATAAAAATACAACGAGAAGATTCGAATTCAAAAAGGGTACATTTGTTCCTATCTTACTACAAATGCTACAAAAAAGCTTGCCTCCCGCGCTCGTAGCAGATCCAAGACCTTCGTCCGTAAACAATGATGATCACGAGCTTAAAACAAAAACCAGCGGCGAGGAGACAATTTTCCAGCGTTCTTGCTACCGGACCCCCGCTGGCTCTCTAAGACTATTATCCGGTCAAGGAAAGAAGGAAGCATATCCAGTTAGAGTACTTAAAGAGCAATCTCGAAAACATCATTCCCCGAGAAGCACCTCGAAGAAGTTGATGCTCGAGATTTAAAGAACTCCTCTAGATATTAATCCACTAACCGACCGGATGAAGCGACAGGATATCGGAATTCTAACCCATCTCAAGAGAGATGACTCCAAAGAAGCAGGTCGCCTGCCGGTACCCTAGTCGCAATCATTTTCGCCTGTCGATACCCTAGTCGAAATTGTTTCCCATACAGGGACGCCGAGGAGGTCGAGAAAGAAAGTTCGAATTCGAATCTCGAACGTTTTAATCGCTGAGATCATGTGGAACATGGAGTTGATTGATGGGAGTAGAAACACAACCATGTCGATCGAACGAAACATTTACAGACAGGTAAAAATATGAAGGTAATCTTGGAACTATATATAGGGGGAGGAATTTCGCATCAACGGTATAGATATCGTGTAGTGAACGGCCACGATACAAGCATTAAACGCTCTGACCGTCCCACTTCCCAGAAAATCAGGGACTGTTTGGCTAAAAGAATATGGGACGTAACAGTAAAGGTTCAAAGGTAAATCAAATTGCAACAAGCAAGAAAAATGTCCAATTTACCTTTAATACAAGAATTAACGCTCAACTCTAAGGTCGAGAACCCGAAAAGTTGAGGTATTCAAAAAAAAAAAAAAAAAAAAAAAAGGAGGAAGGAAGAAAGGACAACATTTTGACAATATTACCATTACAACAAGGTTATGTTACAACGAAGAAAAATCCTAGTACAAACGAAATTATTCTCGAAAAGGATTTTTCGAACTTCAGCACTGCGATCAGCATACCCACGGATATAAGCTTCCCTCTCACGAAGCTCGGAGTTTTTCTTCTCACGTTCATAGATATCTTTGAGTCTCTCTAATTCTGAGCTCAACTTTTCCGAGAACCCTCCACCCCGAGCTTGGACACCCTTCTCTCTCTCCTGAGACAATTTCTCCTTAAAGAATCTATTAGATTCCACTGCGCGATCCAGCTCAATCTTCTTCCTGGCTAGCTCGAGAGCAATAGTAGCTCGTTGTTCGATCTCACGCTTTGCCAACACATGGAGCCTAGAAAAGTCCTCGCCAGTCTGAACTTGTAAGAAGACATGTCAAGGCTAAAATAAGAAAACTAGAGAGCCAGGATAAGGAAGTTAGCAAGAATTATCTGGGCAAGGAAATCCGACCCAGACTGAAACAATAACGAAGAATATTCTCCTTTTGATAGAATTGCCTCGGAGATAGAGATATTGGCCCGAAGAAGGGTCAGATCGGATTTCTCGTGTGATACTTTGTCAAAATGAATTATGTCCCTCTTAAATGGTAAGACACCAGAAGGAAACAATAAATTGAAAGATTCTCCAACCTTCGAGGGCGCGGACCGAACAGGAAAGGGTGCGCGCACAGAGACGTCCTCCCCAAAAGAAACCTTTTTAGTTTTCTTGTTTGAGCCCCTGGTTTTCAAGCATGAAGAAGGGGCGACAGTCGAAGATTTATTTCCTTTATGGAAGATCAGATCGTCGGAAGTAATGGACTTAAGCGGAGCTCTTCTCCCCTTCTTTATATTTCTGCCGTCATTAGGTTTGGGGAAAGGCACGGAAGGAATTACAGAAACGTTCGGATTTTCATTCATTTCTTGGCTTTCGGATAATTATTCGACCGTAATAAGGGTATGGGAGCTCGAATTTGGATTTATTTCCTGAAGCTCCGTTCACTGTGTATGATGTTATCGTAAAAGCAAGGCAAAATGGCCTTTGTATTTATAAGAGACGCGGCATCATACGAATCACAATAATTGATAAATCACCACTCCCAAGAAAGATTCGATGACGCAACCAAGTATGCAAGAATGGCGTTATAAAGTTCAACAAAATGGTCGAGCTGGCATTAGATTGAACATGGCACAAAGGGAAAAGTGTAAATTCAAGCATCCACAAAATAGGAAAGGCATAAGACTATAAAAACAAATCTGCAATTACAATGGTTCGCTAAGTAAACCCTATTACATGATAATTATTAATGACTAGATTCCTTCACGCCAGAACCGTTATCCGATCTCTCTTGCTCATTCCCTTCACCAGAATTGCCCTCCGAGCTATCGGAACCACCACTGCTCGAGCTACTTTCTTCTTCATCATTACTTTGGTCATCAGCTGCAGGTTTACGTGACTCGGAAGACGGAATGCCTTGCTCTCCCTGGTCGCTGGAATCCCCTTCGATATCCACCCCTTCATCCTCAGATTGCGCTTTGAGCACATCAGGGTTTGGCATCGGCACTCCAAATTCATCAAGGAAGGAAAAAAACTCGTGGTTTTGAAGGTTTGGAATCTTCGGAGGTAGAGAGGAGGCTTTATAATCATTTCCATGGACGTTCTTATAGGGACTCATGAACTTGAGGTAATCCCCAAGGGCACCACGTATTTATCCAGCCGAAATGAGCTGTTGAACTCCTTTATAGTAGAAGGATTGGTTGATTGCCCCTGATCGTAATCGGACAAGAGCATCAAGGAACGGGGACTTCAAGAATTCCCTTATGGCTGGAAGTTTTGCCTCGGATCGCCTCCGATCATAAGATTGATCAGCGAGTGCCTTAGCTTGCCCGAGATCTAATCTTAATTTTTCTACTTCTTCCTCGAGGGCCCTTTTCCCATCAAGTTCCTTCTTAGCTTCCTCGAGCTCCTTCTCGACCTCAGATAACTTAGTCGTAATATCCTTCAACTGATCAGCCTTAGTAGCCTCTTCCCTCAGGATATTCTAAAGGGCATTATGGGCCATCTGAGACTCCTCGTTTAATGTGGCAAGTCGGTAAGCCTGATGACTGAATAAGTCTCCGGCCTAAAGAAGAAAATAAATATTAATGACGAAGCAAAGGTTTTGAGGAAAAATTAGTATATTTGAAAACTCATATACCTTTTATAGAGCATAGGCGTAATCACCCGCGATCTCGAAGTCATTTTTAAGAAATAATGCGGTGTTATCATCCTTAAATCTCCCGGCCATGAATATCTGAAGAGACTTATCCACTGCATGTTCACCATCAGGGCCCAAATCAGACTCGATGGTTCCATTCTTCGGGAATCCAGCAGCCCTTGGTCCTTGAAAGTGGTCCTCTATGAAATCAGCCAGGTCTGGCTCGGAATGGCCAGCCCGGCATTGGATCGGACCCGATCCTCGACTAAAAGGCTTCACCCTTCTAGAGGACTCGGGGGCATTGCTACTTCTTTTACGAGCCATTCTCGCCTCCAGTATCTCTTGGGCTCGGACCTCTTTTAGGGTATAATGGCTAAATCCCGCCTCATTCGGATTAGAAGAACCGGTTGGAAAAACGGACCGGAGACCGAGAGCTCGATAATTGGAAGTTCCCTCGATCGCAGCATGAGGTTGGGAAGTTCCCACAATGGCAGTTTGGGGGAAAGTCACCATAGCGTTCTAAACCACGGTGGTATCGACCCCAGGAACGGATTTTACAACCTTCCGGGAAACCTTTGATTTTTTACGGCGAGGTCAACCTTGGCTACCCTTCGAAAAGGAAGCAACGACCGAACCAGCTATCGACGTCCGGAACTTATCAACGATCCCAGCTGCGAAATACAAGGGAATTAGCTTTGATTATAGAAAGATAAATCGAAATGTATATGATAATTTGACGCACCTAAAGTGGAGGGAGCAAAAGCAGGGTTCACCTCTCCTTCAACCCTTCCAGGTTGCTCGGTTGGATTGTTATTTGGTATGATCAGAGCCTTTTCGTAATCGATCTCAGGGGCAGGAAAAGAGCATGAGCTGAGCCCAGCCAATCGCAAAACCGCCTCTTGAGTCATCAAAGGAGTCTGATGAAGGTCGGTTCGAAGGGATTGCAAGAATTCATCTGAGATCTCATGACTCATATTTCCCCTAAGGCGTCGTCTGCCATAGATCCACGACTTTGCCCCGGGCCATCTTTGTGGAATAGGCTCGGGATTATCCGTAGAAGGCGGAGAGTCTGGGCCACGAACAAAAAAGAATTCCGGTTTCCAGCCTTTCAAATTGCTACTAACGTTGGTCGATAAAATTGATATATTCGGTCTCTGAGAAAAGTATACATAACCGGCGTTCGAAGCCGTGGAAGAGCTCATTTGGAAAATTCGCCAGAAATTTTGGAAAGCGGCCTTCTTTCCTTTAGCTTTCATCAGGACGCAAAAGGCTATTATAAGTCCGATCGAATTCGGCAGGATTTGAGAGGGAGTAAGCTTGAAAGCCTCCAGAATACTGCGTATCAAAGGAGGGAAAGGAATACGTAAACCGTAGTGGAACTGTTTAGCATAAAAAGCTTGACACCCTTCAGGAGGATCGGTGACTCGCTGTTCGGGGGTCGGAATGACGATCGAATACCCAGTGCCGATATACTTGTCAAATTCTGCCTCCAATTTCTCCAGATCTCCTTCGGCGTAGTGACAAACGATCTCATCTGCCCTATCCTCGATCATATTTAGCCCCGCACTGGTCGACGGTTCTACCCAGTTAAGGATTGTGACCACGACGCTGCCGCCTATGCTATACTTCATTTGCTCATTCTTCCGCAAAGGAAGGTCGTCATCCTCTTCGACTTCATCGTCGGAGACTGTCGCCTCGCTCGAATTATCATCTCCGCTATCCTCTGATTCATTATCCGATTCTCCCCCCTCTCTGTTGAAGTCGGAATTGGGGCTCGGATTTCCCACATTCTCCACTGTGGACGGTCGAGTACCCTCAATCTGCATCTCCTCAGGACCACTCTCTTGACCTTCCACTACTTGGGACTTACCTTTAAGATCTATAGTGCTGGACATATTGAAGGTATGAAGATCGGTCGAAGAAGTTGCTAAAACTCTCTTATCGATTTGTTTGCTCCGATCTAGGGTTTCTTAGGACTTATGAAGATCAGCGGCCCACGATCGACATATATATATACAGGGACAAAATGGGAAATTGCAAACCAGTCCCCGAGTAACCGCGACGGTTGGACTCCCCCAGAGTAAATTTAAAATTATATTTCCAATAATTGCACTTATGATCCCTATACTTTCCGGAATCATGAGCTGAAGGCCAACATTTGGAAAGATGCTTTCTTTGGATGTCGTTTCCATATTATCCCAAAGGGTTTTTCCGAAGTAGGTTTTTAATGAGGCATATCCAAAACTTATCCTAAAAGTGGCTCATCTCACCCCAGCGTTCGAAACAGTTTATACTTCTTCGAGCTTAAGCTCCACTTTACGCTCGAGAAGTGGGGGAGTATTGATGAGGGGTTTCTTGGATTCAGCATTTCTACAGTCCAGCAAGGTCGAAAGTCGCAGATCTCGATCTCATGGGCCTAATTTCGAGCCCAAAGCTCAAGAGTCCTATGCTGATTCTACAAAGGAAGCTTAGGGTCCAAAATCACTGTTGGGCCGAGCTCAGGCCCAGGCCCGTGGGCCGAGAAATGCACATCTGTGGGTGGATCACCTGGTTCCAGATATAAGCTATAAATACCCCTAGCATTTATGACGACGACACAACTTCCCAGGTGCTCTTCATCCGAGGCGACTGCTCGGAAGTACCTAGGAAGAATAGTATAGGCTATTTTATATGTGTTTCACCCTCTAGCTTGTACGACATCCTATAATGCTCGGATAGGACTCTCGATACTTGTAATTTGTACTCAATCATCCTGAATACAAATAATATTGATCTTTTTCTTCTATTTATTAGCATTTATACGGTTTTCTACAGCACCTAGATCGAACAAGCGAAAACGCGTAAGATCACATACGAATCTTATTTCAAACAAAGAAATCTCGATTTCGTTACAAAGATACAAGACCTCAACGTATAGAAGTACGGGAGGAAAATTTCGATCCTATTACAAGCTAGGCATAATCTATTGCGATCACATTTTGCAATTCCCGCGAGATATCCAACCTTGGTCCTCCGTTCCAAGCCAAGCGATCGAATTGGCTCTTCTTTAGGCTTGACTAGTGGGAGCTGCAGGCTTCTATTATTGTTTAAAATCCGTTCAGAAGATGAAGGGGCCAATGCCTGTTTCTCCAGATTAGACGTCTTTTTCAAGGTGCAGCATGAATACTTTATTGCTGACCTCATCCTCTGACGCCGCCCGTATGACATCTTCGAAAAGACGAAGCGATCCTCTAGTTTCGACTTATTGGCCTTCTAGACCGAGAGTATAATTGGCTGACGACTATTATAAGCGAACATGAAGCAATCATTTTTCTCACAAAGATTGTTCGAAGTTTGAACTCAAAAAGTTGAGTTGATAAGGGGATGGTTTTGATCATGCTAATCGGATAAAGGATGAACTAATTGGAAGAGATAGATAGTCTCAGAGTCACAAAAATACCTTTTATAGTATCGGATGGACTGAATCCAACGGCAAAGTTTTGTCATAAATAATGGACGAGATTCAACGACTGTTTCGCTTCTCGATTGATTAGACCATGCTTAGCAAAGAAAGCTATACAATTCACTACTAGAAAAATAGCCTTTTGTCACACTCTAATACGACAGTTTTGAAAAGGCGTCTCAACTACTCTTCTTAAATGACAACTCACAAAAAGCGTCTCATGAAATTAAATTTTTCAGGCGCTCTAATAATTATTAAACTAAAATTTCTAAGAGGAATCAAGGAGGGAAAATTGGCGCCTATACTATTTCACCAAAAGATAATCACCCAAAATTGTGTGGTGGGTTCTCAAAAGTCAAAATAGAAACACCGTAGCCTGAAACACTCTCTCACTAATTCTTCTAAACATATCTCCATATCCCCTAAATTCTGCACAAAGCCCTAAATTTTGAATACAGGTGCTTTTTTCTTCATCATTTGTCTTCGATTTTCTCTATTCTTTAACTCCAAAAATTAGTAAAATTATTTTTTCATGTGGCTAGAATTATGTAAGTCTTTTTATTTCAGTTAATTGGTTTACTTTCTTCTCTAGATTTCAGTCTCTTAGACCCTCAATATATTATATTTTGTTAAGATACTGATTTTTATTCAGTTTGTTAATAACTTTTTTATTTACTTTGGGTGGGAAATCTGATTTTTAGGGTTTTTTTTCTTTGTCCGTTTGTTTCATTGGTGAACACGGAGTATTTCTTTTGGAGATTGGTGTTGATGGATGATATGTTGGTTCTTGTTCTTTGTGTTTTTTTTTTTTTGTGCAATTATTGGTTCAATGTTCCAAAAGTGGATTACTCAAGTATTTTCCCTTTGAAAATTAATTTGGGTCTGATTTATTGGGATGAGTTATGGAGACGTTGGTAGATTAAAAGTTTATATTTCTTGTTTTAAGGATTTTTTTTTATCTTTTTTTTTTGCTTATAAAGGAAAGAATCGTAGTTCCATTAGTTGCAGATAATGCTCAACAGGAAGCTATCTTAGCACTAAAGAAACGGAAGGTATGTTCTTACTGCATCTCACATGATTTGGTTATAATGATAGACCTTCTACTGTTAACAAATATATTGTTTTGAACTAAATGCAAAAATATCCCTTGTGCTTTGCCCAACTATAAAAACACTCCTCTGTTATTTTTATTAGCAAATCCCCCGTGTTATTTCTTTATTATCAAGAAGCCCGTTTGAAATTCATTCATAAATCAGAGTGAGGTTTTTTTATTTCTTTATAGTTTGAAGAGATTGCAAACTAAGTTTCAAACATTTTCCTTTATCTAAACGTGGACTATAGGTGTTTTGGAGTAACTTCAAGAGGTGATATTTGTTCGACAACCTTGGATACTTCAAGAGGTGATATATATTCTTGATAAAAGAAATTACTTATTAACATGCATGAATACTCATGTCCTTTTATTTATTTCAAGTATATGTTTTTATGTGCCTGTTTGGATTATAAATTGCAATTAGTTGATTTTGGTTGATTCTGGTTTTCAGTATAACATATAAATCAATAATCTTCATATGATAAGTAATTTTGTAATATTATACTCGTATAGTTTATCATGTTTTAAAAAACTTGTACATGTCCATCTTTTTTACATATTGAAATATGGTGTGGCTACTTCTGAATAGATTTTGTCATCATATATCATATAATTGTTGAAAGTATCAAGATTATCTCATTTCAAGCAAGTAAGAGTTGTAGAATATGTTTATCACTATGCAAAAACCCATGGAAGAGAAAGAGTATTTGCAATACACAAAGCCAAAATCATGTAAAAAATTGATGGTCTGGCTCTTCCTGAAGGTTTTCCTTATGCATACGCTGAAGTAGGTCTCTTTATTTTTGCCTTTTCCAATTAAATTGTGATCGACAATTTCTATGTAGATGATTTTTTTAATAACTCCTTTCAAAGGACCCCTTTAATATTTTTGCTTGACTTGGTCCATTGTTACAACATCAATATAGGTTTGGACGGTATTGCTCTTGCTGAAGCTGTGCATGGTTTTATGATATTGCTGGAAAGGTTAGTTGTGCATACTGTTAATTTTTTTTTTACGTTTTTCTAAAGAATGTTTTTTACTTGCAATAGGAGTTCATTTTTCACATTGTCAGTCAATTTGATAATGCTAATTGATGCATATAAAAGTGAAAAATGAATACAGTATGAGGCTGATATATTTACGATTTTCTCCTGTATCTTAAAGTTGGTGTGAGGTTCATATTAATGTAGGAGTTATGTTGGATGAGGAGTTACTTTGGCCCATTTCACATTTTAAAACTATTGGTGAGGCTGTTGGTTTGGCGGTTGCTATGACACAACATCTGGTAATGATCTCTTATCTTCTTCACTTATAGGTTTTGGTTTAGAATCTTTTTATTTGAACTAAGGCTTTACATGTCATTATTTTAACAGGTTACTATGGATATATGAAGAATTTTGAAGACATTTGTGTATGAGTTAGGTGGTCAAGTCATACTTTTGGATGCATTTTGAAGTTGGCTCTCAAGTTAAGAAGCTTGTCATCTATTTAGCTTATTAGGTTCTTTTTGAAAACTGAATTGTTGAAATTTCAATATTCATTGTTACATTACATTTATGGAGGAGAAATGTTGGATACTTTAGATGTGAAAATGCTTGTTATTTTTTTTTATTATAATTGAACCATTGAAATGAATGACTTTATGGGGATCATTTCTTGATATCAATAAAAGTATAGTTTTTCTTTGTTCCTGTGGATGAAATTTATATATGTATATGGTTTATTTGGATTTGTGTACATGGATTGTTTGGTGGTGTTTTCACAAGGATTGTTTATTAATGGGAATGGCTTGATGAGACACATAAATCATGATCTAAACTAAATTATAGGCGTTACTATAACCATGTTATGAGACGGATAATGCTGTCATGGAATCATGTTAATCGGACATGTAAAGGCGTCACAAGAAAACATTTCTTGAGACGCCTGCATGGACATATGAAGACGCCTATTGTCGTCATATAATCTGGTGGTTATGGTAGGTGGGGATAAATTATGTGACAGCTTAAAGCGTCACAAAATATTTATTTTAGTGGCGCAAGTAGGCGTCCCAAAAGTAGAACTATTAAGACGCCCTGGCCGTCACAAAAACATATTACCACGGTCACCTATGTGACGCTTTGTCTAGGCGTCACAATAGCAAAAGCGTCACAAAATGTCGGTGTTGTGACGCTTCTCAGCGTCCCTATAAGTGATTTTTCTAGTAGATATTGTCAATTTATCAGCAAATTGGTTGTTAATTCAACATATGATTTCCTGTGAATTTGAAATTTACGACCCAGATATTTGTTCAATAAACACCTAAATCAAGATTTTCGGCATACGATACATCAAATAAGGATACTTCACTACCTACGATCGAGGAAGCTAATGCTTATTTGGAGACATACTCGGTAAAAAGAACTTTCAACGAAACAACCTTCGGATACATTATTCAGAATTATTACAGGCAACAAAATTCGATTATTTTCCAAAGGATGAAAGGCAAGATAAGAATGATTAAAAATCTAAAAAAGCTTATTGGCAGAAATTATCCTCCGAACTTCTTCACTACGGGCAGTATAACCCTTTTGATAAGCATCATTCTCAAGGCGCTCCCAGGCCTTTTTCTCTTGCTCGAGATGGAGTTTAAGGTCCTCGAGCTCTTTCCCCAACTCTTGATGAACTTCCTCGCCCTTGGCTTTGGCGGCAACTTCCTTCTCCACAACTATTTTCTCCTCGAGTGCTTTAACGGTCTCCAAAGCATACTTTAGCTCGGTTTGATTCTTTTCCAACTCCAACGTCAGAGCAACCCGTTGAGCTGCTCCCGTTCGGCCATTTGCCTGAGTTCGAGGAATGCCTTTTCAGCCTATTTGCAAGAAAATTGATATTAGGGCGAAGTTATTTATATATAAAAAAAAGAAATAGCATTACGACTATATTTCGAAAACAACCATATTTCGAACCTGGGCAAGAAAGTTCGACCCCGACTGGAACAATTGCAGGGGGCTTTTCTCTCCAGAAGAATGATAGAAATAGTGTCATGCAAGCCAGCTGTATGGCGAGCATTTATTGTAATAAATAAGGAACTATTCAATTTCGATTAATAAATGCACTTTATTAAATGGTCATATTTATCTTATGTAATAATTATCTACGCATAAGGATAGAAGTCCTTAGATCATAGGGCTATGGGACAACCCGTGGACTGATCTCCAAGGCCGTGATCTAAAACATATTTAAGAGTCGTAGAATCTAATTGAGATAGGACATCGTTGGATTCGGTTAGACTCTCACTATTGTGTATACTCCGATGAACTGGAGAACGCTGGGGTCCACGAGCGTGACTGGGATAGTCGATACACATGAGTGGGTGGCTTGCTGGGATGGCAAGCGCACTGAATACCCCAATTAGGAAATAACTCACCATGGAAGCGGTAGTCGCATATCGGGGTTGAAGTTATTCCAATTTGCAATAGTATACGAGGAACGATCCCTAACTACTTGAGGTGATAGGGTTTATGTGGTGCGAGAACGTCTATGCTTTGATATGAGTTCCGACTGACTGGGGATCGCCAGAAAGTCTCCGTGGACTCATATTGGGTATAGAGGAACTCGTATGCAGATTCATATCATCAACAAAGAATCCATTGACCCGACTTGATAGGATGGGAAATTCTCCTATGGATTTCTGTGAGAAATTAATTCTGGTAAAATCCTTGGCCAATGTATCTGACGACTTTATGTAAGTAGCTCATAAAGATTAAGTCAAAGAGAATTTATTTCGAGACCAGAATACATAAGGTCAAGACAAAATAAAAGGGAAACCGATGAAAGACCATACCCTTAAGTCTCGACTGGGAGATTGATCGATGGAGAGATTATGTCGTATATGGAAATTGTAAATGATAAAAGGTTCACTGAATTAATTCACCAGTGATTGGGCTCCATGGGTTTGTGGCTGGACATCGACCGTGGAGTGTGGGAGAATTCCCAAATTGGCAGGGGTGCTAATTTTGGAATGATCAATCGACAGAGTGTTCGATTGATTTAGAGTAAGTCTTACTCGAATAATTAAATAATATTTAATTATAACACACGGCCAATTATGTGGTGAACCTACGGGGGCATACACAATACACATGAAGCGAAAGCGAGGAAATAAGAACGATCGAATCGACTGGGTCGACTGGGTGAATAATCGACTGGGTCGATTATAATGGGTGGGTCGACTGGGTCGACCCAATTGGAATAAAAGGGATCCAATTGGAATTGGATCAGGATCATTAAATAAATTGGAGTTTAATTTGTGAGTTAATTAATTAAATTGGATTTAATTAATTAAAGGAATAATTAATTAATTGGACTTAGAGTCAAAATTAATTAATTTGGAGACTAGTTAATTAATTGGGCTATTTAATTGGGAGACTAAATAAAGCCTGATCAAAATTAATTAACTGGACCATGAATTAATTAGAAAACTTGGTCTTCTAATTAGAGAGGGCCATGGCCCATGTAGGAGAATGGAATCCTAGTCCTAATAGGACTAGGTTAAGGAGATAACTATAAGTAGCTTACTTGTAGTTATTTTTCACACAACTCAACAAGCAAAAATTCTCTCCCTCTCCCCTACCAGATCGGCCGAACCCTTCCATTGCTTGGAAGAATTTTTCGTTTTCGATTTTTGTTCCAAGATCGTTCTTAAATCCTAGATCATAATATATTTTGTGTTCTAGCTGATCAAGATTTATTATTTTCGTGTAATTGTGGTGTATCAACCCGTAGAGGCGCAACACGTGGGCCCTTGCTGCAGAGCTTGGATCGATTTTGCTGAGGAGAAATTCAGAGTTCGTTTTGCCAACTTGGATTTGCAAGGAGACAGGTATAACGTGTAAACTGTTTATACTTTCGTTTAAATTAATATTTATATATATACACCTAGAGTAGTATCCTGTCAAGATTCCGTAAGAGGTCCTAAAATTTTATATTCCGCTGTGCCTAGGGCTGTTTATCTTACCGAATCCCAACAAAGAACCTGCATAGTAAATCAAAATTTGGGCCTGCAGATGGTTTGGAATAACATTGTTGAGTTTGTCCTCAGAACGAGGCTCTTCTTTAAAACCTCTTGGAGAAGGAGGCTTATCCTTCGAAACGGATGGTTGATCCGACGGCTTTTCAGCCTCTGTAGCATCCTGACCTGATAAGGTATCTACCTTAAGTGCATCTTTTTCGCTGGAAATAGTTTTGGCCTTCTTGCTCGGCCCTTCACCTTCGGGGTTATTCACGGTAGCGTCAGTAAGAGGTTTGTTTTCTTTCAAAAGTTTTGTGAGGGTCTCAGTCGGAATGATAGTATCAGACAAAGATCTCTTGCCCGAAGACTCAGATGATTTTAGCCTGATTTGGGCCCTCTAAGAATTATCCAAGGGTTTGACGGGGGAACTATCAGGCTCAGGCTCGGAGTCTTCCTTTGTTGAGACAGACTTAGTAGAGAGATTTCGATTTGACTGGGAGGATATGTGTTTCACGATGTCCCCACCCTTAGAGGTTGTGGGGGACTTGGCAGAATTCTTCGCATTTTCTTCTCTTTGTTCGATTTGGAGTCCTTCGACGAGGAACTCTTAGCTTTGGCACCTCCCAGAAGCAAGGAGGGGTCGATTGAAGGACCAAGTATTTTCTCCATGGCTTTGGTTTTTACAAAATAAGCTTTTTCGAATTTTATTTGCCGATCTAAAGGCTCCGATCGCGATAAATTAGTTTGATTGAAGAATGAATGAAAAAACCCGTATATTATAGCGAATGTAAAGCGTCGTTTTATTTAAAATTGAATAGTCACAACTCCCAAGAAAGCCCGAACATGCATATACGAAGAAGTGATTGATGAATATTTCCATTCGAAATAAGTAAAATTGTGTTGTACTTACAATACAGGCAAAGTAATTGAATAAGTATAAAAAACCAAATCATGATCGAAAAAGTTAAGTTACAAAGAATTTGCAAATTTCAGGGGTTACTCTACTTCTACTTCATCATCGTCATCGGAATCACTATTATCAGAGTCATCTTCGTCCCTGCTCGAATTATCGGTATCTCCGCTACTGCTTTTATTGACATCGTCACCAACTTCAAAAGGAGGTGGAAGATTTTCCTCATGATCATCGGAATCATTCTCAATATCAACTTCAGTTCCTTATTCGCCTTTGCCCTCCGACTCCGAAAAGGTAGAAGCTTCGAGCATATCAGGATTAGGCATGGGGGATCCGAACTCATCTAGAAGGACGGTAAATTCATGATTCCATAAGTCCCCGAGATCCGCGGGAAGAGACGAAGGCTTATAATCTTTCCCAAAGATGTTTTTTCGAGGATCCATGTACGGTATATAGTCCGTGAGTGGCCCCGGAATCCTCCCAATAGAGATCAATTGATGCACACTTTTGAAGAAGAACGATTGATTAATCGGACCCGATCGTGCTCGAACAAGGGCGTCTAGAAATGGGGACCTCAGAAATTACCTTATCGCCGGAAGTTTGGCTTCATCTCGGCCTCGGGCATATGAACGCTCGGAATCCGCCTTCGCCTGCGCTAACTCAGCTTTTAGGTTCTCGACACCCGGCTCGAGAATGCTCTTTGCAACACCGATCGCCCCAGAAAGATCTCATACGGCTGACGTAGAAAATAGGCCGTTCCTGGCCTCTTCATGCTCCTGCCTAGTAGAAGAAAGCTCCTTCTCCAGCTCAGAGACTTTGGCCAGAGCCTCAGTCAGTTGGGTCGCCTTCTCCACTTCTCCTCTAGAAATATGCTTTAAAGCCCCATGAAATTGGGTAGATGCCTCTTCCAGAAGAGCGAGTCGATGAATCTGATTGACGAATTCATCTCCAATCTACAAAGCAAGGATTAATTGCCATAGGTACCGGTATTTCAAGATCATGAAAACATGGACGACTGGTTAGTACCTTTTGATGAAATTGGGCGAAATCTCCCAATGCTTGAAAACCATCCTTGGAGAACAGCTCAGTATTCTCATCTCTAAATAGGCCAGCTAAAAGTATTTGGATCACCTTGTCTACCGAATGTTCTCTGTCGGGTTTAAAGTCCGAGTGAATGCTTTCGTCCTCAGGATAGCCGGCGGCCCTCGGACCTCGAAAATGATCTTCAATACAATCTGCCAAATCAGGTTTGTTGGATGAAGATGAAGATGAAGTGCAAAGAAGTCAGAAAGTAAGGGAAGGTTTTGATGATTTCCAAAACATCATAATCAGCTAAGTATGGAAGCTTAGTTCCCTTAGAAGAATTTTGAACAAGTTAAAGAAGACATCAGAAGAGTTCAAAGTTCGAAGCTCAGAAGACTAGTGATCTCTTGCTGAAACAGCGAACAGAAGGGTAGATCATCAGCCGAGTCAAATCAGATGAGTTCAGTATTTGATCAGCAGAGTATCTATCAGCAGAGTCGTTTTGATCAGCAGAGTAGAAGAGATCAAGAGATTAGTCCAACGGTAATAAATGCACCTGGCGTAATAAATGCTGAAAGAGAAGGGTAGTAATGGCAAATGATTGAAGATATCCTCGGATCAGCAGAGTGCATTAAATGCAGCATTAAATGCGATGGACAGAAAGGTACTGTACACTGTACGATTGCTGCAGGGAGCCGTTTCAAAATGAGCTGGATAATGGATTTGAAGATGTGATTTTCTTCAACGGTCATAAATTCAAATCCAAGTATAAATAGAGCAAAGTTCGAAGAGAGAGACACACAACAACATATCTGAGATTTCGCAATTGAAGCAGAATTCTTAAGTCTCAAGAAACTCGAACAGCTCACTCGTCTGGTGAAGTCATCTGTTGGCTGATCCAAGTTGAAGTCAAAAGAAAAACATTATCTGAGTGATATTGTGAAAGAGTAGTGTTGTGCGAAGATTTGATCCGTCTTTGTGAGTGATCAAAATCTAGAGGATAGGTTTTCTTTGTGAACTCCTATTGCGAGCTTATAGCCTTCTCATTTGTTGGTTAGGTATAAGTGGAGATTTGTATTGTAATCTTTGTGATTATAGTATAACCCAGAATCTAAGTGATCTGGAAGAGTGGACTAAAGGATTTTTATCCATATAACCACTATAAAAATTCTTTGTGTTATCTTGCATTTAAAGCTTTCTTGCACATTTAAAGTTTGCACATTTAAACACTTCGAATTATTTGAAAAGATTTTAAAGCAAAAGGAGTTTGTAAAAACTGGGGATAAAATCTTTCAAGAACTAAGTCTACTTGTGAAAAACACTTTGAAACAATCCGCTGCAAGTAAACTCTTTGAAAAACTGTTTTGCTGAAAAACAGCTAAGTTACTGTAAGAAGAGTGGTCAGTCGTCTGTTCAAGATTTGTTCACGATCAGACTAGTCTGCTTACTGTTCTTCATCAGCTTAGTCTGCTGACAGAAGACTGAAAAGTTTTTAAGTTCAAAAATTTTCAGAGGTCTATTCACCCCCCCCCCCCCTCTAGACCTCATCTGACCACTTGGGACCAACAAGTGGTATCAGAGCAGGTGGTTCATTTGAATCAGCTGCCTGATCAACGAGCTTGATCCGAGTGTTTTTCAAAGGTTTTTGAAAACTTTTCAAAAGAGCATTTTTTTGAAAATCAAAACTTTTTGAAAATGGAATGCATAAACCATGTTCCCCACATTGCTGGCATGTCCTTCGAAGACTGGAAAATCAGGATGGAGATTTTCCTCGCTGCCTACAATGACAACATGTTCACTTGCATTACAAAAGGTCCATTCAAGTTCACCAAGACGATAAAAATCAATGAAGTTGATACCGTGGTGGAAAAAGACTTGAGCGAAATGACAGCTGAAGAAATCAAGCTGTTCAACCTGGACAAGATTGGAAGATTTATCATGACTAAAGCCCTGGATAATGATCGGTTTGACAAGATCAAACATTGCAAATCTGCAAAGGAGATGTGGGACAAAGTCAGAGATATGAGCGAAGGCAATGATGCTATCAAGGAGCATCAGCTGAGTGTTGCTCTAGAAAAGCTGGATAACTTCAAGATGAAGTCCTCTGAAACCATTGATCAGATGGACACAAGGTTTACAAGAATATTAAATGAAGTTCTGAAGCTTGGAAAAACCTTCACAGACAAGGAGATAACCATCAGAGTACTGAAGGCCTTACCTCCAAAGTTCAATATGAAGGTGACAGCAATGGAAGAATCAAGGGATCTGGGGAAGATCTCTCTGACAGAGCTGTTTTCGGTACTCAAGGCTTATGAGTATAAACTGCCTAGGATGGGTATTGAAGAAACCTCAACTTCAGGACCCACAGCTGCATTGGTTGCTGCTGAAAACCAAAGAAGACCAGCCCAAAGAATTGCGGAAGTGGACTCATCTGATGAAGCCACTCTACTCAACAAAAAGGAGTACACTGCTGGAGACGTTGCACTGTTGATGAATAATTTCAAGAAGTTCTACAAAAGAAAAATGAAGAACAAATACAACAATGCTTCCACTTCTAAACCTAACTTTTCTTCTCAAGATAAAGATGATTATAAATCAAAACTAATGTGTTACAACTGCAGGAAATTGGGACACTTCATCAAAGACTGCCCATATCCAAAAGCAGAAAAGTACACTGAGGAGGAGAAGAAAGTGAGAAAAGAAAGAAAGTATCAGAGAGGGAAAGCAATGATGGCTGAAGCAGAAAAGCTTGCTGCTGTCTGCCCATCTGATTCAGATTCAGACTCGTCTGATGAAGAATCTTCTGATGAAGAAAAGCCTGCTCTCCTGTGCCTGATGGCAAAGGACTCTGATGACTCTGAGGATGAGGTAACTCCTCAAAATAATGAATTGTTTGATTCTCTAGAGCAAATGATGTTAAATAATACTACTATTGCTGGAGAATTTATAAAGCTTAAGGAAGAGATGATCCTGCTAAAAGAGCAAAACAGTTCACTGAAACTTTTAGCTGAAAAGCCAAAAGAATCAGCTGAATATAAACAGCTTGAGCAAGAGCATGAATCTCTGAAAGCTGAATGTGAAGTTTATAAAAGAAAAATCATGGAACTTGAAAAGATTATCGAGTCTCATGAGAAATCATCTGTTGCATCCATGCATACATCTAGTAAACAGAAGATGCCTTTAGAACAGGATAAGCAAGAGTTGAACCATACTGAAAAATTCATATCAGCTGACAATAGTAAGGTCATTCTGTATGTTCAAACTGCTAGACCTACTTCACCTGAGAAAGAATTAAAGGAGAAGAAATCTCCTAAGGCTAAAAAGAGCAAAGAGCCTAGTGTAGGAAATAAGACTAGTAAGACCAAACAGCAGAGTCCTAAGAAGTCTGCTGATAAAGCTAAAGTCAATCAGACTAGTGGTAAAGCTAAGTCTAAACAAGTTGAGCAAGCACCTAGTAAACCAAAGAAGCATAAGAATAAGAAAAATCAAAATGCTTGGTATGGAAATGAGTCATATTATGTGCAACCTGCTGCATATCATCCTATGTATCATGCACCTCAGTTTCCTAGTTACTATGCACCTTACCCTGCTCATCCAATGCATGCATATCCTGCATATCATGCACCTTACCCTGCTTATGAACATTATTCATATCATACTGATCATCAACATGACTTATCTGATAATTATGATAAAAATGAAACTGTTCATACTCCTGTGAAAACTCAGAAACCTAAGAAGCCTAAGACTTCAACATCTTGGGTTGTCAAAGGTGGAACTAATCCTTCAGGACCCTCTCAATAAGGGTACCTAAAACAATTTTATTTTTGTTTTGTAGGTTAGGATTAGGAGTAGGAGTAAAGTAGAGAAGATCTGGTACTTGGACAGTGGATGTTCAAGACACATGTGTGGAAACATACATGAGCTGACTGATGCAGTTGCTGTGGATGGTCCAAAGGTTACATTTGGAGACAGCAAAGAAGGCAAGATTAAAGCTAAAGGAAGAGTAATCAGAGGAAACATAGAGATATCTGACGTCTCATATGTCAAAGGCCTCAAATATAATCTGCTGAGCATAAGTCAATTTTGTGACAAGGGATATTCAGTCATCTTCTCAACAGATAAGTGTTTTGTCGAACAGATTGGTACAAAGAAGGTAATTTTATCTGGAAGACGACAAGGGAATGTCTACATAGTCGACTGGAATTCTGCTGACAAGAATTCAAGTGTTTGTTTGGTTGCATCTGCACCAAGTGAAGTTAGTTGGCTGTGGCACAAAAGGATGAATCATTTAAACTTCAAGACCATAAACAGATTAATCAAGAATGATTTGGTAGAAGGGATTCCAAAAGCAGTCATGAGCAAAGATAAGCTCTGTGACGCCTGTCAGAAGGGTAAACAAATCAAGTCATCATTCAAAAGCAAGAAGCACCAATCTTCTGGAAGGATATTGGAGCTGTTACATATGGACTTATTTGGCCCTATTGATCCAGTCAGCAATGGTGGAAAGAAATACTGCCTAGCTGTTGTGGATGATTATTCAAGATATACTTGGGTGATTTTCATGAAGAAAAAGAGTGAAACCAAGGAACATCTTACTAATCTGATGGAACTGATCCAGAATGAGAAGACTATCAAAATCTTGAAGATCAGATCAGATAGAGGGACAGAGTTTACAAACTCTACTGTTGAAGAGTACTGTAACATCAAAGGAATACATCATGAGTACTCTGCTGCCAGAACCCCTCAACAAAATGGTGTTGCTGAAAGGAGAAACAGAACACTAAAAGAAGCTGTCAGAACCATGATAGCTGAAGCTAAACTGCCTCAAAGATTTTGGGCAGAAGCAACAAATACAGCATGCTTCACCCAGAACAGATGTATGATCAACAAAAATCAGAACAAGACGCCATATGAAGTTTGGAACAACAGAAAACCAAACATTCATTACTTTAAGATTTTTGGTTGTAAATGTTTTGTATTGAACAATGGGAAGAATCACCTTGCTGCATTTGCAGAAAAGGCTGATGAAGCTGTTTTTGTAGGATACTCATCTGTTAGTAAAGCTTATAGAGTTTTCAATAAAAGAACATTACTAATAGAAGAATCTATCCATGTAGTATTTGATGAGCCAAGTCAATCTTCTGAAAAGAATCAAAGCATCAATCAAGATCTGTCTACTGATCTACAGAAGTTAGACATTGGAAGAAATGAAGAATATGTTCCCATCATACTACCTAATCTAAATTCAGCTGATAACTCAAGTGCTGTTCAAAATCACAGTGCTGATTGTCTAACAGACGAGTTGCAAACAGCTGACAGACCAGAGACTGTTCAACAGACGGCAAATGTTCAACAGACTACTACTGTATCTCCAACAGTAGTGTTGCAAGATCAAAACAGAGGACAACATTCAGACCTGCAACCTGATCTCAGATGGCTCAGAAACCATCCACCTGAATTGGTGATTGGTGATCCTTTAGATAGAGTGAAAACAAGAAGAGCTGCTGCACAAGATGCTATGTTTGTCACCTTTCTATCTCAAATAGAGCCGAAGCAAATTGAAGAAGCTCTCAGTGATTCCTTCTGGATAGAAGCTATGCAAGAGGAGTTGAATCAATTTGAAAGGAATGAAGTCTGGTACTTAGTTCCTAGACCAAGTCATCAAAGAGTAATTGGCACTAAGTGGGTTTTCAGAAATAAGATGAATGAAGATGGTATTGTTACCAGAAACAAAGCAAGACTAGTGGCCAAGGGGTATTGTCAAGAAGAAGGAATTGACTTTGATGAAACTTTTGCACCAGTAGCAAGACTTGAAGCAATCAGACTGTTTCTTGCCTATGCTGCTTACAAGAACTTCACTGTCTATCAGATGGATGTGAAGTCTGCTTTTCTCAATGGAGAATTGCAAGAAGAAGTGTACGTTGAACAACCTCCTGGATTTGAAGTCTATCAAGAAGAGGACAAAGTATATCGTCTGAAGAAAGCCCTCTATGGACTGAAACAGGCTCCAAGAGCATGGTATGATACCCTATCTGATTTTCTTTTAATTAAAGGATTTCATAAAGGTAAGGTAGATAAAACCTTGTTCACAATTGAATGGGAGAATCATATATTACTTGTGCAAATATATGTGGACGATATTATTTTTGGTTCAACTAACCAACAGATGTGTGATAAGTTCTCCAAGCTGATGCAGAATAAGTTTGAAATGAGCATGATGGGTGAACTTAACTATTTTCTTGGTTTACAAGTCAAACAGCTACCTGATGGAATCTTTATAAATCAAGCAAAATACACAAGAGATCTGTTCAAGAAGTTTGGTATGGAAACTAGCTCTACTGCTACTATTCCTATGTCTACAAGTCTTCGTTTGGATAAAGATGAAGATGGCAAATCAGTGGACATAACCAAATATAGAGGCATTATTGGTTCATTGTTGTATCTAACAGCAAGCAGACCTGACATAATGTACTCAGTTGGAGTCTGTGCAAGATTTCAATCAAACCCCAAAGAATCTCATCTCTTAGCTGCCAAGAGGATATTGAAATATGTTAAAGGCACTCAAGAATTGGGATTATGGTATCCTAGAGAATCTGGATTTGAACTTATTGGTTATTCAGATTCAGACCTTGCTGGCTGCAAGATTGACAGAAAGAGCACAACAGGTGCTTGTCAGTTCTTAGGTAGTCGTCTGATCTCATGGATGAGTAAGAAACAAACCTCAGTTTCTATATCTACTGCTGAAGCTGAATATATAGCTGCTGGAGCTTGTTGTGCACAGATACTTTGGTTGAAGCATCAACTAGAAGACTACAACATCAAGATCAGTGGAATACCAATCTACTGTGATAATACTAGTGCAATTTCACTTACTCAGAATACTACAAGTCATTCAAGGACTAAGCATATAGAGATCAAGCATCACTTCATTAGAGATCATGTGGAAAAAGGCAATGTTATGATAGAGTATGTTCATACTGACAATCAAATTGCTGATATCTTCACTAAACCTCTAAGTGAAGCAAGGTTCTCAACTCTAAGAGCTGAGTTAGGACTACTTAATTTGGATGCATAAGCTGAGGGGGAACTCATCAGAAGACTGGAGTTCAACAGCTTAGTTATCCGTTATTTGTTCAAGAATTAACTTTCAACAGACTAGTTAGCTTATGGATTCTTAAAGACAGGGGGAACGTGTAAGACTAGCGGTACTTCTGCTCTAAAGATGAAATCTGTTAATGTCAGTTAGTGAAAGTTTTATTATCTGAAGATCTGTTCTTTATTCTTGAAGACTGAAGATTATTTTATCTTGCTGGATTGACAAACAGCAGAGGAAGATTACTAGCTATTGGCATTCTCTAGTAATATCAGATAACAGATCACTCGTCTGTCAGATAAGTTAAACTCTACTCATCTGATATCTTATATAAGCATGGTCATAAATCGTATCTTAAGAAACGCGCTTTTATAAGTAACAGATT